>CM060451.1:172624748-173092248 GCA_030545235.1 Helianthus tuberosus
GACAACCCTAAATATAATCTAAATGGAACTCACTGATAAAGTAAAAGAGTCAAAAGTTGATTTAGAGCGCAATAGCAAAAGTGCACTAATATTAACACATGGAAAAAAACTTATTTTCACATGATGTATACGGGCCGTATAACATTATACGGCCTATATACACCACGTGAAAATAAGTTACCTGGTCGTATACAATGTATACAAACATTGTATACGGGCCGTATAATGTTATACGGCCCGTATTATTCGAAAATTGGATTTTTCTCAAAGTATATAAGGGGTTTAAGGTGCCAATCACACGAGACATTTTACAGTCGTGAGGTGGTCAAACCTTTCTAAAAGTAGAAAAAATAAAACATTAACAAGTAACAAAGATTGAAGAACAAAAAGACGTGTCGTATGACTGTAATAAAACAGAAGCTATCAACGCGGGGATGGGTATGGAAGCCGACATGTCTTCCTGAATCTGAATCTGAATAGCAACGTTAACTTTGACTTATAAAACCCACTAGCAAAATAAGCGGTTTTTATCATACAGTCGTGAGGTGGTCAAACCTTTCTAAAAGTAGAAAAAAATAAAACATTAACAAGTAACAAAGACTGAAGAACAAAAAGTCGCGTCATATGACTGTAACAAAATGGAAGCTATCAACGCGGGGATGGGTACGGAAAAATGGTTGCTGATGTTTTTCTGTATTCGGATTTTGTTGGTTTGTTTCCAGCTAGGGTTTAGAATGGTTGAAGGAATGTCGGTTTTTCAGTATTCGGATTTTGTTGGTACAATGCCACCTCATCTTTAGTAGGAAGGGTACGTATGGTTACAGGCATGGTGTTATTCTTTATTTAATATTTACAGAATAAAGGAAGGGTACATAGTGTTTGTTTGAGAACCTGATTCAGATACACAACGGTTCTCCAATTCTAGATCAGTAAGAAAATACACAACGGTTTTCCAATTCCAGATCAGTAATGTAAGGAGAAGCGTTGAGATAACGGACATCCATCAAGCTCAAAAAGAAAACTTGTGTTTCCCATAGTCACAAACGATTTCGTTTCAAATCAAGGGTCCCGTCATTACAACCACTGTTTTCAAAGGGGATGTAATGCAATGATTCCTCTCAATTGAATAGACAGAAACTTGCTTCATAGGACTCACTTGAATCATCTCGGAAGTACTGAACAACTGAAATAACAGCTTCGGTTTCATCAGCTGCATCGTTTACCGTGAAATGCATCCTTACTGAATCCATTGTGGTTCGTGAATGTTTCGAATCATCATAGAAGACGTGTCGGGTTCTTCTGCTAGTGGTCGGGTTTCCAATGCTCACACAGGGTGATAAACAACGTTGATATGAACACAAATCAACTGCTTTATCTTGAGTCGTCGGGAAAACTTTTCCTCAGGGGAGGGTGAGTAGTATGAGTCTGTAACACCCCAAAAACGTTAACTAGGCATAAGTTGTAACACCCCAAAAACGTTAACTAGGCATAAGTTGTAACACCCCAAAAATGTTTAGTATTATGATAAGTGCAAGTAAATAAAGAATTTAACTTAATGAAATGTGGCAACATGGTAGTTAGTTTATGGGGGAAAACCTCATTTAAACACTCTTTCAAAATGGAAGGGTTCAATGTGTAATTAGTAAACTAGAAGGGTTTTACTAATAAACAAAAAAAAACACCCACAATTGGGGTTCTGGTCGATCGAACAGGAAGCAGGACAAGAGGGGAAACCCTAGTATCAAGAAAATTAAGCAATTGAACTTGAATCAATGGAGAAATCTGATGCATGAACCCTTAAATGCGAGTAACTAACCTCAATTTCTAAAGTGGTAAGTTTAATTTTCTGAAATCATGATTTGTTGAATGATGGGTTCAACCCAATCTTGAATTATTGTGTTTGAATGTGAGAAATCTGAGTTAGGATTTCCTTCTAGAACAAGAATCATGTATGATACTAGGTTATTTGGAAGATTTTAGTAAAAACCCACTTATGAAGTTGTGATATGAATTAGGATGATCATGTAGTGTCATGCATGTGAATCATTGATGTATAATTCTGTGGATGATGTATAAACACGAGATAAATTGATATAGAATAAGGTTTGCTTGATTATTGTTGAATGATTAAAAGAACTAGCCTAAAAACACATTTTAGTTAGATGAGTAAATGTCCCGAAAATGCGAAACCCGCCAAGTGTTTGATGAAATGCTTGAAAGAACAATTATGTGTAATTTGGAAAATAATGGAATGAAATTTGGGGTACTAAACGAATGAATGGATGTGTTGATATAGGCGTGAAGGAAGAAGGTTCAAGTACTAAGAAATCGGAAAGCTCACAAGATCGAGGTATGTTCCGTTGCATACAAAACCTTACTTAAATTTTGTTAATAATTATGAAGAACAACCCTTGTTATAATGAATATGGTGATTAGTAAGTGGATAGCAAATCCCTTGCGGATTTGGTTATACTAACGAAGGTTATGATAAGTTATGCAAGTCGACCGGTTCAAGTTGAACAAGTCGAGTAAGGATAAGGTACCATCCGTTTAGAACGGTTGGTCGTGAATGCAATAACGAATGTATGAAGTTCAATCCGTTATACGGATAGAACGAAAGATTTATGTTGAAAGCAATTAACCCGATGTTACTGGGTCGTAAGTAGTATGCTTGAATCTCATTATGAGAGTATATGCCATTACCCATTTAATTGGGTAATCGAATACGTAAAAGAAATGAAAGTATGTAAGCGAATGGAACTAAAATGTTAGTATTGTAAGCGAAATAGATATTATGACTAACTTTTAAAAGCTTTGTCGTTGAATGTAGGTAAATCCTCAATTTAGGCGACTTGGAGAATCGGAGCGAGCACGTGTTCATGTTATGTCATACCAAGCGCTTCCGCTAGCTTGTTCTAATGTTTTTGGTCCAATACTTGTTTATTTTGCATAACCTTGTTAGTAGTCATACTTTTTCTAAAACATGTTGTCTTGGTTTTTGGTAGTATTTTGTCGAACGAATCGTAGAATTGTATTTAGATTGTTTATGGTAAAAACAGGGGTATATCCGTTTTACGGACGGGTCATGCCCAAATTTTGTAAAATTATGTACTAATGATATTAGTACATTTAAAGGTTTATGTTTCTAGCAAAATTTTGGTCATTATTTCATAAACGAAAAGTGGGGTTCTAACAAGTTGGTATCAGAGCCTAGGTTTGAGGGATTCGAGCAAGAGTAATAGTGCTTGAACTCAAACCGACGGCTCGTGTAAAAGTGTGCTCGCTCCGAGATAGCCAATGAGGTAAAACTTTAAGTTTTTGTTTAATACAAGTATGTATAGTGTGTTTATGATAAATATTTAAGTTAAGTATGTGAAATAGTAATAATGGGAGTTAAACATTGGGTTATATCAGATCTGGCGTCGCACACAGTTGTGTCGTTAAGTGACACAGTTGTGTGGACCATTGATGCTTGTTGCTGAGATCAGGGTGTGTAGCAAGGCTGACACAACTGTGTGACATTGTACTCAGATAATCAACATAGTTGTGTCTGGGCAAAATTTTTTAGCGATTCAGCAAAGGAAGGGCCGTCGCCGACGGGCTGTGATGTCGTCGCCGACGCCCTCATGTTTGTCGACGGCTTAGCTAGCTGTCTACGGACGTTTACGGGCGACGCACGTTTACAGAGCCCGTCCCCGACGGGGTGTGAAGCCGTCGCCGACGGCTAGCGGAATTCAAATCCGCTGAATTTTTTTTGTTTCGTCTTGTTTTCGTATTATGAGTTTCTAAGTCGTTCAAAAGCCTAATGAATGTTCGTGTAGGGTCTATATAAGGCCTAGTAAGATATATTCAACCACGATTAGTGGTTACGTTAGAAAGAAATTTATAAAACTCGAAGGTAATGTGTCGAATGAAACGAAAGAATGATGAAAGCTGAAAATGCGAGTAAAGTTTAAAATATAAGAATGCGAACGAAGTAATTATGGACTAATGAACTATGATGTATTGAAGCTTGTGAATTATGATTTAAGTTCCCATACTTCTCAGAAATGCCCGTTTTATGTTCCTGTCAAGTTATAAGAAGATATAATAAGTTATGTAAAGTTATGTAGATCGTCGGCGATAAAGTAAAATTTATAAAATTCGAATGTAACGTATGGAATGGCATGAAATGAATGACGAATGTATAAAGTGGAGTTGGAATTCGTATCAAAATTCGGATGAATGTATGCTTTGATAGAATTATGCATTAGAGGCTTGTACCTTGTACATGAATGGTGTGATGCTTATGTGTATTTAATGATTTGCTTTAGTATGATTAAGAGGCGAATATGTGCTAAATGTGAATCATACGAGCTAATCAGTAAAGGATATGTTGAAATTATGTTATATAGTTGTTTCGAATGAAATTTGCTAATTGTAGAATCATGGAGCATTAGCATGTGAAAATACGTGTATGTGAATGTATATGTGTATTGTTTAGAGGATCACGTAAATTGTGCATGTCGTACAATACGAGTATGAGATACGCAAGATATTATTATTATGACCTACCATATTTAGATGAATACATGTTCAAAGATTTAGATGAATACATGTTCAAAGATTTGCATACAAAACCTTACTTAAATTTTGTTAATAATTATGAAGAACAACCCTTGTTATAATGAATATGGTGATTAGTAAGTGGATAGCAAATCCCTTGCGGATTTGGTTATACTAACGAAGGTTATGATAAGTTATGCAAGTCGACCGGTTCAAGTTGAACAAGTCGAGTAAGGATAAGGTACCATCCGTTTAGAACGGGTGGTCGTGAATGCAATAACGAATGTATGAAGTTCAATCCGTTATACGGATAGAACGAAAGATTTATGTTGAAAGCAATTAACCCGATGTTACTGGGTCGTAAGTGGTATGCTTGAATCTCATTATGAGAGTATATGCCATTACCCATTTAATTGGGTAATCGAATACGTAAAAGAAATGAAAGTATGTAAGCGAATGGAACTAAAATGTTAGTATTGTAAGCGAAATAGATATTATGACTAACTTTTAAAAGCTTTGTCGTTGAATGTAGGTAAATCCTCAATTTAGGCGACTTGGAGAATCGGAGCGAGCACGTGTTCATGTTATGTCATACCAAGCGCTTCCGCTAGCTTGTTCTAATGTTTTTGGTCCAATACTTGTTTATTTTGCATAACCTTGTTAGTAGTCATACTTTTTCTAAAACATGTTGTCTTGGTTTTTGGTAGTATTTTGTCGAACGAATCGTAGAATTGTATTTAGATTGTTTATGGTAAAAACAGGGGTATATCCGTTTTACGGACGGGTCATGCCCAAATTTTGTAAAATTATGTACTAATGATATTAGTACATTTAAAGGTTTATGTTTCTAGCAAAATTTTGGTCATTATTTCATAAACGAAAAGTGGGGTTCTAACAGAGTCTGAGTCCATTGTGGTTCGTGAATGTTTCGAATCATCATAGAAGACGTGTCGGGTTCTTCTGCTAGTTATTCAGAATGTTTCGAATCATCATTAAAATTAACAATGCGGTCTTGATTGAAGACGTAATTGCAAGACTGTTTGTCGGGCTTCCAATGCTCACGCAGGGTGAAAAAACTACCCTTGATGTTGAAACTGGTTTTACCTCATGAAAAGGAAAGAAACAATTTTTTTTAGAGAAGCATTGGGATTCAAGGGTTTATGAGTCAAAGTTAACATTCAGATTCAGATTCAGAAAGCAGATGATTTGTACGTGGTTTATTCTCTTTAATCTATTAGAACGATCCTTGTTTTGTCACGTACATGTGTTTAATTCCCAACATCCTTGTTTTGTCACGTACATTTCGTAAGAAACTTTTCGTGCGCCGAACCTTCAGTTGTGTACGCAAATTCACCACCGGTTTCTACAGCACAAGCACATACACCGGTTTCCAGGTAGGGTTTAGAATGTTTGAAGGAATGCTGGTTCAATACCAACTCATCTTTAGTAATGTTTGTTTGAGAACCTGATTCAGATAAACAACGGTTCTCCAATTCCAGAGTAAGCAAATACACAACGGTTCTCCAATTCCAGATCAGTAATGAACGTTCAGTTGTGTACACAAATTCATCACCGGTTTCTACCGCACAAGCACATACACAAGGAGAATGTTCTGGAAAATTAAAGGAAAAGAAAAAATGGTTGCTGATGTTTTTCACTATTCGGATTTTGTTGGTTTGTTTCCAGGTAGGGTTTAGAATGTTTGAAGGAATGTTGGTTCAATACCAACTCTTCTTTAGTAGTGTTTGTTTGAGAACCTGATTCAGATACACAACGGTTCTCCAATTCCAGAGTAAGCAAATACACAGCGGTTCTCCAATTCCATATCAGTAATGAACGTTCAATTGTGTACACAAATTCATCACCGGTTTCTACAGCACAAGCACATACACAGTTAGGGTTTAGAATGTTTGAAGTATTCGGATTTTGTTGGTTTATCGGGTTCTATAACTACAATCCTTCCTACATTATTGAAAATTACTATATCACCCCCATCAGATTTTGTTGGTTTCTACAGCACAAGCACATTCCGAATAACTACACAAAGATTTGTTGAAAACCCAACTCTCTCTATAGATATGACTGAGAGTGAGGGTTACTCTGTTATATACATCAACCACTGATTGGTTCAATACCAATTCATCTTTATTGATCTTCATATTCTTGGTTCAATACCAATTCATCTTTATTGATCTTTGTATTCATGGTTCAATACCAACTCATATTTATATGAGAGTATGTTGATATAGGAGAGGAGATGAAATTTTCCAATTGGTTATAGAAACCACTAGTAGAAGAACCCGACACGTCTTCTACCAACTGCTCGAAATCCCTTTCGTTTCTTGGATTTCCCTTCGGTTGAGATCGAGAAGGATGATGTGAATGATAAAAGTTGTGCCAGCAGACTTTTGTCAGTTTATTTAATTATATACGGGCCGTATAAACTTATACGGCCCGTATACACCATGTGAAAAAAATTTACCATCTCGTATACAATGTATACGATGATTGTATACGGGCCGTATAATAGTATACGGCCCGTATTCTTAGGGTAAAAGATGGTAAAAAATGGTTTATTCTCTTTAATCTATTAGAACGATCCTTGTTTTGAGAACCTGATTCAGATTTAAACAATGCACGACATGTCTTCCTGAATCTGAAAGTTAACTATGTTTAAGAAAGAAATCTGTAAAAATACAACTGATTACTCGGTCGAATAATGGCCAATAAGAAACAAATTTGTAAAAAATACAACTGATTACTCGGTCGAATAATGGCCAATAAGAAACAAATCTGTAAAAATACAACTGATTACTCGCCATTCTCTTGCACCTTTTTCAGACATGCACCTTCAACTATGTGGGTTCAGTTTAGTTTTTTTCCTACTGTTTCAGTTATGATTCAATAAATAATATCTGATTGAGAAGCACTAAAACGGTTGTGGTTGTCCAATTCCAGATGTAAGGAGAAGCGTTGAGATAACGGACATCCATCAAGCTCAATCCTTCCTACATTATTGTAAATTACCACATCACCCCCACTAGATACATCTTCCAACTTTCAAAATTCAAATCAAACTAACACGAAGTATCTCGAAGGTATCTTATTCATATATTACAAATTAATCATTGAAGGAAAAGGAGAACTAGAATATGGATATGGTTAGTGTAAAAGCTCACATTTTACTACATTGACTATGTGTTATAACTGCGAGAAGTAGATGCATTCGGGAATTAAACGTGGAATATGTAATGATGTTTGGGAATTAAATGCATGTACGTGACAAAACAAGGATCGTTCTAATAGATTAAAGAATTAAATGCATGCACCTGTCAGTCAGCCATGTCTTTTGACAAATCATCTGCTTCCTGAATCTGAAAGTTAACTAGACCCCTCAAGTTGTCATTCATAACAACTACGTGTCTGGAGAAGAGTATGTTGATATAGGAGAGTTTGTGCAATTTTCCAAGCATTCACAACCACCGTTTTCGTAGTCAAAGACGGTTGCGGTTTGCACATTCAATCTTCATTGCTTCATTAAAATTAACAAGGCGGTCTCGGTTGCATATTTTAGAGAGACCTTTAAGTACGGATCCTACATCTGCATTTGGAACAAGAAGTCAAACAATCTGTTCATTATCTGTTGTTGTCTAAACAATATGAATGCATGCAACGAATTTGACAACCGGTCAAATCACACACTATAAAGTGTAAACTTATCGTGTGTTGTAGTTTGGAAAGATAACCGAATAGAGATCTGAATCAGGCGTGCATTGGTTAAATCTGAATCATGTTTTCAAACAAACACTACTAAAGATGATCCGAATCAGGTTGTTAGTTTTAATGAAGCAATGGAGATTGAATGTGCAAACCGCATCCGTTTTTTACTATGGAAACAATGGCTATGGGAAATACAAATCCGACACGTCTTCTGTGATGATTCAAAACATTCCAAATAACTAGCAGAAGAACCCGACACGTCTTCTGCTAGTTACTCTTTTCTTAGATTTCAACAAATCTTTCAAGACCATTCACCTCTTTCAACCTACCAAAACACCGTAAACCCCTTCTTTTCTTCCCAAAACCAACCCGTAACGAATTTGACAACTGTTTAATATCTTTAATCTATCAGAACGATCCTTGTTTTGTCACGTACATGCGTTTAATTCTCAAACATCAGCAACCATTTTTCCTTTTCTTTCAATTTCGAGAACATTCTCCCTAACATGAGAAACAAAAGAGATTTCGAGCAATTGGTCGATGACATGATAGATAAAGATCCTGACACATGTAACATCTAGTTATATTCCTACATCTATATCTTTTGTCACGACAAACTATGTGGCATGTGTCTGGTCCAGTGGTCCCATAGTCACAAACGATTGCGGTTTGTATTTCGCATAGCCACTGTTTCCGTAGTAAAAAACGGTTGCGGTTTGCACATGCAATCTTCAATACTTCCTTAAAATACCACTAGTAGAAGAACCCGACACGTCTTCATGTTACGGAGAATGTTCTCGAAATTGAAGGAAAAGGAAAAGATTTGTTGAAATCGAAGAAAAGAGTAAAAAAGATGAATTGAGGCGTGCATTTGGAACAAGAAGTCCAACAATCCATTTATTATCTGTTATTGTCTAAACAATATGAATGCACGCGACGAATTTGACAACTGTGACAGCTTATTAAAAGCATAAATCACCTCCAATCATTTCCTGGTTAAATCACACAATATAAAGTTTAAAGTTATCGTGTGTTGTAGTTTGGAAAGATGACCGAATAGAGATCTGAATAACAAACTGTGGAGAACTTGTTTGTGTCGGGTTCTTCTGCTAGTTATTCGGAATGTTTCGGATCATTATAAAAGACGTGTCGGGTTCTTCTGCTAGTGGTCTGTAACCAATCCATTATCACCCTTGGTGGTTTCTGTACCCAACCCTGCCGATAACTAGCAGAATCGATAAATAACCAACATGAAGATCTCTGCGATCGCTAAGATTTCCATCAACGGACTGATCGGTAACGTTACTCTACTTGTGCTCCGATTTAAGCGGCGTGTTCCGATGAACGTTTATCAACATTGTTAAAGGTGATGAACAGTTTAGAAACCCTAGAATGATTGTGTTTTTACTGGAAAAAACGTGATACTTGAAAAAACATCCTTACATACGGGCCGTATACAGTTATACGGCCCGTATACATTTGGTAACATAAAAAAACTCACAAAATAAATCCATTGAGCCGTATACGTTTTACAAATCGTATACACATGTATACGGCTCGTATAACTATATACGGGCTGTATATAGTAAAATCAAAAAAACATTCCCTGCGCATTTTCCTATTAAAAACATTCTATACGGGCCATATAACTCTATACGGCCCGTATACAATAGGGGGTGTGAAAATAAGATATAGGGTATGTGGGAACAAGGGGGCCTAGCAAACTCAGCACCATCCAACGTCTGACAAAGCTACACAATCTTTTCAGCAGCACTTTTAGATATATGATCACTGTGTAGTTTACATCATCTCCAATGTTAACATAATTTCAAATGTATTACATAATGGAGTACTATCTCTTACAATTCACTTTTGAGAAATCCCACTCTCGTTAAAGAAACTCAAGAAACCCAATTGTGTGAGTGGAGATGTTCCACGTCAAAAGTGAATCAGATGGAAGAAACAGTATATTCGGTATTTTACACTGGACAAGTAGAAGAATTGTAAGAGATAGGTACTCCATTATGTTGTCAGTTTTTGCACAATTGGAGGCTGCAAAAAGAATTGTTGCGGCCATAGAAAATAGTTCCTTGCAAAAAAAACAATAAAAGAATTATGAAAAAAAAAATAAAAACAAGTGTGGTCACATCAAACTTTTATGACTTGGTCTTTTTCAATCTTCATAGGATATCCAAATTGCCAGTTCATAACCAGCCTCCCCTTTTCGACATATGTTTAAAAATAACGTTTTTATATTTAATATTAAACTTATTCCACAGAATATTAAACTTATTTCACAGAATCGATAGATTTCATATACCCCTATACCCGCAACGTAACGTAACATTAATCATTTTACACGTATATTTTGTGCATTACATTATTTTTTATTACAATTTTAAAAAATTACAAAAGAAATTGGTAAGACACTCGTATATATTAAGTTGACACAGTTCCCCTAGCGGTTTTAAATTTTATGTTATAGCAACTCATATATATTTTTTTTGTTAATAGATGAATTAAAAAAAAAATGTTAACTGTCATTTTCATCCCTGTGGTTTGTTCACTTTTGTCATTTCAGGCCAATTTTTAAAAATACACCAGTTTCCTCCCTGACATACTGGAAACATGTCACTTCAGTCCAAAAATTAAAACTCAGCTAAGTCAGACATATTAAATGAAGGATATTATTGTCAATTCATAAAATAAGGTGAAAATAAAAGATAAATGAACTGACAATAATACCATTCATTTAAACTGTCTGACTTAACTGGGTTTTAATTTTTGGAGCGAAGTGTCACGTTTCCAGTATGTCAGGGAGGAAACTTGTGCATTTTTTAAAATTTGCAGGAAAAGGCAAAAGCGAACAAAACACAGGGACGAAAATGGCAGTTAACTCATTAAAAAAATCAAAATTATTGCATACACCTTAGTGTACATACATACTTAGTGTTTTTAACAAGGAAAAAATACATGGTAATTCCACATCCTATTTAAACAATTGTCCTGTTTTAATCCAAAAATTGCACATATTTTAAAGAATGTTACATATCATAGCTAGGACACAGAGGCTACACACCACATCAAAAACAATATATAGGGGTGGGTGGGGGGGAGGGGCTTGTCATGATGATACATTGGGAAGTGAATTGACACTTTGTCAGACTTTTCTTTCCTTATTGTGTAATTTGATTTATGTCACTTCAAAATATGTGTCATTTTTGCTAAATCTTTTTGGTAATGAACCGTTGTTAAAGCCCTTTTATAATATCTGCATCCATTTTATAGGAACAGTTTATACAAAACCATATCAGTGTTTGATGACAACTGTTTGACATAACATTTACAAAAATCATTTTTTTCATATGTTACACAAATCGAGTCATATCTACATTAGTTAATTAGGTTTCAATCATTTTTTCGTATGCTACCCAAACCGAGTTATATGTTACAAAAAATCATTTTTTTCCATATTTTATCCTACATAGAAATACACATTAATGCTACAACATAGACATTTTTTTGTTTCATTTCACGTTTGTACATATAAATAAAAAACAAAGCCCAAAAGTTTTTTTTATATAACCAGGTAATAAGATATCTAATCATAGCACCATACATAAAACAAAAATTTCCGCAATGTTACAAAGAATCCGTAAACACAAACTATACAAATTAATGTAATAATAATTTGAGATTAAATACTTATTAGTTTCCCTTTAACAGCTTTTTTTCCAATTTGGTGGTAGATTCCTTTTTTCCCTGCATTTCAATTACAAAAACATCAACATTCCTCGCAATACAAAACATTTTTGAAGATGGGGAACACCCAAGGAAAAAAACTATTTGAATGTATAAACACATGTGGTCATTTTTATCTGTTTTGTTGCTTATCTTCACTATCTACAAGCACAAAGGTTAAATACAAGTTAAACTTTTTTTCCCAGGGATCCAACAATGTAAAGTATTCATGTACAATGTAGAGTATTTGGATTATCTCAAAATGCATCACACATGTATATTTTTTATACACATCAACCGGAGGTATAAAAGCTATAAACATATAGAAATATGAGTGTTTGGTTCGGTTTAGTTAATTTTGGTTAACGAAGGTACAAAAAACCGATAACTGGCTTTTGGTTGATTCGGTTTTCAATTAATTCAGTTTTTTGTTGATTTCGGTTTGGTTTGTCTGTTTTTGGTTTGGCTTTTTATTAACGATTCAGCTATTGCTCACCTCTAAACACTGTTAATCATGTAATATATCAATTTTTTACTTAAAAAACAATTTTAGCAATACTACACTCAAATTAAATATAATAAAATGCTCGTTTTTATGATATCATTTTTTTTTGAAAAAATATTAACGTACGTAAAAGTTATGGTGGTGAAAGTTAGAATTATTAAAAATCCAATAACTAGGTTTGTGCCACGTAAGTTGTCACGCCAGCAAAAAACTAATTGTGTTATAACCCAGTTAGAAAAGGATCAATGGGGGCCAAATTCTTACAAGTTGGAATTGTCAAAGTGAATTTTTGAAGTTTGGATTAATGCCAGCCAACGGGTATAGTATGATTATTAAAATCAAATAACCCATTATTTTTTAGCCAAATTTATTAAAACTGCTTTTTTAAAGAAATGTTATTTAAAATATTAATTTTATCACACACGGTTCTAACCTACTATATTATATTTAGATTTAACTTATATGTTTAATCAATTACTCACGTGCATGTAGTAAAGTGAAACTAATATAAAAGCAATATACAATCCGTCAAAAAAACTATAAGATCTTAAATAAAATTTTCGATGTAAAACATTCATATACCTATAGTGTCTCATATTCAAAGCCGTAAACTAAACACTACTAGAAAACTAGACAACTGCAACCAAAACATATACTGAAAACAACGGTCGTAAACTTCACAACCAACCAAGGTTTAGTTGCAAAACAATTGCAAATTTTACTTCGCAAAAGTCATAATAGATAACTAATCAAAATGAAATTGTAAATATTGGTTGTAAACCGGTCTTAAAATGTGAAAAAAATAAAATTTGAATATAATCACATATCATGCAAATAACATCGGTTGCAATACAGTCGTAACAATGACGTTAGATAGTCGTAGCAGTGTCGGTCGCAACACGGGTCCGGCGCAACAATTACCGTTGCAAACAAGTACGGATTTCGCGACTGTCAATCCGGTCACTAATTTTTTGGCGCAAAACCGATGTTTTAGGGCTTTTGATTAGAACGGGGATACGAGTTGATTGATGTAAAATTTACCTCGAAATGCTGCCCCAAACGATGAAAACGGTGCTTCAATGCGATTGTTTAAACTTCCAATTAACAAAAATCAAATTGTTTGAAGCACCGTTTCGAGGTAAGTTTTACATAATTCGACTCGTATCCTCGTTCTGATCAACCCTAAAACATCGATTTGCAATTCGGAAAAAAACTTAACTCCGTTAAGCTATTTTTAACGGCGGACTATCATCGGCCAAAAGTGGAACAGTTCGGATTATTATCGGCAATATGTAACACCCTAAAACGTTTTGATCATAAATACGCAGCGGAAAATACGAACTATAAAATTCCTTTCGTTTTTGTCGCTCAACGTGCTAGAAAACCATTTAAATCGATTTCCTTTTTAAATCATTTACATCATGTTCCTAACCAAAATAACTATGTTACATATGATTGTAACTATGTGACTAGATCTTCGTATAATCCTTAATCTTCAACTCGATCCTCATTGGTTTGTCCATTATGATAATCCGACTATATGTGGTCACCATATATAACCAACACGTTAGTAAATGATGACATCATCTATTTTAAATAAATACATAGAAATCAATAACCACATAGCCATCTATCAATGTATAAAATTCCAATAGGATGTTCTTCAAATTTGTTCCTTACACCGAGCCTCAAACCTTCGAGAGCCCACACTTACATGCCTGCAATTCTAAATTCATTCTTAATAATAAAACAATTAGCAACACATATTCTCCAACGCATTGAAGACTCACATCTTTACATATGCACATAACGTTGAACTACGTTCATTGGACTACATCACGTGTAAACACTACCATATGTCCACAAACTTACATACATGTTCCATACATACATCTCACAATAACAACGACACCTAATTCTTACACTCTACATTATATGCTTCCATACGTACATTCAAGACATATTCACCTATCCAACACTAACATATTATTGTACTTTAATCGTGCATAATAATTCACCCATAAATATATTTATGAACAAGTTTCATCTTCTCATCCGTATAATACATTCTAACACATTCGTTCCCACAAGTTTAATCGTTTATAAAGTCCCCGCGTCTACATGAACTAAAATTCTTAAATGTACCTATTTTAATAAGTTTGGTACTTTCATATGTTTAACAAAGCTTACGGAGCCATTCGGGAACTTTACGAAGCATCGGGAAGAAAATGAGATCAACCGGATACGCGAAATGAAGAAACCAGAAAGCCTGGTCTTTGAC
Source organism: Helianthus tuberosus (assembly GCA_030545235.1). Lineage (NCBI taxonomy): Eukaryota > Viridiplantae > Streptophyta > Magnoliopsida > Asterales > Asteraceae > Helianthus > Helianthus tuberosus. Next base: position 172,639,541 of record CM060451.1, read on the forward strand.
ATGGCGTCGGTGACGCCCAAACTTGCGTCCCCTGTCACACCCTCAAAATCCACACGCAGAGTACTACCGCGAGGCGTGTGACTGACCAGGATCTAGGCACTAATCATGATGAACCATTTACGTAAGTTATAAATTATCCAATTGGCATGATTAATATTCAAGATTTAAATGTCCAAAAAACACAATTTAATTTAGCAGCGGAAGTATAAAGAAAACCCATATTAATTTAAAAGCACAAGTACGTTAATTATACATTAATCATGATACTTACAAACCACACACTCCAGCCGATTGCAAAGTCCGTCATAAGCTGTAACGAGCAACCTGCAAAGCATGCAGTAGGGTGCCAACATAAAGTTGGCGAGTTCACGAGTTGTCCGGTTTTAGTTCCAAAAACGTAAGTTGTTTAGATAAGGTATTTATAATCACGTTATGGGGTGCTACCCCATCTGTAAGCTCACTAAACTGTATGATACCGAATACTGGTGACGTTTAAGTTGTTGTGCCCCAAGTCAATGTCTATCATCATTGACCAAGTTGCAAGGCCTACTAGTTCACGCTAGATCCCCCCGGTCACTGTGTGAGGTTTGTCAAACCTAATAGCGCTATCAACTAATATTATGTTCGCCCCTGGCGATTAATCGGTATTGTAAGTGGGGACTTTCCATGATAGAGTTTCGTTTAGTTTGCTAGTCATGATTTATAAATAGTATCCAAACATATTCCCCCCGGGAATAGTAGTTTAAAAGTATCCTTCCCAAGGATAGTAGTTCGTTCGTGTCCCCCCGGGACGCATGCTTGTAGTGTGTGCGAACTCACCTTTGCTTTGCTCGGCAGGCATTTTACTTGTGTTATGTTGGTCAACCGTATCATATTATGGTTATTAATATTAATTAGGTTCGTATTCAAGTAATGCACGTATTTATTTACACGTATTCAACATGTTGCAATACAAGCTATCACGTATCACGCATATTTAAACATATGGGTTGTAGCATAGCCTAATCACATGAATAGTAAGTAGGGCAGCCTAGATAAGTAGACATCTTAGTGTAGGGCCTAGCAAGGACCCAATTTATCTCATACAAGTGTACGGCCCAAACAAACAATGTGCGGCCCAAAAGTAAGTGTGCGGCACACATGAGGATGTGCGACACACTAGAGTGTGCGGCCTCCTCATCGTGTGCGGTCACGTTGGATGAGGTAGTACTATGTGCATTATATGCTTGTACTATAAAAGTGTGAGGTCACAAATTAGTGTACGGTCTACTTTAATTGTACGGCAAAGTTATAAGTGTGCGACCGTGCAATATACACTTGTACGTTGTGTAGTAATGTTTGTAGAAAGGAAAGTGTGCGATAGGATTAAAACCAAACAAACAGCAGATTATTCATGTTCTTCGCAGCTTAAATAAGATAATCCAAATACCACTTTTCACATTAGTTTCTCATGAATTAGAATATGAAATCATCATGTATTTCTTTCTAACCACCTATAAATCAGTCATCATTTATGTGGGAACCATATCACTATTAATGTTAATATCATACCTACTTAGATTTTCATATAACAAAACCTATGTTTTTAATGTCATCAATTAAAATTCTTTTATGCATAAACCCTAGATGAATAATCTTCCCAAATTCATGCTTTTGGTTGTTTTAATTAATCACACGTCGAAACTCTCATTACCGGTCATCCCAACATCATTCCAATAATTAACAAGTATCAAATCATTTTGTGCATAAAATCCTAAATCAAACTCAAACCTATTTACACCAAACAGTTAGCAATTATCACCAAAAACCACAAAAGTGCAAGGACCACAAAAGATGCAAATACTTGACATGTACAAACCAAGAATCTCGAAAATGTAGAATATCAAAGATAACACATATTACAACATTCCCTTTATTCCAAAACAGTTTATTAAACATATGTGTATTTTCATTTCACAACCAAAACAAACAATCGGCCATAGTCAACAGTTAACCTTATTTATTCCTATACAACAGAGCCGTATTATAAGGATATGCAGCCAAATATATCATCACTCAAATTCATCATCTACACAGTTAATCACACAAGAGCACACTCCCTCTTTTCACAATTTATAAATCACAGAGAATTTAAAACAAATACAGAAGGACATGAACTGACCAAGTGATTTGGGGATGAACAGAGGTTGGTTGCCGTCGCTATGAGCCTGTACCGGAGTTCCGACGGTCCGTCACTACAGTGTGGCTGTTGTCGCCGTCTGCCACTGCCTCAGAACTATAGGATCGTTTTCAGACCCGAACGAGTCGATCAGAAGAGTTTTTCTCAATACAAAAAGCGGAAACCGACGTATTGAGGTCAATTCAGCTAGAATATCACTTTAAACCGTCGTATTATTGATTTGATGACAAATTACAGCGAGACGACACTTCGGCAGCACTTCGTTGCACAAACCGGAATTGTTACTAAAGATTTTACTTGGACAGTATTTATAGAGTTTTGATTCTGCTTGAAGAGGTTTCAAGCGAGATTACATTTCAAACAGAATCTGTAATTTCGTTTGAAATAGCTTGCATCTTTCAAGCGGAATTACAACCTTTCAAGCGAAATTACATGTTATCTCGAACTACGTGCCCTGATCTAACATTCTAAGTACAAGACTCGATACAAGACGAAGTCGACAGACACATGCACCAACAGACTCCCCCTCGAATGTTGACGAGTCTTAAGTGTCGAGTCTTCGCATCTTCAATCTTTATCAGTCTTCAGGCTTCTCTTTTGAAGTATCTGACACTGTAAGCATCCTCAAATCTTCTCTCTTCTCTTTTCATCACCAACAGACTCTCAAGATCAGAACCTGACTCTTTTTCATTCAGACTTCCCCTCTCAATAAGTTGGGATCGTAGTCTGGCTTTCACAGATTCACAGGATCGAGAGCTGGCTCACACTCTTTCCACAGGTTTAGGACCAGTTCCTGGCTCTACTATTACCTGCGCAAATCTCTACCCAAAAATAAATTTCACAAATTTAAACTTTTACAAATTTATATTTTGCTTACCACTTGTAAAATCAATTTTCAAAATGATTTAACATTTATAATTTCTGATGAACCTCTTTCAGGAATTATTCAATCAATGAATGATTTTACAATGTTACATTCTGATAAACCACCTGAAAAAAAATATCATTTATCTTTTTCAAAAACACACTCTCTCAACCTGATTGTCATCATGTTTAGCACTTGGAATTTTGAAAATCAGCTCTTCAACATCAGTTGTCGAAAATATTTTTGAATTTTTCAAAATTTTATGCTAAAACACAATAAAATCTTTTTGGATTTTTGAATGAAATAAAATGCAATAAAGAAATATTTACAGACAATATTTTTGTGAGTTTGTGTAAGAGGATCATATCAGTTTTTGACAAGTCACAAGTACCGTTGAGCTTAGTTACACATTAAGTATTAAACAATTCACTTAGATTGCCGATATACTGATCCACTTAAATTTTCACACAAATTTCAACTGATTCAGGATATGAATTAGGTATATTAAGAACTTAAACTCATTCATGTGTCCCACCTCTTGAATATACTCCCGTATCCAGATCCCAATATTCAGTCTTACAGGTGAGTATACCACAAATGATATCTATAAGGGGTTAAGTTGCGAAACCGTGAGAGCTCAGGTCAGAACTTCCATTCAGCAGAGAGATGACGGCTTCGACTTTTGGTGGGTCCCCTTTAGAGAATCTTTTTTACAACAGCACATGATTTGCATTTTTTTCAATGTTTCATCATTTTTTGTACTGAGGGCAGGCTTTTATTTCAAGCAAGCGTAAAGTATTCTCCGGGGACTAGGCCTTTGCTTCCGTAAAATCAGAAGTCCCGGGATAATACCCCAGATATCACTGAGTATAAAGACCTAGTATCTCAGAAAGAGGGATCCTTCAAATGAAATTTCAGGGGTTACCTATATATCCAAGTAGTGTTCCCCACAAAATAAGCAAGTTTGAATTTAAGTTTATATCCCGAAAAAGCTTACTAAATGTATAAAAACCTATCGGCATATCATCAGTGAGACCGTTTAACGCTATTTAAACATTACATTTCTTTAGCATACTGTAACTGTCTACTGATGTACTATCATTTCCTCTTTTTACAACAAAACACATTTTTTATTTTATCATGTTTTTGTCTTTTTCAAATTTTCTAATGTTTTTGGATTTTCTGAAAATTGTTACTCCCCCTAAAATTCAAACACATTTAAAAGAAATTTGAAAACAAACTATACAAGTAAAGTGACAACTGATATCGAATCACTTCAAATCGCCATCCACTTGGCATAAACAATCAGAACTCCCCCTCACAACAAACTATTTTCCCATTGATCACAAAACACTTAAGTTTGTTTTAATCAAATGGTTTTTTCCGGAAAATTAGTTTTGTTATCATTATAAACCACTTATAGGTTAGGGGTTTCAATTCATCACCTTGTTCTATCAACCACTTAAAAATGTAACAATTTTAAGTTCAAACACCAAATATCACTTGTAGAAAATCAAGTACAACTTAATGTCCCTGATTTATCACTTGTAAGACGAAATCACTTTCGTGAATTTCTTCAAGAAATATGCCGATTCCTGCTCCACTTTTACCAACCTGGGAGCTCCGGCAAGTTCAGATATTTATTGTTCATAATAAGTTCCATCCCAGTCACAAACCTGAGATGAAACATTGTTACCTGGTTTCTTCATTTTTTTCTCATAAAATTCTTTCACCCCTTTGACTTTCTTGTCAACCATTTTTTCAAAAATATGTTTCACTGTGGGGTTAAAAGCTTTTTCAATATCAAAATCTTTCTTTTCCAAGAAAAATTGACTTGAAATTTCAACTTTACCAACTTTTTGTTTAAAATTCTCAGCCCTCAATGGTGGAAAATTGACATCATCCATTGGCGGTACTGATGTTTCCAATTTTATCTCAACACGTGGCTCCTCTGACTTTGTGGAATCAGATTCATCGCCGGAATATAGCTCCTCTGATTTTGATGAATCAGAATCATTGTTAGGACTAACGTCAGATGTCTTAACAACCCATTTTTGGTTGTCAAGATTTGCCCTTCTCTTGTAAAACCTGTTCGAACATTCACCAATTTCAAATTTTGAATTTTTGAAAAGTTTAGTTCTCTCAATTGGTGGTTCAAACAAAACCTTTTTATCTTTCAGTTCACGAGAAACTCCCTGTTTTGATTGTATTGCCTTGGAACAATTCTTGGCAATATGACCAACATTGTTGCATTGGAAACAGGTTCTCGTTTCTTTCATCTGATCAACAAATTTTATCTCTTCTTGATTCTTCGCAAGGAACTCTTTGTTAGATTGCTTCCAGAATGGGATATTTTGTTCTTCCTCAACACTACCTCCTGAAACAAATACCATCTTTGATTTAAAATCTCTAACATGTTTTTCATTTTTATAATTTTCTGGTGGAATAAAACCTAATCCTTTCTTTTTGAAATTACCGTTATGGTTTGGTTTCTTTCGATAACCAGAACTAGAACTGTAACCCTTTTTCTTGTTTTCTCTTTGTTGAACTCTTGAGGTGTACTTTTTAGGTTTTTTCCGAAAGATTTACATCTTTTATTTCAGAAATATTAATTTCTGTTAATTTGAAAACCTTTTTAATCATTTCAGGTTTGACACCTCTTATTGGAAATTCCTCATCAAAATATAATTTGTTGGAATCATTCAATATATATGCAACTTTGAATGTTTCGTCATTCAAATTAGATTTTGATAGAAGGAATTCTTTATTGTATACTCTTTTGCTCTGTTTGACTGTTGACTTTGATTTGTCAGACTTTGACTCTAAGTTTGACTCCGACTTTGACTTGTCAGACTTTGACTCTGAGTTTGACTCCGACTTTGACTCCTCAATTTCATCGTTATCTAACACATGATCCACTACTTTCTTCATCAATTGAGATTGTTGATCAGTGTCAGACGATGTAAACGTAACATCAATGTTTTCTGGTAGATTAACTGAAGACTCCGACTCCCACTGTAAATTTGTTTCCTTTTCGACTCTTTCTGAATTTGGATTTCTCGGAGAATATCCATTTTCAAGCGGGGGTGGACACTTGTTGTAACTGACACCTTGTTTCTTACCAGATGTCTTTTCTTTAGTATCCTTCTTCTTTTTTTCTTTTTTTCTTTTCAGGAGTCTTTTCTTCAGATACCTTTTGATCATGAGTTACTTCATAAATCCTCAAATACCTTCATGCCTTCAACAGTTGGATAAATCATGTCAATGACATAAGAAGTACATGAGTAACTTTTTAACAAACGGTTTACTCTTTCTATCTCAATCCTTTGTGTCTCCAGTTTTTGTTCAAGCACAACACATTTTTCAATGTAATTGTTAACACTTTTCTGCTTTATCATAAAAGCTCCTTGAAGTGTCTTCATTGTTGTTGCTTGTTCTTCGCTTGATTGATTGTACTGATTCATTGCTTTGTTCAGAACATCGTATGATTCCTTCAACCTGTTTATGTTGTTAATCAATTCGCTGTTTTTCTTTTTCATAATCTCACAATTTTCACAAATCACCGGAACATTTTTAGCGTTAGCTTCTGTATCAACTTTGAACTTTGGAATATCTATCACCTTTTTCCTTATCACTGGAACTTCCTCATCATCACTGCTGACTGGTGTTTTGACCTTTTTCTTTTTCTTTTTAGCTTTTTCATCTTCCCTGTCACTTTCTGCCATCATTTTCAAATGAGCTGCCATTCTTCTTGCATAATACTCTTTATCATCATCACTATCTTCTTCAACTCGAGCGACAAAAGCTTTGTGATGTGAAGTTTTGTTTGGATCATAATCATCCCAACTAAAACCTTCCCAGTTAAATCATTCTGGTAACTTTTCATCATCTTGGTTTATCAGGCATGCTTTACTATCAGCTGAGATATATTTGTCCCAACTGAAACCTTTCGATGATTTCTGATCTTCTTGATTCACCATACAAGCTCTATTTGATGATTCTTCGATTACTTTCCTACCATGTGCCACTTTTGGTTCTTGTTGTTGTTGAGCAACTTGATGATAAATCGATTTCCGATAGTAATCATTGTTGTTGTTGAACGGATTTTGAGCTCCACTTGCTTCGCGGTTTTTGCACTCCCTCTTGAAATGTCCTTTTTCCCTGCAACGAAAATAAGTGAATTTAGATTTATCAAAGCCTAAAGTAGAAACATTTGCATCACGAAAATCATCTCTTCCCGTAATTTGTTTAAACTTTTCGACTCTCCTCAACATACTTGCCAAACACCATTTTATATCCATTAATTCCAACTCTTCAGCATCTATTTGATCGTAATCCTCTTTTGTAAGCATTGGATTCCCGATCCGACCTGCCACAAAACTTCCATACGACTCCAACACGGTTCCCAACAAAGACATGTGACTCTTAGCAACTTCTTCGGAATAATCCTGATCATTCTCCAGATTTAGTACAATATTGCATTGTAACTTCTTGCCATTCTTTGTTGCTGAAATGTTCGGATCAAATGATGGATACGATAAAAAACTTGTGTTGCTATTTGATCCTTTAGATGAACTTCCTGATGAACTTTTTGCATTGAATGCAATCTCAACCTTCGGTGACATGTTGGTGGATTTATCACTGACACCACCTTTGTAATAGAGACCAATGTCTTGTTGACCATCGAAATCTTTCATTCTTGAAATCTTTCTCTGTTCCATCTCCTGAGCCTCAATTTTTTCAATGAACTTTCTCAGTGTTAGACTGCTAAACCCTTTCTTGTTCCTTAGCATCATGAGATATGTGCCCCAAGTTTCATATGGCAATGTATCGGCCAATTTTTCGATCAACTCTTCATTATCTTTGTCGATGCTCAATCTCTTCATGTTGGCTAACAAATTGCAGTATCTTTCAATGATTTGCTTAGTGCTCTCATTTTTCAACCCACGAAACAGATCAAACTCTTTTTTCAGAAGTGACTTTTTGTTTTTAACCATCTCTTGACTTCCAACGAACTTCGATCTTAATGCTTTCCATATTGAATAAGAAGTTCCATTATGTTGCAATAAAACCAAGATATCTTCTTTCACAGCTTGTGTAATAGACTTAACATCATTTTTTCATCTTTGTATTTCTTTCTATTTTCAGCACTCGGATCTTTAATAGCAATATTCTCCTCATCATCAGTCATCGGTCTAACATATTTCGTCTCAACACATTCCCCAGCATCTAAATAATTTGCTTGTACCCAGTTTTCAAAACGTCCTTCCCAACCTTTATACTCCTCAATGTTCATAAGCTTAGACGGTCTTTGCATAGTCCCCGTTTCATTTTCCAACATCGTGTTCTGTGCAAGAGTAATCGGGGTAACCGGGGTAGCGAATGCGTTGTAAAATTCCTCTTCCATGATTCGGTTTTCAAGAAATTTTCAAACGAAATCACAATCTCAAGCGGAATTCCTTTCAAACGGAATTACACAAATTCAAACAAAATATTCCCTTTCAAACGAAATCCCTGTACAAGCGAAATCAGCTCGTTCAAACGAAATCTCCTTTAAAGCGAAATACCTTTTCAAGCGGAATACCTAATTTCGCTTGAACTAACACCTTTTTTAAACGGAATATCAGATTGAAGCGAAATTAACGATTTTGAAGCGGAATAAGCTTCTTTCAAGCGGAATAAGAATGAAATTTCAAGCTGAATACCGGTTTCAAGCGGAATTAAGGACTAATTCCATTTGAACTGCTGCTGATGTCATCATTCTCGATTTGATTTTGAAATGGAATTACAAATTTTATCACTTTTAGATCGAATTAATGTCCAATTTTCACAAGGATTAGTTAAAACACTATTCCGAGTATAATGTGTAAAAATCAGAACATTTTGACCGTGAAAAGTTGTAAATTTTGAAAAAGAAGGTGTAGAAATCAGAATTTTCAACTGAATTGGTAAGAACTCTTCTTCCTGAGCTCTAATACCACTTGTAGGATCGTTTTCAGACCCGAACGAGTCGATCAGAAGAGTTTTTCTCCATACAAAAAGCGGAAACAGACGTATTGAGGTCAATTCAGCTAGAATATCACTTTAAACTGTCGTATTATTGATTTGATGACAAATTACAGCGAGACGACACTTCGGCAGCACTTCATTGCACAAACCGGAATTGTTACTAAAGATTTCGCTTGGACAGTATTTATAGAGTTCTGATTCCGCTTGAAGAGGTTTCAAGCGAGATTACATTTCAAACGGAATCTGTAATTTTGTTTGAAATAGCTTGCCTCTTTCAAGCGGAATTACAACCTTTCAAGCGAAATTACCTGTTATCTCGAACTACGTGCCCTGATCTAACATTCTAAGTACAAGACTCGATACAAGACGAAGTCGACAGACGCATGCACCAACAGGAACGATGGCTTCAGCCGTCGTCGTCGCACCCTTTCCACCATCGCGGTTCTCTTTCTCACCTCAACTCTCTCTCTCTCTCGCTCTCTCTCTCTCTGTCTGCTTACACTTTCTCTCACTGTCATCTTCTTTCTCTCTTGTCTGTTTGGATGAAGTTAGAGAGGCTGTTTGGGGTTAGATTGTGTTCAAGGAAGGGGGTGTGCGGGTGAAACGAAAATAGAAGGACAAAGGGTTCAATGTTGGCATGCCGGTCAGATAAGGGACGCCGGAATTCCAGCTCCGGCCGCCGAAGAAGTCCGAACGGGAGAAGGAATACGGGAGTGCAGCTGAGGTTTTGGAGGTAGGGTTTTATTTGTTGATTTAAAATGAGGGGTGAGGTTTTGTAAGGAATATTTATAGGGTAGGGTTTATGTGTAAGGGATTTGGGTTGGGCTTGGCCCGTGTATATGGACCCGTATAATATCAGGTGTCCTGTTTAACGAACTGGCCCATTTTTCTTAACACTTAAATACAACGGTAAATAGATAAATAAATAAATATGCATATGTGTGCGTTGAATTAAATACACTTGACTCGGGTTATTAGTTAAACGGTGTGCTTCTCTCATCGTGGTTATATAATAATAATAATAATGATAATAATAATAATAGTAATAATGAGAATAATATAATACCCTTCTCTTGACGATTAGGGTTAAAGGTACGTGTTGTCACATCCCCGACGCCCCCTGGAAAGTCGCGTCGGCAGAAATTATGCGTAGGCTGCCAATTATTGCGTCAGAAGATTTTAGGCCTACCAGGCCGCATCGGCCACGCCAGAACCGCCGTCGGCGACATCGAACCTGCAGTTCCTCGCTGTTTAACTTGTTAACAGCCATTATAACCCCCGGTGGAGCTCTCGGGCATTCGAGAACGTAGAATGTCAAGATTTCAAGTCCCTTAGTCATTCTAATACTTTTCCTCATGATGTTATGGTCAACACTTTATTTTACCACACTATCTGGACTTGACCTGTTTGGTTTAATCATTACATACTCCATCTTAAACAACTATTTACGATCATAACCACACAACTTACTTTGATACTTTCATCAATTACACGTTCCTACATGAATCCTAACAATTACCGTACAATAATTCCCTTTAATTACTAAAGAGAGAGTCCAAGAAGTACTTACCTTAAGCGTCCGTATTCACATTGGCTTCCTTACCTCCTTTTGACCCGTTAGGCTTCCATGCTTCCATCCTCCTTGACATGATCCCTATATTTTCATGTCATCGCATCCACATTCTTGTTAGCATACGTGATTGCATATATTAAAGATTATATCAAGTTCATATCTCACATTCCATTAGTCAATTCTAACAAGCATAAGGCATGTACCCGCAATCACATCCTTTCAAACTCATATAATTCATCATATCCTCACATATAATGCGTATTAATATAACACATATCATATGACTTTGTATAACATTACAATTTAACAAAGAGTCTAGCCATACTACTTATGCAAGGTTGACTTTCAGAAGTCAACGATCTATACTTCCCTGTCATCATAGTAGACCATACTAGTGACACTATATATATATTTCATACTTATGATGCAATACACATATAACCACATGATCGATCAATTACATATATACACACATATTTATTATCAATTCAACACATACTATTGCTTTCTCGATCCCACAATAGACGACCGTATTTGGAGTAAACAAACAACATGACTCTACCATCCTACTTGCTATATATTAACACCAATTTCCTTTCGTAATCCAAACTAAACCATCCACTTAACGCATAATGTGTATCATACAATGCAAGCAAACAATGAAAGTCACTAGTGCACATTTGTCACACCCCAACCGATGGTGGAAACATCGGGGTGTGGCACTAAGCGAAACAGATTGTCCAAAAGTTTCCATAACAACTATAATTACCAATTATTTAAAGCAACATGTCCCATACCATGTTATAAAAGATAACTTAATTATTACAGACAAAAATCTAGGCAAATTGTTCTGTTCGGACAACTCAGATTTCAAATACAGACAATTGTTTATTTGTTTCTAGACCTTTCCTAGCCTCGATTTCACAGCATGCCATGCATATAGACATCCTAAGCACCTATCACATACGTTAAAGTAAAAGTCAATACACATAGTGTAAAGGTGAGCATACAAGTTTGATAGATAAAATAGAGTTCGAAATCGTTACGCATAACCAGCACGTACACAGTGTAAAATGAGGCATGTTAGTTATCGACATGAACCTATCGATACCAATGATTGCGGGTTGACTGCCCAAGGCAGTTCGTAATACACACTCACCACTGTGAGCCATGTAACAAATTGTCCTTAACAACCCCTGAATGAACAGGTGCTGAATCCAAGCAAATAGTACTATCGTTGCTAAGGCAGGTAGACAACATTCCATGTGTAAACATAACAAACAAGCATTCATTAAGTCACGTATAACATGCGGTAACGGTTAGCGTTTAAAGTATTGCGTAGTGTGATCGATGTGATTTAGAATAAGTAACGTATGTAACACCCAAAAGTGCGTAAAGCAAAAAGGGATCGAGTATACTCACAGCGATTGATGGATTGAAGGGAGCGCTAGAGAGTAAGGTTAGCCTGATCAGAACGATAGCATAACAATAAGCATCGCGTAAAACGTTACAGAGTGTCATTGGATCGAACAACAATCCGATCGGGTGGCCGGTCGTTCGGATGACAATCTGTTCGGGTGGTCACCCGATTGGGTGGTCACTCGATTGGATGGTCACCTCATTTGGGATGGATGTGTTTGTGTATGATGGCATGTCTTTTGAAGTTTTCGTTGTAGCATTTTGAAAATAGAGAAGTATCTCTACCTTTCAGGTCGGTCGATCGAACGGCTGTTCGATCGGACAACAATCTAATTGGCGAGGCTTCTCAGGTTGAGAACAAATTCACAGCAGGACGGTCACTCGATCGGATAGCAATCCGATCGGGTGGCAACCCTGGCGTATTGATCATGTTGAAAATTATTAAGTCCCTAATCGTCACACGATCGGACGGTTACTCGATCGGATGGCAATCCGATCGGGTGGTAGTCCGTTTCAAAGTTCAGATCTTTAAATAGTTTGAGAAAATGGTTTAAGTATAAAACCAAGTGCAGCCCGATCGGACAGCCGGTCGATCGGGTGGCAATCCGATCGGGTGGAAACCCGATCGGATGGTAGTCTGTTCCTACGGTCTGATCGTTCTAATACTGGTTTCTGCTTGGAGTGTTGTAGTTTTGAATGAGGCATTTTGATGTCTTGTTTGTACAACGGAACCCTTATCTCGTCCCAAGTGAGCTGGCCGGATAGGAATCATCCTGGTCCGAACAGTTCCCGGTTCGAGTTGGTTGTTCATGTTCAAACCCGAAATCAACATCTCGTGGATAGAATCCAGATCTTGAACCAACACATCAACACGAAAGAGTAGAAGGTTAGAACAAGATCCGATTATATCGGTTTTGAGTGCATTGAGTGTAAAATAGTTGAAAGAAAGTTGGAAAACCACCTTTCAATCCTTTTCACCATGAGTATGTTCAGATCTATGAAAGATCTTTGTTTATTTGTGTGGAAATCGTACATATCTAAGTTATTCTTGGTGGATTGAAGCCAAAACATGAAGTTCATAAGAACACCATGATGACATCATCCTAGAACACCTCAAATCTAGTGATTTCATGGTTAAAAGTTAAGATTCAAAAGATAGAAAGGTGTAGGAGTGCGTGTAGATCAAGAAAGTACAAGGTTCAGATGGAAAACTTACAAGAATCGCGAGAAATCTGAAGGAATAGCGGCTGGTTCGAGTGAGAGGATGATGTGTGCAAAATGCAACATATAAATTACATCGAATGTGGCATAAAACTAACTCTTTTTTAGTACTAATGTTGGAAAAAGTATGGTTTTGTCTTCCTTTTGTATTTTCAGGATTAAATGAGCTCAAATGAACAAAAGAAGCAAAAAGGCAGCTGAATCTAACATAAATACAAGAAAAGGAACAAACGTGGCATGCCCAACCCCCTCGACAGCATCTTCCCAAGCAAAACAAGAAAACAGAAGGCTGAATACGCCCGGTGCTCAATGAGCACGGGGGCGTGCCCAAGTGTCTGCAGAAAAGACAAAGCTGTAGAAGCTTCTATCACCCACCACGGGGGCGTGCCCAGCGGACACGGGGCCGTGGTCAACTCTAAGATTCACAGAATCTGAGGAAATCTTGATAGTACAGATACGCTTCTGCACACGGGGTCGTGCCCGCGGACACCGGGGCGTGGTCAACTAATGCAGACAAACTGCAATTAATGAACAAAGAGAAGAAGGATGGACACGGGGCGGTGCCCAATGGACACTGGGCCGTGTCCGAGCTGCTGTTCAGGCTATAAATAGGGGTGCTTGGCTCATTTGCAAACCATCCCTTGGCACACCACCTCTCTCACACTTCACCCACTACCCACCACCATCACAACACCATCATCCACCACCATCATCCATCGTCGATCATAGAGTGTGTGAGCCGTATCAGGATCCAAGATTGATCGTAAGAGTTCTTGACAATCAAAGGCCATGTTTACCTAAGTCTCTTACATCACTTGGTGAAGACAAGTGTCTAGTGTAATACATTTTATTTTTAATCTTTTCGCACTTTTTATTTGGTTATGTATTAATGACTTTAATAACTAGTTTCTTATCTTGAAGGTGATTCTTCCTTATCGTTTGTCCGTGGTGTCTTGGCATTATTTTACTGTCTATATAAAATAAAAGATTTTCACCATTCATATCTCCACGGTCTATATGGAGGTATGTTGGCTACATGGTCGGGGGTTAAGGGAACGGTTTGGTAAGAGTCTTGCCTTGTTCAGTGTATAGATCCTGCAAGGACCTGGGTCAAATTTAGTAGGACCTCCTTCAATACCCGCTGGTATTGGATGGCGGGGGTCCAAACTCTTTGATCCCCTCATATGTAAGCTACTATTAATACTTTAACCCAGCTACTTAGGACTGTATCCCTGCTGACTCAGACTACTTAGCCGAGGGTAACGTCTCCATCAAAAGAGGGGCCTACCACATTATGCATTAATAGCTTAATTAATTATCTTTCAATAATCCGACCCTTTAGGATTGTATCCTTACTGAATCAAACTACTGGGTTGAGGGTAACGTCACCTTCAAAAGAGGGGCCTACTACAATAACTAAGATAATCTCTTAAAAAGTGCAAAAGTGCGGAAATAATCAAAGGTTACACTACACACGAGTCGGATCCAAGTGATTCATCTTCTCTATATGTTTTTATTTTTATTTTATTTTTCAGCATTTTAGTTAGTTTTTTTTTCTTGTTAAAAAAAAACCTTTTTCTAACTTTTTATTTGATTAGACGTTGAGGATAAACCGGTACTAAAAGCTCTTATGTCCTTGGACGACCTCGATATCTTACCAACACTATACTACGCTCACGATGGGTGCACTTGCCCATATGTGTGTTTAGTGTTAGTAAATATCGTGTTTTATAAATTTAAAACTTAGCTAAAAAGTGTAAAAGGGCTTAAAATATATATTAAAAACTTATCACACTACACACGCATCAAGTTTTTGGCGCCGTTGCCGGGGACACAAGGATTTTAAGAAAGCTTAAAATCGATGACCTAATTAGTTTTTCACAAAACCTTTTTAACGCGCGCAATTTTTTTCCTGCATTTAGTTAGTTTTGCATTTACAGTAGCATGAACACGAGCCGTGCTGCATATTTTTCATAAAACACCCAGATACAGAGCCTGAACACGGGGCCGTGCTCACTGAGCACGCCCCGTGCTCAACGAAACCAGTAACTTTAAATTTAAACGCCCAGATACAGATTCTGTACACGGGGCCGTGTCCAGCCTCTGTTTACGTTTTTATTTTTGTTTTCTGGTCTCGAGACTTTGTTGTGGTCTGCTGAGTGATTCTCATGGATCAATACTCAGGAGGTTACAGCTACACCTATGAGGAGGATGATTATAGGGAAGACTATCGCACCAATTGCGGTAACACTCACTCGGTACAATATTGTGACTTATTTCAACCATCCACTTCATACACCTACTATGAGGAGCCCAAGTACGAGCCATCAACTTCATACACATCCTATGAAGACCAAAGGTATGAACCTTCTCCCTCATACTCATATTTTGATGAACCAAGGTATGAGCCTTCATACTCATACTTTGAGGAACCAAGATATGAGCCACCACCTTCGTATGCTTATTATGAGGAACCATGGCGTGAACAACCCACCTCATATGAGTATTATGAAGAACAAAATTACGACCCTTATCCATCATATACTTACAATGAAGAACAATGGTGTGAACCATCTACTTCATATGGGTCTTATGAGGAACAAAGGACCGAACATCCGGATTCAAGCTTTGAAAATCCCGATCCTTACTCTATCGCCGACGTGACCGATAGGATATTAGAACACATTAAAACTATCAAACGTTGCATTTTGGAATCTCGCGCAAGGGAAGAGGAGTCCCGCGCAAGAGAAGAATTAAATAAAAAAGAGATAGTTGAAAATGTAAAAATGGAAGAACAAATAAGTGAAAAACCGACACATGAGTTAAACAACGAAAAAGGTGAGTCCGACAACGTTAAAATGCAAGAAGAGTCTAATTTTGAAGAAATTAATCTCTTGTCACCTTCTTTCGAAAATCATTGTTTAATACCCACTCATGCTAAGTTTTTAAAAGAGTTAAACACTAACACAAAAATTGACGAAACGGTAAGCGTTAAACCTCGCTAATAAAAGAAGACCCATTTGAAATCAACATTACACCGGTTCCATGTGTTTTTCAAAATTCATTTATTACTAATGTCACAATTGATAAAGATCTTTTCGTTAACATAATGCCCAACTACATTTTCGAAAAATTAAGTATTAGTGATTTTTCTCCACTTCAAATACCCATTTTTCTATCCAATCGGAAAGTAATAAAATCAATCGGTGTAGTTGAGGATGTCTTGGTTCAAACAAATCAAATGGTAATCCCAACCGACTTTGTCATCCTCGATGACGCTCCTCTAGTATTGGGATGACCTTTTGTAAAAACCCACGAAGCTTTGAAAAACCGGAAGAACAACAATCTATCAATTCAATTAGGGGCATTTAAAAGAAGCATCGATATTGAGCGTTCAA
Source organism: Helianthus tuberosus (assembly GCA_030545235.1). Classification (NCBI taxonomy): domain Eukaryota; kingdom Viridiplantae; phylum Streptophyta; class Magnoliopsida; order Asterales; family Asteraceae; genus Helianthus; species Helianthus tuberosus. Next base: position 172,656,205 of record CM060451.1, read on the forward strand.
TGAAATATCCTTACGGAAATAATGACCCCCTAATTGAAAATGAAGATGAACCACCCGATACAAGTGAAAAGATTAACCACTTTGTTGAAGAAGAGGTCGCCATAGAACAAACTTTCAAAGTTCTTGATCAAAATGAGCAACCAAATAAGGAGTCTCCTAAAGACCCACCGCTTGAGCTCAAAGAACTTCCGAAAGGTTTGGAATATGCTTTTCTAGACAAAGATGGTAAATCACCTGTAATTATTTCGTCTAAATTAGGTAGTTTAGAAAAAGAAAAATTAATTAAACTTTTGAAAAAACACAAAAATGCGATCGCTTGGAAGCATGTAGACATCAAAGGAATAAGTCCTTCCATGTGCATGCACAAAATTTTAATGAACGATAACTACAAGTCTACCAATACAACCACAACGTCGAGTAAATCCAAATGTTCAAGAAGTGGTTAAAAACGAAGTCATCAAATTACTTGACGCCGGACTTATCTACCCTATCTCCGATAGTCCTTGGGTAAGTCCCGTCCAAGTAGTTCCAAAGAAAGGAGGTATGACGATAATAACTAACGAAAAGAATGAATTGATACCAACGAGAACCGTCACAGGATGGAGGGTATGTATAGATTATGGTCGATTAAATGAAGCAACAAGGAAAGATCACTTTCCTTTGCCCTTCATTGATCAAATGTTAGAAAGATTATCCGGTCATAAATTTTATTGTTTCTTGGATGGTTTTTCAGGATACTTTCAAATCCCGATAGCACCCTAAGACCAGGAAAAGACAACCTTCACATATCCCTATGGAACTTTTGCTTATCGACGCATGCCATTCGGTCTATGTAATGCCCCCGCAACCTTTCAACGTTGCATGGTAGCCATCTTCCATGACATGATAGAAAAGACAATGGAAGTCTTCATGGACGACTTTTCTATCTTCGGGGATTCATACGACCAATGCCTCGATAACCTTGAACGAATGCTAACCCGATGTGAGGAAACTAACCTCGCCCTTAACTGGGAAAAATGCCATTTCATGGTAACAGAGGGAACAGTACTCGGTCACAAAATCTCAAGCGAAGGAATGGAGGTTGATCGAGCCAAAATAAACACTATTTCTCGCTTACCACCCCCTCCTCCGTTAGAGCTATCAAAAGTTTCTTAGGGCATGCCAGATTTTATAGGCGGTTTATCAAAGACTTTTCTAAAATCTCCAGGCCTCTAACAAAATTACTTGAAAAAGATGCTCCTTTCATCTTTGACAAGGATTGCAATCAAGAATTTCTAACCCTAAAGGAAATGCTAGTCAATGCACCTATCATGATAGCGCCTGATTGGAAACTACCTTTCGAAATCATATGTGATGTAAGTGACTTTGTAGTTGGAGCTGTCTTGGGACAAAGAAAAGAAAATCATTTTCACCCAATTTATTATGCTAGTAAAACACTTAACGATGCACAAGAAAATTTCACAATAACTGAAAAAGAATTACTAGCTGTGGTATTTGCTTTTGATAAATTTCGTTCTTATCTTGTTCTTTCTAAAACAATAGTTTATACAGATCATGCAGCCATTCGATATCTCTTCAAGAAACAGGATGCTAAACCACGTTTGATTCGGTGGATTCTACTCCTCCAAGAATTTGATATTGAAATCAAAGACAAAAGAGGAGCAGAAAACACTGTAGCAGATCATCTTTCACGCTTAGAAGACCCAGCTTTGGAAGCAACCAGGGACGAGCAAATCAACGAAAAATTTCCAACAGAGTCCCTAGAAATGGTGGAATACAGAGAAGAACCATGGTTCGCAGACTATGCTAACTACCGAGCTAGCGGTATAGTCGCAAAAGGTTGGCCACATCATCAAAGAAAGAAATTCTTTGCTAATGTAAAGCATTATTTTTGGGAAGATCCTTATCTTTTCAAAATGTGTGCCGACCAATTCATCTGACGATGCGTACATGGTAGTGAAGCAAGAAGAATTCTCCGCCATTGTCATGAAGGTCCATACGGAGGACATCATGGTGCCGCTAGTACCGCACGAAAGGTATTTGATTCAGGATTTTATTGGCCGACCACTTACAAAGACGCCCAAAGTCTTGTCAAGACATGTGACGCTTGCCAAAGGACAGGTAATATTTCTTCCAAAAATGAAATGCCACAAAATGGCATTCTTGTTTATGAAATCTTAGATGTGTGGGGACTCGACTTTATGGGACCCTTCCCACCGTCAAAGGGAAACAAATATATCCTTGTGGCAGTAGATTATTTGTCTAAATGGGCCGAGGCACTTCCAACAAGAGATGGAAGAGTCGTGGTAAGATTTCTGAAAAAATTATTCTCTCGTTTTGGAACACCTAAAGCATTAATAAGTGATAGAGGTACCCATTTTTGTAATCACCAACTTGAAAAAATCTTAACAAGATATGGGGTCTATCACCGGGTCTCAACAGCATATCACCCTCAAACAAACGGACAAGCCGAAGTGACTAATAGAGGTTTAAAAAGAATACTTGAAAAAACCGTAGGGTTAAATAAAAAGGAATGGGCCGATAAATTAGATGATGCTTTATGGGATTTTCGAACTGCTTATAAAACAACAATAGGTACAACCCCATATAAGTTCGTCTATGGAAAAAGTTGTCATTTGCCAGTAGAAATAGCTCACAAGGCCTACTGGGCAATTAAAAATGTAAACCTTGATTTAGAATTTGCCGGTAAAAATCGATTTTGTCAATTAAATGAATTAGAGGAGTTAAGGAATTATGCATACTCAAACTCTGAAATTTATAAGGAAAGAATGAAAAATTTGCACGACAAACACATAAAACCAAATGAATTTCGAGTAGGAGATCAAGTTCTATTATTTAATTCATGACTTCGATTGTTTCCTGGTAAATTAAAGTCCAGGTGGTCAGGACCTTTTTCCATCACCCATATTTTCCCACACGTTGCAGTAGAAATTAAATCTCGGAATGGCATTCCATTCAAAGTCAATGGCCACCGGCTGAAGCTCTATCAAGGATTCAATGAGGATGAGGAGGAAGAAATCTCGTTTCAAACGGTCTAAGAATAAAAGCATCAACATCATACCTGGTAAGTTACGAACGAACAGGTTGACTTCCAAATCGGTAAGTCTTCTAACCGAGTTTTTGGGAAACAAGGGCACTCACACGAGCACTAAAAAAATTTAAAAACTTTGCTCGGCACGGGGCCGTGTCCGCGCACCTGTCGGGATAAAACCCCTTTTCAACACAGTTTCTTCATTTCCACACGCCCCGTTTCCCCGAAAATGCTCTGGTTCAGGCGATTTTTCCGCAGAATTTTGACGTCTCCTCTACTTCTAACAACATCAAGGTATGATTCTATCATCATTAGTAGTTAGATTAAGCATTTACATGTAGTTAAAACATCAAATATTTAGGGAAAAATCTAGGGTTCTTGAACTTCATCCGGATCGAACCTCAAATTTTTGCTTTAATCTGTTAGCATTAGTTTAGATTCATGTTATAGGAAGTAAATACACTTGTATTGTTCATAGATTTGCCCGATTTCTCACAAAAACACCAAACCCTTGTTTTTGAATCGAAAAAAGATAAAATTGAAGGGGTAAACGGTTTGTTTTGGGAAAAACGGCATTTGGGGTTTCATTTTCAGGGAAAACCGCCCCTACTGGACCAGAAATTTTCAAGTTTTCGGGACCGGGTTGAAAAATGGGATTTTTGGGAAACAGACGTCTGGGCACGGGGCCGTGCTCGCTGAGCACAGGGGCGTGTCCAGCCAATTTCTTTCCAACATGGGGCCTATCTGCTGAACACGGGACTGTGTTCAGCCAACTGTTTTCAGTTTTCTCCAGAAATTTCACTGTTTCGTGCTAATTGTTTGGTGTATCCTTTCAGATGTCGAAGAAATTCACACGGTTCAATGCAAATGAGTTAGATGCTAAGGCAAGATACGATGTGCTTCGAACCAGACCGGAAGAATACCCAAGACAAGTGTGCATGGATCTTTTAGCAATGGTGAACCAACTTGACCGGTTTAACAACCTAGTCACCGGCCCACTAAGAGCTGCACTGACCACTCGACTTCGTTCGGTCCACGAGTATAATCTGGAATTCTATAGCACATTTGTGTTCAATTCAAGATGCAGCCCATTTGATAATGATGGGATAGAGTTCCGATGTGGGGGGACTAGGTACTCGATTTCGATGGCACAGTTTGGGTCGATAGTTGGGTTGTATGCGGAAGAAGATGCAGGTAATGATGAGAACACCGGAGGGTTACGTGAACTATCAGAAAACCAACGCCAAGCCGCTTGGGCTCAAATAGGAGATGGAATCTACAACCCAAGTAGCACTAAGAGCACCAAGTTGAGGGACCCTCTTTACCGCTACATCCATAGGGTCCTTACTTACTCTCTTAGCCAAAGGCACGATAGCAGTGGCGTTGTAGGGTTGAGAGATCTGGTGGTCCTTCATTGCATTCACAACCGCAGAAACCTTGATGTTCCGTACCTCCTGCTCCGAAACATGCATTGGAACTGGCTTGCTACTCCACCAACCCCTATCTTCTTCGAGGGGTGGATATACCGTCTCTTCAAGCATTTCGTGAACATGCCAAGGTCTTTCCAAAAGAGCCCATGGTCAGGAAGAGTGGACAAACACATCTGCCGATCCAAGAATTTGATTTATGAAGCCGAAGACGGGACGATTAGCTTCCAAAAAGTCCAAGGGTATGCATGGAACCCGCAAGAGGCGCTCGTCCTTCACGTTCCACAGTTCCAACAACCTCCTCAATACCAGTACCAGCCCCACAGTGATCCGGGCCAATCCTCCTCACAAGGAGGCGGTTTTCCTAATTTTCAAAGTTTACATGATTTGTTACAGGAAAACCTCATGTGCACCAGGAACACCTATAACATGGCGAGCAACACGTACACCCGAGTCGGAGAAATCGAGAGAAACATCTCCGACATTCAGGATGACATTGGGAATATCCGGGAGTACATGGCGGGGCACGGAGGAGGAGATGATGATGAAGATGAGGACATGGACTAGGCGGGAGGAGTAGAGGTAGGAGCAGCTGGTTGGTGATCCCACAGGTTAACCCTCTTTTCTTATGAACAATTTACGGCCTGCGTGCCATGTGTTGAGCAATTTACTTCCTTTAACTCTTTTTATTTTCTGCATTTTTTTTCTTTTTAACCTTGTGACATGGATGTTTGAACGATGGTAATTTAGGATGTTTGCTATGGTTTGGTGTAGTGTTTATTGATGAAACAGGTACAAACGAGGCTTAGAGTACTAAACATTAGTACTACTAAAGTCGGGACAGGAAAACCGAAGCCAAAAACCTGTTTTTCACCCTTGCAGACTGTCTACACGGGGTCGTGTCCAGCCGACACGTTCCCGTGCCCACTACCCCAGACCTGCTGTTTGTTTATCCCTTCAGATTTTACCCAGACACGGGGTCGTGTCCAACCGACACGCCCCCGTGCCCACCTTCTGTAAGTCTTGGTTACTGGCACCCTAAACACGGGGTCATGCTCAACGAGCACGGGGCCGTGTCCAGAGACCCAGTAACATAAAATTTTGCTTTTTCGCACCTTTTTTCAAGTCCAATCAACCTAAAAACTTATTTTTGGGATACATTGAGGACATTGTGTAATTTAAGTGTGGGGGGGATGCTAAAACCTTGAATCTTGCAAGTCCTAATTACAAGCCTTACACAAAACTCTATTGGAACCGCTAAACACCCCAAATTTTTTCAAAAAAAATCTTTCATTTTTCTCACTTGTCTAGGTTTAAGTTAGGAATTTCAAAGTTCTAAAAAGGTGATATTTTTATAAATGTACAACCGATAGCGTCGTGATAAAAAGAACCAACATAAGAAAATTATGAAACGGCATTACAAGTTTAGTTAAAATTTGATTATATATACTTGATCACATAAAAACCCATTCCCACAAAAAGTGAGTTTTGAGCCTTTATTGGGCATACAAATACATATCTTTAAACTAATTGCTCATTTTTCGTTTCTTGTGTGAATAGCCGCTTGGTTCTTACTACTCTAGAACTTGTCACGACAATGCATTCCCAGTCCTTACCAACTTAAACCCGAGTAAGTAAATGATAGAGGCATTAGGACTAACCCTTTTTTTTCTTTCTACACCATTATTTTTTTTACCACCTACCCAAAATCCCCATAGTTAACCCCTTTGAGCCTAATCTTAACCCAAAACAAACACCCTTTTACCCACCAAAACCCTTTTACATTTTAAACCCTTTATTTTAGTAACAAGCTCGGTTTTTCGTATGACTCCCTTATTCAATATATATATATATATATATATATATATATATATATATATAGGGGTAAGATCAAATAAAAAGTTTATTTTGCCTAAGTAGGATGAGAAGGAATCTTAACCATTCATTTTTTAAATCAATGGTTAAGATGAAAGTGTAGGAGAAAGGAGGAGTGCAAGGGTATATTGGGAAATCCTATTTATGGACTTTCTCTCTACACATGCAAGGCACATGCATATTCCACCCCCGTTTTTTAAACGTTCATAACTTTTTTATACGATATTATTTTTTCATAAAAGTTTCACCGTAAAATCGAGCGTCTTTTTATCTTTAATTTGAGTACCATATTGCTATATAAAATATGAAGACTAAAAAAACCCATTAAAATATGTTGTATTTCTATATTGTATAACATTTTTTGTGCTGGAGTTTTGTACTATATTTTTGTGCTAAAATTTTTTGTGCTAAATTTTTTTGTCTTAAATTTTTTTTTCTCAATTTTTTGTGCTGAATTTTTTTGTACTACATTTTTTTGCTGAATTTTTTTGTACTAGATTTTTTTGAGCTATATTTTTTTTGTACTACATTTTTTTGTGCTATATTTTTTGTACTACATTTTTTGTGCTATATTTTTTTGTACTAGATTTTTTTGTTATATTTTTAAAAAACAAAAAGGGTGCCACATGTCATTTTTACTCCTATTTATAAGGACAAAATGCCCTTCATTCCTACTTCTTAGAAGTGCCACATGTCATTATCACAATCCTTCTTAGGCTACTTAGGCAAAATCCACTTTTTAGTGGATCCTTCCCCTATATATATATAGGATTAGGTTCAAGAGTGAACACTAGTGTAGTTTGCGAACTGAGTGAACTAATCCTGACCATACATGTGTGTAGATCAATTGCAAGGATTTGATGATGAAATACACAAGTGTATTTTATGATTTGATGATGAAATCCTAGCCATCCGCATGTGTAAATCAATGGCCAAGATTCGTTCACTTAGTTCACAAATTCACTAGTGTTCACTCTAGAACCTCACCCTATATATATATATATATATATATATATATATAAATTTTGATGATGAAGCCAAAAATAAACTAACAAGTTTACCAAAAACAACTTTGTTTGAAGAAGTGCTTCATCAAAATAAAAAGTTATGAAAAATAAAAAGGGTCTCACAAAAACCAACGCTTTTTACGCCTTTCGCCCTTTTTCTACTAACCACTAACCCAACCACCTACCTTTAACCCAAGCCTAACCCTTCACCCCAAAAGTCATCTTGATATTTACAAAGGTGTATAGTTAAAAAGGAGGAGGATTGATTGCTTGGCAAGCTTATGGTAGAAGTAAGTTCCATGCCGCTCTCGAGTGTTTCACAAAAATACATCTTCAACCGAGTGTTGAGTGATCCCCCGTGAGGTATGTGAACTTGTAAATAAATGGAATTTTAAATAAGGCATGTTATGCCCTAATAAGTAATTTATCTTATGTAATGTTTTAAATAAATCATGACGAATAGCATCTATTATATATAATAAACAAAAAAAATATGGGACACGTGTCAGCCTAATATTGCATCTCAGATGCATTTGGGCGGGAAAATTTTGGGTCAGAAATATGGGTTACACGCGGTGCAAAATATGACCCTGTATGCATCTAATTTTCTTTTCCAAAACCCTAGAGAGCCTTCTTCTCCATTTTCCTTCATCTCCGTTCTTCATTCTGGTTCGCTTTTTTCATTAGTGATGCTGATTTCTAATTAGGGTTTCTAGATCTCATCACAAATCCCGCCCCCATCTGCTTTCTCTCTCTTTTACCGATTCAAGAAGATGAAGACAATGGCGATTCAAGCCGATTGGATCATGTGGTACCAACGCTGATATGTATTGTTCTCATTCAATCGTATTTCGTTCAACGACATCAGAAGCATCAATCAATCGAATTTCATTCAATCGGTACCGTCTCTCATTCAATCTGCATCATTCAGTCTGATTATTTACGATTCTGAAGTGTTTGTGATGAAATCCTTTTTCTCTGATTGAATCATCTACAATCGAGTCAGGTTTATCTTTCGATCCTGATTTCTAAGTGTATTTTGTGTTTGTGAATATGTAGATAGGGTTTCCATTTCCTCATCTGATCCCGTTTCTAATCTCAGAAACCCTATACAATCCGAAGATATCTTTATGTGTTTCTCTTTTATTTCAGCCGTTTTGATGTCTAAAAAGCTTTTCACTGGTGGCTAGGGTTCGTATGGTCCAAGAACCGTCCCTTTCTTTTTTAGAATGTTAATTAATCAGGTAATTTCTTTGTAATCTATCTTTGCCTACATTTTTGTTGCTTTCATTTTATGAAATTTATACTTTCATTGTATTATGACTCTTCATTGTAATGTTTTTTATTTGATTAATTTAGGGTGCGAATAGGGTTTCGTGGTACACAATCATCCATCCTTGATGACAATTTATTATTTCCATTTATATTAGTTTGATGTTTTTTTCTTTGTATGATCTGTGTAGTATTGTTTTCGAAGCCCTAGATATCGCATACATCTTCCTTCTGGTTGAAGCCTCTTAAATCTAAACATTCAAGCATCAGGTACAAACATCTCATAAGAAAATCCGTTGCAGTTTGAAGGTCTATTGTAAACTTCGCAAACATCTCATACGAAGATTTGTCAGGTACTTTCATTTGTTTGGGTCGACTCCATTCCAATTCATCGTTATTGGGTTGTTTACACTTTACATATGTAGCATCTGTTATACTGCAGGAGAACTATTGCATTCTATTCTATTTATAAAATCTAAGTTTTGCATGTAGATTGGTAATTTCATTTTTTGTGCACTGTTATCGTTCCTAAATCTTAGATGTCAAGGAATACTAGATGATTTTTTTATTTCCTCTATTAATTTGGATCCGATTTGGTTTTAATTGTGGTTTGGTAGTTGTTTCGAAGAGTTAGCGTTTGAAGAGCATCAATAATGGTGGTTCGTGTTCTACTATAGAAGAAAGATTGGCAAGGAATGAAGGAAAAGAGGAATCATCGTCATTGCACTGTATTTGGTGACAATGTAAGGTCTATTCATTTTACATTCAAATGCATTTAAGATTTTTGATTGAATTTACATAACTAATTGTACGTGGTTTGCTATTTTGTGTTATTGTTGATGGACCATTAAGAAGAATAAGAGGCTGGCATCTTCAATTTCCATTTCTAAGATACGGAAACCGAAAGCAGCCCTTCATGGTTCGAGAAGATTCAAAGAACTGTGATGATATTCTGCAGACCGTTAACCCCTTTCAGACTCCAATAGATATCTGGTAAAACTGGCCTCTTTTAATAATTAATATCTAAAGATACAATAAAATGGGTTGAATTCATGGCCTTATGTACTCATGAAAATACCACTCATTAAAGCCTTGGATCATTTGGATACTTTGTCAACCCGTATGAAACAAAAAATAACTTTTTAATAACCAAATATCTTGCCTCCATGACATGTCGATGCGACAATGTCTCAAGTTAGGTAGTTAGAGGTGAGAAAAAATTATGGTCGCTATGAGTAATCGTTTCAGTATGTGATGCAGGTTTGGAGTATGATTACATAAATTTTACATGCGTCGAAAATCCTAATCCTGGTGAGAATTCTAAATGTTACATAAACTGGTAGAGAGGTTATCCTATATGAATGAACTTTCATGTGTTTTAAATGAACAAAGACAAACAAGTACTTTAACAAGTGATATCAAGTAGCTGGGGAGCAGTATGTATACATTTCAAGATCTAAGGCTAATTCATCTTTACTTTTTCCTTCATGGCATTAGTATATTTGTCCCTAAACTTCATAACTGAATGCAATGTTGTAAAACAAAAAAAAATATTTTTTAATAAAACTTATTTTTATTCTTTTTCAGTGTGATTGAAAGCACTTTGAACAGAAAAGAATTCATTTTTGGCCATTACTTTTCATTGTTGTGGGTATTCTTCTTATGTATACTTTTATCGAGTCAAATTGTTTAAAATGGTAAAATAGAAAAAATGGTTAGTTAGAAGTGAGACACATCGAATGGTTAGAAAGAGTCAAAAGCTATCCAAAGTGTGTTTTTTAAGCATAAGACTCCTAATGCATTTTGTGTGAAAAAGTGTTATGGGTCAAACCAATCCACATGACCATTTCGACAGACACTAAAATATCCCTTTTTTTAGTTTTTGTCTCAATAGCTGTTGGTTAGGGAGGTCATTTTCTATATGGGTAACGGGTCAAAATAGGTGGGGTTTGAGACAGGTCATTTACTGTATGTGTAAAAACGGACCGGCTAAGTTTGGTTTACATGTAAACATTTTCTGTATAGGTAAAAACGAATTGGCTGAGGTGGGCTTATTCTGCTACTTATCATAAAGGTGGCATACTGTTTCTGTTATTATCAAATTTTCCTAATTGTTTTTCATCATTTATGTTATGTCCTTATGAATCAGCTCCACCGTATAAATTTGCATTTTTTATCTTTGTCTTATCATTACTATTTTTGTAGTTTCTTTGTGATATGCGGGTGTCTTTGATTTATGCCAATTCTCCGAGGTGACCAAAAGGTCTGGTTGGGCAACCTGGGTAACGGGACAAAATAGGTTGGGTTTTAAACGGGTCATTTTTGTATGGGTAAAAATGCATTGGTTGAGTTGTTTTTTTTCTTTTTTGCTAACATGCCTTTTCTTTTTTACTTAGTGTATTAATAATCTGAGATTACTGTTGCATTAGGCTTTAATGATTGGCTGGTATATATATACATTGTATGCCTAGAGATTAAATTTATAGATTTCCGAGTTAAGAGATGTTATTGATGCTTTTCTATTATTTTTTTTTTATAAAAAGTAGAGTAATTTTTTTAAGGTCATAGTAACAAAGCTACACTATGGCTCTTACTCGACTATGTTTTAACAGGTAAATATGTAGGTCAGTATGAATGTCCAAAAGATTCCTGTTTTGAAAGAATTTGCCAGCTATTAAAAAGATTCCTGTTTTGAAAGAATATGTCAGCTACTAATTTGCTAAAAAAAAATAAAAAATAAAAAAAATCGGGTTGATCGAGCCGGGTTCGGGTCAACATGCGAATATTCGGGTCGTGTTTGGGTTCATATGTATAGCACGATTTTCGGGTCGGGTTGAACCCGCAAACACGACCCGTTTAGCACCCCTATTAAACATGCAAGGAAATGAAACTTAAAAGTTTGTGTTGTTATATATGCATACATTTGCTATTGCGTTTTATCATTTCCTTTTATTCTCTGTTTCAGTAATGTAAGTAGCCTGCAACTTCTTGATTTATGAGGTAGAAACTTGATAATATCTAAAAGATTTAATGCCATTTATGAACTTTTGGTAGTTCGTGAGGCTTGCACATCTTATTGGTATGGATCTAATATAGAAATAAGTCCAGTCAAAAGGTATGCACTCAATTATAATTTATTGTTCGTTTTCTAGATTTTTTGTTAACCATGTGAACCAGTTACCATACTCATGGACTCTAGCGATACCCAGCTAACCAATTACATTGGGCGGATGGCCTCTTTATTGTGTGTGTAAATGCAGTGGTTTCTGGGATGCTGACAAAATCGGTTAGGTAAACTACTTATTTTTAGTATTTTTTTTGTTTAATCACAGGTGGTTTGCTGAAAAATGGGCCGAAATGGTTGGGTTGAATAACGGGTTGAAATATGTCAGGCCATGTCAGCTAGAGCCTCAGACGGAAACTACTTGTACTATTTTAGGTTGTTTGGATTAGTTGAATAACGGGTCAAACACTTATATGTATTTACTTGATCACTCAAATGAAGCTGGTTAAATTTTCCGTATTTTTATATCATTGAATGATAGTATTTACTTAAGATGTTATTGTTAACATCTATGAAGACATTTTTTAATTTATTATTGTATTGACAATTAATCAATGTCGTGTAAAAGTTTAATTGAAATAATATGTTATATTTTAATAAAAAAAATGTTTATTAACTAATAAAAATAAACAACCCGGGAAGCAGTCCCGGGTGATAACCTAGTTGTAAATAAATAAAAATAAAACTTAAAGAATCTTGGAAATCACAACACTCTATGACAAGCCCAAAAAACCTTCTCTTCTACCCATTCCATTTGGGAGTGTAAAGCCACATTATAAAGAGTTTTGCTTGAGGACAAGCAAAGATTCAAGTGTGGGGGTATTTGATGTGTGCAAAATGCAACATATAAATTACATCAAATGTGGCATAAAACTAACCATTTTTAGTACTAATGTTGGAAAAAGTATGTTTTTGTCTTCCTTTTGTATTTTCAGGATTAAATGAGCTCAAATGAACAAAAGAAGCAAAAAGGCAGCTGAATCTAACATAAATACAAGAAAAGGAACAAACGAGGCATGCCCGACCCCCCGACAGCATTTTCCCAAGCAAAACAAGAAAACAAAAGGCTGAACACGCCCCGTGCTCAATGAGCACGGGGGCGTGCCCAAGTGTCTGCAGAAAATACAAAGTTGTAGAAGCTTCTATCACCCACCACGGGGGCGTGCCCAACGAACATGAGGCCGTGGTCAACTCTAAGATTCGCAGAATCTGAGGAAATCTTGATAGTACAGATACGCTTCTGCACACGGGGTCGTGCCCAGCGGACACGGGGGCGTGGTCAACTAATGCAGACAAACTGCAATTAATGAAGAAAGAGAAGAAGGATGGACACGGGGGCGTGCCCAATGGACACGGGGCCGTGTCCGAGCTGCTGTTCAGGCTATAAATAGGGGTGCTTGGCTCATTTACAAACCATCCCTTGGCACACCACCTCTCTCACACTTCACCCACCACCCACCTCCATCACAACACCATCATCCATCGTCCATCATAGAGTGTGTGAGTCGTCTCGGGATCCAAGATTGATCGTAAGAGTTCTTGACAATCAAAGGCCATGTTTGCCTAAGTCTCTTACATCAGTTGGTGAAGACAAGTGTCTAGTGTAATACTTTTTATTTTTAATCTTTTCGCACTTTTTATTTGGTTATGTATTAATGACTTTAATAACTAGTTTCTTATGTTGAAGGTGATTCTTCCTTATCGTTTGTCCGTGGTGTCTTGGAATTATTTTACTGTCTATATAAAATAAAATATTTTCACCATTCATATCTCCACGGTCAATATGGAGGTATGTTGGCTACCTGGTCGGGGGTTAAGGGAACGGTTTGGTAAGAGTCTTGCCTTGTTCAGTGTATAGATCCTGCAAGGACCTGGGTCAAATTTAGTAGGACCTCCTTCAATACCCGCTGGTATTGGATGGCGGGGGTCCAAACTCTTTGATCCCCTCATATATAAGCTACTATTAATACTTTAACCCGGCTACTTAGGACTGTATCCCTGCTGATCAGACTACTTAGCCGAGGGTAACGTCACCTTCAAAAGAGGGGCCTACCACATTATGTATTAATAACTTAATTAATTATCTTTCAATAATCCGACCCTTTAGGAATGTATCCTTGCTGACTCAAACTACTGGTTTAAGGGTAACGTCACCTTTAAAAGAGGGGCCTACTACAATAACTAAGATAATCTCTTAAAAAGTGCAAAAGTGCGGAAATAATCAAAGGTTACACTACACACGAGTCGGATCCAAGTGATTCATCTTGTCTATCTGTTTTTATTTTTATTTTATTTTTCATCATTTTAGTTAGTTTTATTTTTCTTGTTAAAAAAAACCTTTTTCTAACTTTTTATTTGATTAGACGTTGAGGATAAACCGGTACTAAAAGCTCTTGTGTCCTTGGACGACCTCGGTATCTTACCAACACTATTCTACGCTCACGAGGGGTGCACTTTCCCATATGTGTGTTTAGTGTTAGTAAATATCGTGTTTTATAAATTTAAAACTTAGCTAAAAAAGTGTAAAAGGCTTAACATCAAATGATGTTGACACAAGGGGGTATTTATAGGGTGTAACAACTGTGCTTGTAATCATTATGAACAGTACAATTATCAATAAAACAATGTTATTTGATCTCAATGTTTGTTTTGTTATGTTTTACATTTTCCATGTTTTGACTTTTGTGTAATTTCAAACTCTATATCGCTTTCTGGAGAGTTATACGCAAACTGGTACGAAAATGTAATCAGTTTGATGCGACAAATACTACGGAACATCAACATATACTTAACATACCTTAAATAACCTTTACATAACTTAGAAATAAGTTTTGAAGGCTTTGGTATGGCAAAAACAAGATTTATTCGTCTACATGGACTAAACTTGACAAACTGCGTAAGTATGCCAATTTGAACTGTAACGAACATTTCCGGAACATGACCATAAGTTAAACACACCTTAAATATCCTTTACATAGCTTAGAAATAGGCTTTAAGGGGTTCGGTGCGCTAAAATAAACTTTTGGGTCATTCAGGGACTAAAAGTGTCAAAAAGTGCACAAGTTTGCACTTTTGCGCATAACTCACGTTCTGAATACATCTGGACATACAAAAATTTATGTAAGCACTATAATATTTTATTTTAGTGTTTGGCATGAAAAAAATCCATTCGTTGCGTCATTTGGATCGTTTTACGCGCTTGTGCGCATTCCGTCGTAATTAAGCGAACATCGCGTTCATACGACCAAACGAACTGACATCAAACATATTTTTGAACATGTTTCATGTCCACAATGTTTAGGCATCATTTTAGGGCCTTAAAGTTGGCTTTACGGGCCTTAGAAGTGTCGGAAATGGCCTTAAACACGTGCAGGGGCTGAAACTGTAACATTTGAAACTTGTTTTCTGATCAGAAGGGCCAGGCGGCCCGCCTACGCTTCTGGTGATCCTGAAGCGGGCCGCGTACACCTCCCAGATCAGATAAGATCGAACAGTCAGCTAATTCCAGCTGTTTTAACCACAACCACACACTCTAAATCGCCCATTCTGATCATTTAGGGTCATTTTTAGGTACCACAACATTTGGACAAATGTACGCACAAGATTAAGGCACGATATTCGACAAACGATCTTAACGGTTCTCCGAATACTATAAATTCCCAACCCATTCCATAGCCAAAACCACTAGAATCTGATTAAAAAGACTCTAAGTTGAAACCATTGTTTCATACCTGAGTTATTTTGATCACGATTAGCATTCGGGGACCCTTCGTAAGTATTCTTTCATTCTTTTATCGCTTTCAAATCCGAAAGTCAAACTTTGTTTGACTTTCAGCATTGACCAGTTTATGGTCGATGCGAAGTTCGTTTGAACTTCATAACGTGAGCGTGATCACGATGGTTATAGTCCCTAGTGACTATACCTACTGATTACCACGTTATCTAGGCTCAGTGACGAGCCGTAGTTTCGGTTAGAATACGTATTCTGGCGTATTTTGTAACCAAACTACTCTTAGGTATCACAACCGTTTGTTGTGATACCAAACCTGTTTTCTAAACTTAGTTAAGCATGTTTTAACATGCTTAACTCGTCACTTTTAGTTTAGTGCTTATATAGGGTCGTAAGGTAAGCGATCTAAACAATCGCTTATACTTTCGAACCCGACCCGTTTGGTCGATCATTAGGATCCGACCAAGCACATTAGGTGACCATAGTATATAGGGAATAACCTTACGAGGTTATACCTTATGGTCGTTTCGTTTAAGTAGTTGTATGATAGGTAGTTTATATGCCTTAGGTAAATGACCAAAATACCCCTTTGATGCCAAAATTCATTTTAAACATATGTAACATAACTTTTGACATCTAAACTGATTTGACAACCATATTAGACATGTTAAGGCATATATTACTTGTCATAGGACTAGTTAGGCGGTCCGAACGCGTTTCACGCGAACGACGCGTTAAAGTAGCATAAGCTACCTAAACGGGTCGTGATGGGTCACAAGCACTTAGGTTAGGTTTCATTTAGTATGTACGCTTTGTTAAACCATATTACATGAGTTCCCATACTCATTTGGTTTACGAACCCTCATTCTATCCGATCTTCCGATTTAGGTCCGGTTTATTAATGTAGTTACCTATATTAGGTGCCGTTTGATATTCCGAGATCTCTAGCATTTCTTGGTGGTTATCTTAGGACTTCTGAGCAATCTCAAGTGAGTACATAGACCCCTCTTTTACTGTTTTCCAAACATTTTGGGGTGAGACACATGTGCCTACTTGTTACTTTCGTGCTTTCCTGTTTTCACATCATATACCTGCTATGTTTGTTAGTACATTATAGTACATGATTTCATTACATTTCATGCTATGTATGTCCATTGTGTGCATACTTAGTACAGTGTTTTACTTTACATTTCTGCTATGTATGTTGACTGATAGCATGCTAGCACATTGATTTACATGACTTTCTGCTTTGTATGTTAACTTAGCATACTTAGTACATTGTTTTCATATAACATGTTCACTTTTGCTATGGCATTTGGTTTGCACAAACGAGACTATTATACGTTCATTAACATTAGCTACGCCGCTCGGTAGTAAGTACTGGTACCATAGGACTTGACAAATCCCATTCCTGACATCCCGGGTTTGTTTGGATGTGAGGAATGACTGAATCCGAATACAATTCTTTTGATAACCTTGACTGAAAGTGTTATCCGACTGTCTCAAGGCTTGAATGTATGCGTTAACTTACCACATAAATGTTTGTATCAATGTAACATGTATTACTTTGCGAAACATAACTTTTTGATATATTCAAAATACTTGTTTTGTACATTTCTACATTTGGACTATTTGACAATACTTTACTTACAAGACATAACATTTGTTACACATTACTTGACTACTTTTGGACTATCAACATTTGACATGGTTTATACAAGGACTTTTGACAATTGGGTTAAACATAGACATTATACATTGTTAGTTGGTTAAGTGACTTAAGTAACGAAATGTGAGTAATATGATACAAGCATGGTGGATACGCCGCTGGTACTTCCTATATATAAGTGTTTGTATTATATTACATATCATAGCGTTATTTAAATCATTCATTTTGGACTTATACATTTTACACAAGTAACATGTTTTCACAAGACTTTGTTTTACAATACGGTTTATTTTATACAACTCATTTTACATGGTTATTCATTTAACCATACATTATTCTTTACTTATACATATCATCTGAACTTATTGTTTTTCAAGCGATTTACAAAACAAAATCAAATTACAGGGTTCATGACTAAACATTTTCTTAAACTTAAGTCATGAATCTTATTTTCACAAACCTATGTATCTCACAGGCATTTTTATGCTGACGTACCTATTTTCACATGTGTTTTCAGGAGCTTTTCCATAGGATGACGATCATGACACTAGGGAGGACCTGTGCCTTAGAGACTAAAAACGATGATAGACTTTGTTTAATTATGTTATAAACTCTGTATTTCCTGTGTTAAGACAATGTAACTCTTGTTTAATAAATAAAATACAACTTTGTTTGCCATGGATTTGAAACAATTAATTCTGTTACAACACTCCCCGACGTTTTCCGTCACGTCTTGTATGTTATACGTGGTCGGGGTGTGACAGAAGAGTTGGTATCAGAGCCAATGGTTATAGGGAATTAGGTTATTAGTAATGCTTTGACCTAGACTATAACCTTTCTAGGACCCTAACACAAGTTATCTTGTGTTTAGATCTTAAAACATGTATATCACCTATCCTTAGGTGATTATCAAAACAAGAAACCAAATTTTTCGAAACGATTTTTGAAAAACAATCTTCTGTTTTTGAATAATTTATTACAAGGTTTTGAACCCTCTTTTGTAAGGTTTTGAACCCTTCCAGTTTGACTAAATTTTTGGCCTTGTGCCTTCAAATTTTCAAAATCTCGTCAACGTTTTGGGTTTTAAATAATGTGAACACGTGCAAACTGGAAGAGTGAATGCCTGTATTCTGGGTTTTCTGTCTAGGCAAGCACTTCGTATACATCTCATCAGACGCGAGACCAGTTGTGCTTACCTGGGAATTCTTGGGATGAGTGTTCACTTATAGGCGAGCATGTCTTCATGATACATTATTTTCGATCCATTTACTTTGATTAGTCACTGTGCGTCGTTTGTTTGCTTGGTAATGCGGACAAATGACCACCATCTTTGCGTTTGTTAATTTTGTTTCATCTCATTCTTTTCATCCAATCCTCTCACTCGTTTCCTTTCATGTTTCTCCTCTTTTAGAATGCCTCCTCGACGCGAACACCAGATAGCAACTGCCGAACTGACAGAAATCATTTCGGAGCAGATGGCTGCTCAGTTCCCAAATCTCTTTGCTCAATGGCACGCAGCCAACAACAACAAAAATGCTCCATGCAAATACAAGGACTTTAGCTCGGCTAAACCACTCAAGTTTAGTGGTTCTGAAGGAGCGACTGGGCTTCTTCAATGGTTTGAGAGCATTGAGAATACTTTCCGCCACGTGCAGTGTCTGGATAATCGCAAGGTCGAGTTTTCTTCGAGCGTATTTCAGAAGAGGGCTCTCACATGGTGGAACGGGGTTATGAGAGACAGGGGTGCAGAAGTTGCTCTAGCGCAAACTTGGGCTGAACTTAGGGCCCTTATGATGAGGGAATTCTGTCCTCGTCATGAACAGCGAGCGTTGGAGAAAGAGTTTGAGGACTTGAAACAAAACCGTGGCGAGCACAGGGCATATACTGATAGATTTGAGGAGTTGAGTCTGCTTTGCCCAACTATGGTTACCCCACTCGACAAGGCTATCGAAAGATACATCGACGGCCTACCTGACTCGGTACAAGACATCATTACTGGTAGCAACCCTACCACACTCCGTCAGGCGATCGAGTTATCAGCGACATTGACTGAGTCGTAGATTCGAAAGGGAAAGCTGCACAAAAAGGGTGACAAGGGTAAGAAGCAGGTGTCTGATAAGGAAGATAGCAAGAAAGGTCAAAACAAGAAGGGAAAGAATTCTGGAGGGTCTAGGAAGCGGAAGGCTTCCCAAAACTATGCTGTTACTGCACAGGCTCAAGCTGCACCAAATCAGCCTGCGCAACCACTAGCCAAGAAGCCTTATCTTGGCAATGCACCTTTGTGCAACAGGTGTAACGGCCATCATCAACCACACCTCCAGTGTCGTCAGTGCACCAACTGCGGAAGATCTGGTCATCTTACTGCCGCCTGCCGCATTCCTGTTAACCAGAACCAGGCAGTTCAGAACCAAGCCCAACAAGTTGCTCAGCAACAAGGTCAAGCTACACGACCTCATTTTCCTCCTGGTTCATGCTACAATTGTGGGGATCTGACCCACTACAGGAACCGTTGCCCAAGGCTAGTCAACCAGAATCAGAATGCAAACCCGAATCAGGCTCAGGCTCGAGGACGAGCTTTTAACTTGAATGCCCAAGAGGCGCAGGCGGACGATAATGTGGTGAACGGTACGTTCTTTATTAATAATCAGCCTGCATCTGTTCTTTTTTATTCGGGTGCCGACAAGAGTTTTGTGTCATTGTCTTTTGAGCCATTACTTCGAGTGTCTAGAACAAAACTAGGTAAACCTTTGACAGTAGAAGTTGCTAGTGGTGAACCCATTGTTCTTGATTCTGTTCTTCACAACTGCCAGTTGAACCTTAACAATCATCTTTTTCCTATTAACCACACGCCTATGCAACTTGGAAGCTTTGACGTTATTGTGGGTATGGATTGGTTATCCAAGCATCACGCTGAGATAGTTTGTTCTGAGAAGATTGTTCGTGTGCCGCTTTCGACAGGCGAGATCCTACAGGTTCAAGGTGAGAAACCTGCCGGTGGTCTCAGACTCATGTCTTGTTATAAAGCTCGGAAGTATCTGCGGAAGAACTATGTGGCTTTCTTAGCACATGTTACAGCAGATAAAGGCAAGGGTAAGTCTATTTCAGATATTCCTGTCGTTCGGGATTATTCTGAAGTTTTCCCTGAAGAGTTACCTGGTCTACCCCCAGCACGCCAAGTCGAGTTCCGCATTGATCTCGTACCTGGTGCAAATCCCATTACCAGAGCTCCATATCGTCTTGCACCGTCTGAGATGCAAGAGTTGTCTAAGCAGCTTCAGGAACTTTCTGACAAAGGCTTTATCCGTCCCAGCTTTTCACCCTGGGGTGCTCCCGTTCTTTTTGTCAAGAAGAAGGATGGATCCTTTAGGATGTGTATCGATTATCGTGAGCTTAACAAGCTTACTATCAAGAATCGATATCCCCTACCGTGCATAGACGACCTCTTTGATCAATTACAGGGCGCTTCTTATTTTTCGAAGATTGATCTACGTTCCGGATATCATCAACTTCGGGTGCATGAAGAAGATATTCCCAAGACAGCGTTCCGCACTCGTTATGGGCATTATGAATTCACAGTCATGCCATTCGGTTTGACTAATGCTCCTGCTGTTTTCATGGACTTAATGAATAGGGTCTGCAAACCTTATTTGGATCAGTTCGTCATTGTTTTTATTGACGACATCTTGATTTACTCCAAGACGCGAGCTGATCACGAGCAACATCTTCGTCTTACTTTGGAACTCCTAAAGAAAGAGCAACTTTTCGCCAAATTCTCCAAGTGCGAATTTTGGCTTAAAGAAGTTCAATTTTTAGGACACATCATCAACGAACAAGGTATTCATGTAGATCCCTCCAAGATCAGTGCAATCAAGGATTGGGATACGCCTACTACTCCTACTGAGGTTCGTTCTTTTCTTGGTCTAGCGGGTTATTATCGCCGCTTCATTGAGAACTTCTCAAAGATTGCAGTTCCTCTAACTGCTCTAACTCAGAAGAACAAGCCCTTTGAGTGGGGATTCAAACAAGAGGAAGCTTTTCAAAACTTGAAGCAGAAGCTTTGCGACGCGCCTGTTCTAACTTTGCCTGAGGGCAATGATGATTTCGTCGTTTATTGCGATGCATCTAAACTGGGTCTTGGCTGTGTTCTTATGCAAAGGAACAAAGTCATAGCATACGCATCAAGGCAGTTGAAGATACATGAGAAGAACTACACCACTCATGATCTTGAGTTGGGTGCAGTTGTTTTCGCTCTAAAGATCTGGAGACACTATTTGTACGGTACAAAATGTGTGGTTTTCACGGACCACAAAAGTCTTCAGCATATCTTCAACCAGAAAGAACTCAACATGAGACAACGACGTTGGGTGGAGCTTTTAAACGACTATGACTGCGAAATTCGCTACCATCCTGGTAAGGCGAATGTCGTAGCCGATGCATTGAGTCGTAAGGAACGAACTAAGCTTCATTGTGTTCGTGTTCAATCTGTTATTCAAGCTCGATCCGATATCCAAGCACGCATTTCTCAGGCTCAACAATCTTGTGTTTCACAAGGTTTAATGGATAAGGAATTTCCCTATCACATAACGCCTGCTTTGGAACTGAAGGACAATGGATCGTATTACTTCATGGACCGTTTGTGGGTCCCAAGCCAGGATGATCTTCATACCTTGCTTATGGATGAAGCCCATAAGTCACGTTATTCTATTCATCCGGGCTCAGATAAGATGTATAAGGATCTTCGTATTCATTATTGGTGGCCTGGTATGAAGAAAGACATTGCCTTATACGTATCGAAATGCCTTACTTGTCTTAAGGTTAAGGCTGAACATCAGCGTCCTTCTGGTTTATTGGAGCAACCAGAGATCCTAGTTTGGAAATGGGAAAACATTACTATGGATCTTGTTACTAAACTTCCGCGCACAAAGAAAGGTCATGATGCCATCTGGGTAGTTGTTGATCGTCTTACTAAGTCAGCGCATTTCTTGCCAATCCGTGAGGATTTTCCTGCTGACAGACTTGCTCAAATCTATGTGGATGAAATTATAGCTCGACATGGTGTTTCTTTGAACATCATTTGTGACAGAGATGCTCGTTTCACTTCTCATTTTTGGAGAACCATGCAACCTGCTATGGGGACCCAACTTAATCTGAGCACAGCTTATCATCCGCAAACGGATGGTCAATCTGAAAGAACAATCCAGACTCTGGAGGATATGCTAAGAGTTTGTGTGATCGATTTTGGTGGTAGTTGGGATTCACATCTTAAGTTGATTGAATTCTCCTACAACAACAGTTATCACACCAGCATCAAAATGGCTCCTTTCGAGGCTCTCTATGGTCGAAAATGTCGTTCACCAGTCTGCTGGAATGGGATCGACGAGGCACAACTTACTGGACCTGCCCTCATTTTAGAGACAACTGACAAGATCAAGAAAGTTCATGATAACCTTCAGACAGCTAGAAGTCGTCAGAAGAGTTACGCGGACCCAAAACGTAAGGCCTTGGAATTTCAAGTCGGTGATCGAGTATTACTGAAGGTCTCACCTTGGAAAGGTGTGATCATATTTGGAAAGAAAGGAAAACTTGCACCTAGATACGTTGGACCATTCAAGATCGTCGAAAGAATCGGTAAGGTAGCCTACAGACTTGAGTTACCTCCTGAACTTGGAAATGTTCATCCAACTTTTCACGTATCCAATCTCAAGAGGTGTTTAGCTGATGAGAACCTCCACATACCACTTGACGAAATTCGTGTTGGTAAGACACTGAAATTTGTTGAGAAGCCAGTGGAAATCATGGAACGTGAAGTCAAGTGGCTTAAACGCAAGCGCATTCCTTTGCTCAAAGTTCGCTGGGAAGCTAAACGTGGACCCGAGTTTACTTAGGAACGCGAAGATCAAATGAAGGCGACATATCCGCATCTTTTCCCACGAGTTTCCTCTAAATAAATTTCGGGACGAAATTTCCACAAGTAGGGGAGACTGTAACAACTGTGCTTGTAATCATTGTGAACAGTACAATTATCAATAAAACAATGTTATTTGATCCCAATGTTTGTTTTGTTATGTTTTACATTTTCCATGTTTTGACTTTTGTGTAATTTCAAACTCTATATCGCTTTCTGGAGAGTTATACGCAAACTGGTACGAAAACGTAACCAGTTTGATGCGACAAATACTCCGGAACATCAACATATACTTAACATACCTTAAATAACCTTTACATAACTTAGAAATAAGTTTTGAAGGCTTTGGTATGGCAAAAACAAGATTTATTCGTCTACAGGGACTAAACTTGACAAACTGCGAAAGTATGCCAATTTGAACTGTAACGAACATTTACGGAACATGACCATAAGTTAAACACACCTTAAATATCCTTTACATAGCTTAGAAATAGGCTTTAAGGGGTTCGGTGCGCTAAAATAAACTTTTGGGTCATTCAGGGACTAAAAGTGTCAAAAAGTGCACAAGTTTGCACTTTTGCGCATAACTCACGTTCTGAATACATCTGGACATCCAAAAATTTATGTAAGCACTATAATATTTTATTTTAGTGTTTGGCATGAAAAAAATCCATTCGTTGCATCATTTGGATCGTTTTACGCGCTTGTGCGCATTCCGTCGTAATTAAGCGAACATCGCGTTCGTACGATCAAACGAACTGACATCTGACATATTTTTGAACATGTTTCATGTCCACAATATTTAGGCATCATTTTAGGGCCTTAAAGTTGGCTTTACGGGCCTTAGAAGTGTCGGAAATGGCCTTAAACACGTGCAGGGGCTGAAACTGTAACATTTGAAACTTGTTTTCTGATCAGAAGGGCCAGGCGGCCCGCCTAAGCTTCTGGTGATCCTGAAGTGGGCCGCGTACACCTCCCAGATCAGATAAGATCGAACAGTCAGCTAATTCCAGCTGTTTTAACCACAACCACACACTCTAAATCGCCCAATCTGATCATTTAGGGTCATTTTTAGGTACCACAACATTTGGACAAATGTACGCACAAGATTAAGGCACGATATTCGACAAACGATCTTAACGGTTCTCCGAATACTATAAATACCCAACCCATTCCATATCCAAAACAACTAGAATCTGATTAAAAAGACTCTAAGTTGAAACCATTGTTTCATACCTGAGTTATTTTGATCACGATTAGCATTCGGGGACCCTTCGTAAGTATTCTTTCGTTCTTTTATCGCTTTCAAATCCGAAAGTCAAACTTTGTTTGACTTTCAGCATTGACCAGTTTATGGTCGATGCGAAGTTCGTTTGAACTTCATAACGTGAGCATGATCACGATGGTTATAGTCCCTAGTGACTATACCTACTGATTACCACGTTATCTAGGCTCAGTGACGAGCCGTAGTTTCGGTCAGAATACGTATTCTTGCGTATTTTGTAACCAAACTACTCTTAGGTATCACAACCGTTTGTTGTGATACCAAACCTGTTTTCTAAACTTAATTAAGCATGTTTTAACATGCTTAACTCGTCACTTTTAGTTTAGTGCTTATATAGGGTCGTAAGGTAAGCGATCTAAACAATCGCTTATACTTTCGAACCCGACCCGTTTGGTCGATCATTAGGATCCGACCAAGCACATTAGGTGACCATAGTATATAGGGAATAACCTTACGAGGTTATACCTTATGGTCACTTCGTTTAAGTAGTTGTATGATAGGTAGTTTATATGCCTTAGGTAAATGACCAAAATACCCCTTTGATGCCAAAATTCATTTTAAACATATGTAACATAACTTTTGACATCTAAACTGATTTGACAACCATATTAGACATGTTAAGGCATATATTACTTGTCATAGGACTAGTTAGGCGGTCCGAACGCGTTTCACGCGAACGACGCGTTAAAGTAGCATAAGCTACCTAAACGGGTCGTGATGGGTCACAAGCACTTAGGTTAGGTTTCATTTAGTATGTAGGCTTTGTTAAACCATACTACATGAGTTCCCATACTCATTTGGTTTACGAACCCTCATTCTATCCGATCTTCCGATTTAGGTCCGGTTTATTAATGTAGTTACCTATATTAGGTGCCGTTTGATATTCCGAGATCTCTAGCATTTCTTGGTGGTTATCTTAGGACTTCTGAGCAATCTCAAGTGAGTACATAGACCCCTCTTTTACTGTTTTCCAAACATTTTGGGGGTGAAACACATGTGCCTACTTGTTACTTTCGTGCTTTCCTGTTTTCACATCATATACCTGCTATGTTTGTTAGTACATTATAGTACATGATTTCATTACATTTCATGCTATGTATGTCCATTGTGTGCATACTTAGTACATTGTTTTACTTTACATTTCTGCTATGTATGTTGACTGATAGCATGCTAGCACATTGATTTACATGACTTTCTGCTTTGTATGTTAACTTAGCATACTTAGTACATTGTTTTCATATAACATGTTCACTTTTTCTATGGCATTTGGTTTGCACAAACGAGACTATTATACATTCATTAACATTAGCTACGCCGCTCGGTAGTAAGTACTGGTACCATAGGACTTGACAAATCCCATTCCTGACATCCCGGGTTTGTTTGGATGTAAGGAATGACTGAATCCGAATACAATTCTTTTGATAACCTTGACTGAAAGGGTTATCCGACTGTCTCAAGGCTTGAATGTATGCGTTAACTTACCACATAAATGTTTGTATCAATGTAACATGTATTACTTTGCGAAACATAACTTTTTGATATATTCAAAATACTTGTTTTGTACATTTCTACATTTGGACTATTTGACAATACTTTACTTACAAGACATAACATTTGTTACACATTACTTGACTACTTTTGGACTATCAACATTTGACATGGTTTATACAAGGACTTTTGACAATTGGGTTAAACATAGACATTATACATTGTTGGTTGGTTAAGTGACTTAAGTAACGAAATGTGAGTAATATGATACAAGCATGGTGGATACGCCGCTGGTACTTCCTATATATAAGTGTTTGTATTATATTACATATCATAGCGTTATTTAAATCATTCATTTTGGACTTATACATTTTACACAAGTAACGTGTTTTCACAAGACTTTGTTTTACAATACGGTTTATTTTATACAACTCATTTTACATGGTTATTCATTTAACCATACATTATTCTTTACTTATACATATCATCTGAACTTATTGTTTTTCAAGCAATTTACAAAACAAAATCAAATTACAAGTAGAGGGCGATATCCCTTTTCATGCCCGGCCACCAGTACTTGTAGCGAAGGTCCTGGTACATTTTATCGGCACCGGGATGAATAGAATACCGGGATTTGTGGGCTTCGTCCATCAAAATCTATCGCAAATTGGTCCGCTTAGGGATCCAAATTCGGTCCAGAAAGTGGAATATCCCATTCGACTTATTCACAAGCTGGGCTCCATCGTGGTAGATCTTTTCCTTCTTCAAAGTGCGCTCATTAAAACAAGCATGTTGGGCTTCACGGATGAGGGTTTCGAGATCGTATTGGGCTTGGTTATTTCGAATGCTGAGCAGATAGCTCCGTCTGCTGATGGAGTCGGCAACGACATTTGCTTTGCCTGGGTGATAACGGATCTCACAGTCGTAATTGTTGAGAAGTTCTATCCATCGGCGTTGCATATTAAGTTCCTTCTGGTCAAAGATATGTTGTAGGCTCCTATGATCGGTGAAGATCGTACACTTGGTTCCATACAGGTAGTGTCGCCAAATCTTTAACGCAAAAACAAGGGCGCCTAGCTCGAGGTCATGGGTTGTATAGTTCTTCTCGTGGATCTTGAGCTGACAAGACGCGTAAGCGATAACCTTGTCTCGTTGCATGAGAACACAACCAAGGCCTAGGTTTGAGGCATCTTAATAGCCTATAAAGTCGTCGTTTCCGTCGGGTAACGTGAGGACGGGAGCATTGCAAACATATGCTTGAGGGTTTGGAAAGCAGACTCTTGTTCGGTTCCCCAAACAAAAGGCTTGTCTTTATGTGTGAGGGCGGTAAGCGGCACAGCGATTTTAGAGAATCCTTCGATGAATCGACGATAATAGCCCGCTAGTCCGAGAAAAGAACCGACTTCAAACGGGTTCTTCGGCGTAACCCAACTTTTAACTGCTTCAATCTTCGTGGGATCGACATGAATACCTTGACTATTGACAATGTGACCGAGGAATTGAACCTCCTCCAGCCAAAATTCACACTTGGAGAATTTGGCATAGAGTCGATTCCCTTGGAGTAGCTCGAGAACCAAACGTAGATGTTGCGCGTGTTCGACTTTCGACTTGGAATAGATCAGGATATCATCGATGAACACGATGACGAAGCGGTCAAGAAATGGTTTACACATCCGATTCATCAGATCCATGAAAACCGCGGGTGTGTTGGTCAAACCAAAAGGCATAACAACGAACTCATAGTGGCCGTATCGAGTGCGAAAATCGGTTTTGGGTATACCCTCCTCTTGAATGCGTAGCTGGTGATAGCCTGAGCGTAGATCGATCTTCGAGAAACACGTAGCACCTTGTAACTGGTCAAACAGATCATCAATGCGAGGCAGAGGATAACGATTCTTGATTGTCAACTTATTCAACTCCCGATAGTCGATGCACATCCTGAACGACCCATCCTTCTTTTTGACGAAAAGGACTGGTGCGCCCCACGGAGAGGTGCTTGGGCAAATGAAGCCTTTATCACGCATTTCGGACGGAGCGAGTCGATAAGGAGCTCTAGCAATAGGGTTGGCTCCAGGAATGAGGTCGATACGAAAGTCGATGTCATGACTTGGCGGTAAGCCAGGAAGATCATCAGGAAACACATTAGGAAATTCACGAACCACATGAACATCTTTCACTTCTGTCTTTCCTTTCTTTTCCTTCTCCGCTACTACAATGTTAGCCAAGAAAGCTCTGTATTCCTTGCGGAGATACTTGCTAGCTTGGACACATAACAGGAGCTTGAGAACTTTCGAGGGAGTTTCACCATAAACACATAATACATCACCATTCGCGAGCGAGAATCGAATCATCTTATCAAAGCACACAACTCAGCATGGTTTTCACGAAGAAAGTCCATGCCTACTATGATGTCAAAGCTTCTGAGCTGCATCGGAATGAGATCAATCGGAAAGATGTGATTGTTGAGTTCAAGAGTACAATCACGAAGAACAGAATTAACGGCGACAGTTCTTCCGGTGGCGATTTCGACATCAAACGTCGAGGAGAGATGGGAGCGCTTACGATTAAGGAGCTTCTCGAATTCAAACGACACAAAACTGTTATCGGCTCCGGTATCAAACAAGCATGAAGCATAAATACCATTCACAAGGAACGTACCATTAACCACATTGTTGTCGTCCTGGGCTTGGCGCGCGTTGATGTTGAAGGTTCTGGCGCGGGCTGCTTGTTGTTGCTGCTGTTGCGGCTGTTGCTGCTGCTGTTGTTGTTGCTGAGGTTGCTGCTGCTGGGGCTCTTGTTTCACAACCCTGTTCGGGCACATGTTCGCGAAGTGGTTGGGATCACCACACGCGAAGCAGACTCTGGCGTTGACCGCGGGTGCCTGAGCCGCTTATTGGTCTTGAGGAGTTGGAAGTAGAGCTTAATGAGCAGTAGCTTGAGCTGGCACTTGTCGAGGACCAGTACGGCAATTAGCAGTGAAGTGGCCATACATATTGCAGTGCACGCAGAATCGGCAGGCGATACTCACCGGGTGAAGATAAGTACATGTCGGGCAGGCAGGGTGGGGACCAGTGTAAGCACGCTTTGCAGGCGGTGCATAGGTAACTGGTGCTGGAGCTGATCGGTGTTGAGATTGTTGCTGGGCCGGTACGACTTGAAGCGGAGCAGCAGTAGTAGTAACAGCACAGTTCTTGTTGCTGGAGCTGCTGTTGTTGTTCTTCCTCTTGCGACGAGAGGAATTTGATGATTGAGGGGCAGCGGTGGTGTCAGTAGTTAGAGCGACGGTAGCTTGCTGCAGGTTCTTTGAATCTTTATCCCAAAAACCAGCTTTGACTCGCTTGTCGTTGATTTCAGCGGCAAGCAGGTAGGTTTCTTCGATTGTGGCTGGCTTTGAAGCATGCACAAAATCTGCAACACAATCTGGCAGAGCGCGGATGTACTTCTTGATTATCATGTCAGTAGTCCTGACTTGGTCGGGGCAGATAATACTGAGCTGCATGAAGCGAGCAGTCAGGGCAGCGTTGTCACCATCTTTCTGCTTGATGTGCCAGAATTCGTCCTCCAACTTCTGGCACTCATGGGGAGGGCAGAACTCTTCGAGCATAACATTCTTCAACTCATCCCATGACAGACCATAAGTTGCGTCATTTCCGCGTTTGTTTCTTTCGGCCGTCCACCAGTCTAGAGCGCGGGACGGGAAGACGCCGGTAGTATTCAAAGTGTGGAGATTGTCAGGACATCCACTCTGACGCGACCTCGATTGAGTCAAACCATTGAAATAAAGCCGTAGGGCCATCTTCACCAGTGAACTCTTTCGGTCCGCATGCCTTGAACTGTTTGAAGCTGAAAGCAGCTTTAGGAGTCTCGGTCCTGGATTCTTCGGACGATTTGCTCATATTCTCGTATAGTTCACTCACGATCTGAGGAACAACCTTTGCTATTTTCTTGGCGACGAGTGCGGCAAGGTGTTTCTCTTTCTGTTTTTGGCGAGCAGTGTGCATGTGACGGGATCCAGATGACAACATTGTCTGCAACAGACATCGTGATAGGACTCAAACACAACATAGTCGAATCTCACCTCACACGTCTAATACTACTAAAGCTTAGAAACACGTATAATCACGTAGACACATAGGCACATAATCACAGATTCACATAAGCACAGAAGCACGTGAGCACGTAAGGCACAGAAAACACAGAGGTACATAAGCACGTAATCACAAGAGGTAGTCAGAGTACAGAAACCTATCATTCAAAGTGTAACATCCGTTAAAATGGATTCCCTAAATCCGACCCGTTTTCAATCCGAACCCTAACCTTTGAATTTATTTATTTATTTCTATTTATTTAGTTATTTATTCATTTTTGTTAAATACCAATACCATTATTTATTTAACTAATTTAAAAGTTATCAATCAATATATTTAGTTTGGTTAAGTAGCTAGTAACCTAGTTAACTTTATTTAAGTTTTGAAGTTATGTAAACTAACCAAATTAAGTTAGCTTATTAGTTAACTATTATATTGAGGGGGCTATCTTTGTAAATAGTTGAAAGTATGATAAAACCTAACCCTACATCCTTAAAGACCAGCCGCTTGTAACGTGTTTTCCCTGTCTCCTCTTGTTTGCAACTCCAAACACAAGCTCACAAATCCCTGCCCCATCTCTTTGTCTGCACTTTTAAACAACCTCTCTTTACCCTCAACCTCTCTCTAAGTCACACAACAACCACAACCAGACCACCATCTCTATTAAACAAACGGCCGGCCACCACCACTCCGGTGGCGGCGTGCGGCGGCACAAACCGAGAGAGAGAGAGAGAAGCTGAGGAGAGAGAACGAGACGAGAGAGAGAGACGACGACGATTCAGGTTCGAACGGGCCTTGTCTCGGCCCGTGACAGCAGCAACATCGCAACAGCGGTGGCGGCGGCGACGGTGGCCGTTCGGCCGCCTGATTCAGTTTCCAGTCAAGCTCGATTCTGTTTTGGGCCTCGGCTCCGGTTCGGGTTTCAAGCACAATCGGTACAGATTCGATGTTTGGCTCAGTCTCGGTGCAACTCAGTCCCACCCGGTTCAAATCGGTCAAACAACTCAACAGGTCCGTTCATTTCAGATTCAGTCGGGTTCCGTTCGTACTTCGGCTCGGTTCTATTCGGGTCAGATACGATGATCGGTTCCAATTCGAATCCCAGTCCAGTTTCTATTCGGTTTGTTTCTGTTAGGTCAAAATCTGTCATCGGCTCGAGCCTCGGTTCAGACTTGGTTCGGTTCGGTTCAGGTTAGTCTCGGTCAGAGATTTAGTCTTTGTTCCTATTCAAGTCTCGTTAACCCTTTTGTTTATTCAGCAGATTCAAGTCAGCGCTTCGGATCAGTTGACTAGCCCGGTTCGATCAAACCGGCTAACTCGGTTAAACATGAGCCTCGGTATAATAATGTTACGAATATTAATTACATTGTTTTATTTTGTATCTAAATATTGCTTTAATCGCGGAAACGAACTCTAAGTAATTTATAACAAAATATAAATATATATAAATACTGATTTGTTTATTGTTGAATCTTGACATTATATCGACAACTACTATTGTCGGGGACGTCCAAAAACAGAGGAAACTCTGCCCGATTTTCGTTAAATTACAAAACATATATTCTTCGAATATTAATAAAAAAAAACATATCGAGAGTCTAATGAAACTTATAAAATAAACGGATAATTATTTCGACAACCTACAAACATTAAAACCATACAAATCTATCATAGTCTTGTGGTGGTGATGAGGATACGTCCCTAACCGGACCGAATCATCGGCACGAGCCGAACCAAAATTATGGCACGTTAAGACCGGACCGTTCCTCACACCACAGATGGAACGGTGCGACGTAACAAACTGGGTCCCACCCTCATAACTGCCATGACAGCGACTGGTCCGGCCCTAACTAACTTGCCACGTCAGCACAACCAAAGACTATAAATACCCCGCCAAGACTTCCAGCAAGGGGTAATCGCTACTTTCTCTCTCTAACTCTCCTCTCTCTCTCCCTGACCTATTTCCTCCTCACAAATACTTATTCTCACGCCCGAGCTTGGTCACAGAGAGGCCCCCCTCCCTGTGACGAGGCTAACGGTGTGCTTGTTCTCTTGTGATCTTGCAGGTTCCTTGCTAGGTCATCTGAAGCTTCACTCTGACCAGGTCGTATCAACTGGTTCTTGAGTCTTCAGTGGCGCCATCCCCTCGAATTCACATAATTCGTTTTCTGTGTTTTTGTTAATCTGAAATCATGGCAGAGTCGACGACAGCAGTCTCCACCAACATTTTCCCATCTTACAGTGATATATGGGAAGGAAACACTAACTCCACAACTGTTTCAACAGCAGTTATTGCCTCAGCAGCCTCGACAGGATCTGCGTCGGCTCCTCCAGCTGCAAATCCTGTAGGCGGAAGTTCTGTCACCACGCTGTCTGTTACTGCCCCGGTTGTCACGCCACTACCTACTTTCGACAACGCTTTCCTTTTAAGGAATGCCGATCTATTGCGACAATTACAGCAGCAGCAACAACGAGATGAGATGCTGCAAAGTCTCCGAGCAAATTTGTTTAGCAACGTTTATCCAGGGGGAAATCCCGTCTCTGGTGGAACCTTCGCTTCTGGATCGATGGTAAGTTCTATGATCTCCACTCCTATACCTCATGTTACACAATTTTCTTCGGTTACAAGTGCTCCAATGAATAACGGTCTAAACGACCTGTTTCTCCAGGGATCTATGGGTTTAAACCCCCAAGATCAAGAATTGCTTATGCCGTACCACCCCACGTCAATGACTTCCCAATCGAAGTTTACAT
This sequence comes from Helianthus tuberosus, assembly GCA_030545235.1. Lineage (NCBI taxonomy): Eukaryota > Viridiplantae > Streptophyta > Magnoliopsida > Asterales > Asteraceae > Helianthus > Helianthus tuberosus. Next base: position 172,688,821 of record CM060451.1, read on the forward strand.
TACGGATTGTCAATGCCCCACTCCCGGCTAAGTTGAAGATGCCTCCCACGTTGAAGTTTTACGATGGTACGTCTGACCCAGACGACCATATGTTCGCGTTTGCCGGAGCGGCTAAGGTCGAGCAGTGGCCTATGCAGGCTTGGTGTCTTATGTTTGCCCAAACACTCACCGGATCGGCGAGAGTTTGGTTTGATGGGTTGCCGGAAGGGTCGATTGACCACTTCGAAGATTTCCGACGTATTTTCTTGCAAAATTTCTGTCAGCAGCGCCGTTGCAAAAAAGACATTACTGAGGTTCATCATATAAAGCGCCGAGACGGAGAGTCTGTAGAAGATTTTATTGACCGTTTCAATCGAGAAAGCATGCAGATAAGTGGTGCGGTGGATCAACTCCGGGTTTCTGGTTTCTGTCACGGAGTTCGGAACAATCAACTTGTGGAGAAGCTCCATGAAGATCTCCCAAAAACTATGGAGACGCTTATGGAAAGAGCTCGAGCCTTTGTTCGGGGAAAAAGTGCCTGCGGTCAACCGAGCGAAGCTTCAGCAAGAAATGCCAAAGCACGAACCGCTTCATGGAAACGCAATGCGTCGCCACCAAAAGATAGAAGCAGTAGCCGGAACAGAAACCGTGGCCCGTATCAGAAGTCAGATCGAGGCAGTTTCCGAACAGGAAACGTGCGCTTCAACACTTTTTCCGAGCTCACCAAATCACCAACTGAAATCCTCAGTACGGAGACTACTCGTTTTCCCACGCCGTCTAAGCAACGACCCACCTCGGACAGGCATTCAAAGAAGTATTGTGAATACCACCGAGACAAGGGTCATACAACTGACGAGTACTGAGCTTTGAAACAGGAAATCGAAAAGGCCGTACAGTCCGGTAAACTCTCGCACCTCGTGAAGGAAATGAAAGATGGGAAAAAGACAACAGCGGCAATTGATAATCCGAACACTGAACCCGGAATCAACATGATCCGGTCAGCCGAGTCAAGAGGGGTAAAACGATCGAGCCAGCATATGGCAGCATGGATGCACCAACCAACGTACTTCCCTCCGATCGACCCAGAAGATGCTCGAGACGGACCAATTACAATTTCGGCCGTCATCGCCGGACATCTGGTCCGACGAATTTACGTGGACGGAGGAAGCGCCTTTGAGATCATGTATCTACAGTGTTTCCAGCAGCTGAATCCCCAAGTGAAGAAGAGGCTAATTGAAGTTTCCACTCCGTTGATCAGTTTCTCCGGAGAGGTGGTCCGTCCGATAGGACAGCTCACCCTTCCGACCACGTTCAAAGAAGGTGACAAAAGCCGGACAGTCCAACTAACCTACCTGGTTGTTGGTACTCATTCATCACACAACATAATACTTGGGCGACCTGGGTTAAGAGCTCTTGGGGCGATCAGTTCGACAATACATGGAGCTATTAAATTCCCCACTGAGGCTGGAGTCGCCACTATCTTCTCAGAATCAAGCTCGTTTGTCGCCGAAGTAAGACATGCAGCAGAAACGAGCTCCAAAAAGTCCGAGGTGCCTACGGAACTTTGGACAATTAATCCAGATTTTCCCGAACAACAAGTAGCTATTGGGGCTCAGCTCCCAAAACGAACAAAGAAGCTCCTATGGGAATTGTTAAGTAATTCGATAGATGTTTTTGCATGGAAGCACTCCGATATGCAAGGAGTCCCCAGATCTATGGCACAACATCACCTGAACGTGAAAGAATCAATCAAACCAATTGCACAACGAAAAAGGCACATGGCACCGGATCGAGCCAAAGCAATCGCAAAAGATGTTAAAAGCCTTCTAGATGCGGGAATCATTCGGGAAGTCCGGTATCAAACATGGGTGTCAAATCCCGTTCTGGTGCGAAAAAAAGATAATTCATGGAGAATGTGCATTGATTTCACCGATTTAAACGATGCGTGCCCGAAAGATTGTTTCCCTCTACCGGAAATCGATGAAAAAATTGATTCCGTCGCCACGTTCAGATTGAAGTGTTTTTTGGATGCCTACAAAGGGTACCATCAAATACAAATGGCGGTCGAAGACGAGGATAAGACAGCCTTTGTCACCAATGAAGGAGTGTACTGTTTCACTAAGATGCCGTTCGGTTTGAAAAACGCCGGTGCTACGTACCAACGTCTGATGAGCAAAGCTTTTAAAGATCAGATCGAGCGAAACGTAGAAGTATACGTTGATGATATCGTGATCAAAAGTCATGATGAGGCCACAATGTTAAAAGATATACTAGAAACGTTCACCCGACTCCGAAGCATCAACATGAAACTAAACCCCAAAAAATGTACGTTCGGGGTAGAAGAAGGTAAGTATCTGGGGGTCATGGTTGGATCAAAAGGCTTGCGAGCCAACCCAGACAAGGTTGATGCTGTTCTTACAATGAAACCTCCGACGACGGTTAAGGAAATTCAGTCCTTAAACGGACGATTAGCTGCTCTCCACCGGTTCTTATCAAAAGCAGCAGACAGATCGCTTCCGTTCATGGATGTTCTCAGGAAAAGCTTCCGAGCGGAGTTTAAATGGACGGAAGAAGCCGCACGAGCTTTTGAAGAGCTTAAAGCTTGTCTGGGTACTCTCCCAACTCTCACCGTACCAGAAGAAGATGAGGTGCTAACAGTATACTTGGCCGCGTCGCTCGGAGCTATCAGTGCGGTGCTAGTCGCCCACCGTACAGGGAAGCAGATCCCCATTTATTACGTAAGCCGAACGTTAAAAGACTATGAAACAAGGTACTCAAACTTGGAGAAATTGGCCCTGGCACTAGTACATGCTTCGAGAAGACTTCGCCGGTACTTCCAAGCCCACCCAATCGAAGTGCGAACAGATCAGAGAATCCAGCACGTTCTCCGCCGACCTGAAGTTTCAGGTCGAATGGCTAAATGGGCAATAGAGTTGGGCGCGTTCAACATCACTTTTCGAACAAAAGGACCATTGAAGGGACAAGTGATAGCCGATTTCTTAGTTGAAATTCCGGAAGATAAAGGACGGGAAGATGTTGAAGTTGCTCCAGAGAAACCTTGGTCCTTGTATACCGACGGAGCCTCCAGTTCCGAAGGAGCAGGGGCAGGTCTAATTCTCACCGATCCAGAGGGAACGGATATAACATACGCGCTCCGGCTGGAGTTTAAAAGCTCAAATAACGAAGCAGAATACGAGGCTCTCTTGGCTGGTCTGCGTCTAGCGTTAAAAGTCGGAGCAAAAAATGTTGTTGCCCATGTAGATTCGTTGCTCGTGGCAAATCAAGTAAACGGGGAGTACGAGGCAAGGGAAGCAAGTATGATCGAGTATCTCGAACAAGTAAAGCAAACTATGGCATCTTTCGAAGCATGCAAGGTCGAACATATTCCCCGTAGCAAGAACAAGAAGGCTGATGCCTTGAGCAAGTTGGCGTCGGTGTCATTCAGTCACCTAGCCAAAGAAGTAAGAGTGGAAGTTTTGACCGCACCATCAATTGCAACTCCGCAGGTCATGCAGGTCGAAGCACCATCGCAAACATGGATGACACCTATAGTTAACTACTTGGTGCATGACGTTCTGCCAACCGATAAAGCGGAAGCAAGAAAAATCCAAATCAATTCTCTTCAATACCAGATGCAAGAAGGCGGTTTATACCGAAATACCTTTCTGGGCCCCCTGTTGAAATGCCTGGACCCGGAGCAAGCCAGTTATATCATCAGGGAGATACACTATGGTATCTGCGGCATCCATGCCGGACCAAAGATGATCGTGACAAAGGTAAAAAACGCAGGGTATTACTGGCCCGGGATGCATGAAAGTGCCGTAAAAGAACTTCAACAGTGCGATGAGTGCCAAAAGCACGCACCAATCAGCCTTCGAGCCAAGAATGAAATGATACCGGTAACTGCAGCATGGCCCTTCCAAAAGTGGGGCGTGGATATTGTTGGACCTTTTCCAAGGTCAAGCGGAAGTGCGCAGTACCTGTTAGTCGCGGTGGACTATTTCACGAAATGGGTGGAAGCTCGGCCGTTTACAATCATCTCCGGTTACAATGTAACACGGTTCTTTTGGGAACAAATAGTATGCCGATTCGGCCTTCCGCTCTACATCATAAGCGATAATGCAAAGCAATTCGCTGAAAACCCATTCAAGCGTTGGTGTGAAAATCTAAAAATTAACCAAGTCTTTTCTTCGGTAGCCCACCCTCAGGGTAACGGGCAGGTGGAGCAGGTTAATCGGCGAATCGTTGATGGGATCAAAAGGAGGCTTGGTTATGAAGGAAAAGGCTGGGCGGATGAGTTCCCGAACGTTTTATGGGCGCACCGAACACTGCACAAAACTAGCAACGGAGAAACACCGTTTAGTCTAACTTACGGTACCGAGGCAGTGATTCCCGCCGAGATCGGACTCCCAAACCAGAGGTGCAAGAATTGGGAAGAAAATGAGCTTGAACTCCGGTCCAACCTTGACTTGTTAGAAGAGCGCCGGAACATCGCGGCGATCAAGGAAGCCCGATACAAGAAGAAGATTGAAAAATATTATAACGCCCGGGCCAAACTATACAAGTTCAAGGTCGGAGATTACGTGCTCCGGAACAATGATGTGAGCCGTATCGTAGCTCCCGGCAAGCTAACCCCAAAGTGGGAGGGACCGTATCGGGTCAAAGAGGCGAGCGATAAGGGCTCGTATGTGTTAGAAAAGATTGACGGAACTCCAGTGCCCCGGACGTGGAACGGAGTACATTTAAAAAAGTGTTTCATGTGAATAGCCTGCTACGGCTAAAAAGATCGCTTGTATTTGTTCTTTATTTCCAATTTCCATGTACAAGTCGGGAGGGTAATGCCCCGGCAAGTTTCTATTTCCTTTTGTAACCGGGAGGGTTTTTCCCCGGGATTATTATGAGTAAATCAATAAAGCGATCTGTACTTTTATAAGTATAAATTTAGCATGCGTATAAGTTCGAACAACACCATAAACGTGCACAAACGGGCCTCGACCCATGCCTCGCGCCGATCGAGAAGGCTTAAATAGTTCAAAAAATAACTAAATCTATTAAGCAAAGCGGTCCGTATTAAGACGTTCCGACGACTATAAACAATTCGATTATATAAAAGAAATCAAAGAATTTCTAAGTTATGTTCCGGTCACCAGAGATGACCGAACCAAAATCCTGGTCGAACAGTTAAGTTTGGACGCAAACTGAAAGCTAAGTAGCCAGGATTGAATAACCAATGATAAGGTCTGATTCCATACAAAACATGGCAGTCAAATACTTGCAAACAAAAAATTTGTACCAGTTACATGCCAAAGTAAATGTTAAAATTGTTCGGTTACGACAAAGTCAAAGATTGTATAAACGAGTTTCAAGCTTCGAATTCTTCTCTCACTATGGGAAGTTCACTCTGTTGCTTGATAACGGACAAAGGTTCGTCTATCAAATCAGCAACCTTTCCAAGAACGGAGATGTTGAAATCTTCGAAAGCTTTCACCGCAGCATCTAACTTATCTTGAGCATCTGCATCATACCCTGGAACCTCCTCGAAGGACTGAGCGGGGCCCTTAGCAGCCTCAAAACCATACTTGATACCTTCGTTTGCTCCAACCGCATTAACACTGTTTACCAAATCCGCAACAACTTTCTCCAGTTCCTGGCTCTGGTGCACCAGCTTAACGACCCACGCAATCCCGTCTGTTAAAAACCATTGTTTGGTAAGTTTAAGCTCCGACAGCTGGGCATATGACTCGATCATGTCACGTTCAGAACGAATTAGCATTCCCTTCGCCTCATCAATTGTTGTTTTATGCGATTCAATCTCCCTGTCACGAGCTCTCTCCAATTCGTCTTTAGCTGCAGAAAGACATGTTTTAATGAGCAAGAAAGGGAAGCAATAAAAGGTAAAATGGATTATGAACGTACCATCAACAAGGCGATGATAGTCGGCCAGAAGCTGATCATGAGATGTTTGCATCTCCTTCAGTTCAGCCGCATGCTTTCTTTCTGCACCAGCCAGCTTCTTCTCCAAGTCAGTAAATTTTGATTTGAAAATCTCTAAGTCTTGAAGGGCCTTGTCTCGCGCTTCGTAAGCAGCCGCGGCCGAAGCTTGGGTGGATTTGTTAACCTCCTTTGCCTCCAAGTTTTGCTCCCTCAAGCGTTCAACTTGCGATCGGAGAGAAGACAACTCTTGTTTCGTCTTTGATCGAACATTATCTTCTTTTTTCAAATTAACGATCTCGCGCCGAAGCTTGTTACAAATTGATTCCGACTCGATCCAGCGTTTGTACGACTCTACCACCAATGAATTAGATTGAGCTTGATTTATCATAAGGGCATTCCCAAGCTCCGGACCGCTCATCTTCCGGTAATAAGAATGCTCAGCGGGAGTCCCCAAGTGAAACAATGTCATTTTCGCCGACAGAGCATCCACTATCCGATCCTTGTTCGTTAGCGACCACTCTGGAACGTACTTCTCCAGTGCTCGAGTGGAGTCCATGTCTTCGATGCCGCCCGAACCTAGCTCCCGTGATAAGAAAACAGCTTCAGTATAAAACCACAAAGGGGACGAAGAGGCACTGTCCCCACCATCAACAGGCTTGGGGCTTGGCCTTGACACATTAGACGCAACCCCCGTCGTGAACTTACCCGAAGGAGATGGTTCGGTCCTCTTGGGGTCGGACATGATAACATCAGTAACAACCTTGGTGGCACCTCCCCCGAAAGACAGTGGGCTTGATGGAACGTTCAACGGATGGTCTCTCGGGGTACGACCTCCATGAATATGAGCGTCTAAATTTGCTAACACGCCTCCGGCAGCAGAAAACTCAGTAACTTGGATATCATCATCATCTAGGGTAATAGCTTTAAGATCCGACTTCGCCTTCTTTTGCCTAAGCTTTGGACCAGACTTAGACGGACCCCTTTTCCTCTTCAAGTTAATCTGAGGCTGCTCCTCTTCGTCTACCTCTTCCTCATCATCATCTTCGCCACCCTCCTTTAAGTTTTCAGCACGTTCTTCGTCATCCCCCACGGACAGATGGACACCTTCGTCATCAATCACAAACTTGGAACCAGACCCCTTGGACCCGATCGAACCAGTTTCCTTACCCTTACCCTTATCACTGCCGGTCACTATCATCGTCTGGGCCGGAGCAACATCCGCTACCTGCACTACAGGAGCCAAGCCCGAACCTCCCTGCCCAGCTGAACCTCCATGTGCTCCCGGAGCCTCGGGTTCCCGAATTGGATAAAGATTCTCTTGCACGACTGAGAGGTACGGAGGATCAGTTTTCGGTGTCCTAGTGGCTCGGATCTCCAGCTCCTTGGAATCAAAGGACTTTAGCCTCAATGCTTCTCTCAAACCCATAACTACAAAAGGAAAAGAGGGCAAGCAAGTAACATCCGAATCCCAATACATATATATAAAAAAAAATGAAATATGAATGAAATAATGATATGGTTATATACGCGATACGACGAGCACTGTATCAAAAGTAAAAGCATGACTAACCCTGTCCGCTCCACTTAAGGGTGGGATACCACTCCGGCTCGGACCAAATCGTGCTGATCCGGCCCATGACAAGAATGTGTTCCGGATAACTTTGTATGCGACCCGCTTCTCTAATCAGGTTTGCGTACAACTCTTTATCATACTCGAAGTTTTCAGGAAGAGGAGCTGGAAGTTTCTTCTTTTTAATCCTCCATAGCATAAACTCCGGAACGCATCGGTCATCAACATAGAAAAAGCATTCTTTCCAGTCTTTTATGCTAGTGGTAATCCACGTGTAACAGCAGGAGTTCTTGTCTCTAACCTCGAAGGTATACCAGTTACCGGATCGGTTCAATTTATAAAAAGCCCGGAACACATCCAAGTCCGGTTCGGATCCCAAGCTACGACAAGCCAATTCAAAATGACACACCTTGGCAAGGCCGAAGGGGTTCATTTGAGAAATGTGAACCTCGTGGAACAACAGTACTCCGATTAAAAACCTCGTCAAAGGAAGACGATAGTTACAGTAATCAAATAAACGGGTGTAAACCCCAATCTTCCCCGGAGGAAACGGATAAATAGGTGTATCCTTTTCGGGGAGAACGGGGTGCAGAGATGCAGGTATCGCATATCTTTCAACATACCAAGCTAAACCATTTTTATTCAACACGTTAAAGCAAGCGGATAAATTGCTCTTCGCCATTTTGCAAGGAAGAAACTAACCTGTTTCTTGAACAAACGCCTCTCAGAGAAAATGAAGCAAAAAAGATGAAGTTAAAAACGAAAAGTGAAAGTAAAAAATTACTTTTTCTCCTTTTTATATAGAAATACGGTAACCGACCTAAACCAGCCAATCAAATGGTGACACGTCACAACAGCTGACGCATATCAACCGTCACATCAGGCGGGAAGGTTAAAGTGACTGACGGTTACCTAACCAAGGTCACCGCCTAAAAATTTAAAATTCAAAAATTTTAACAAAACAACAAATCAGGAGTTAAAGCCGCCAAAATTACGCCGATATAGTTCGAAGCTTTTATTCAAGAAACGCCACGAACTAGGGGGACTTGATGAGGATACGTCCCTAACCGGACCGAATCATCGGCACGAGCCGAACCAAAATTATGGCACGTTAAGACCGGACCGTTCCTCACACCACAGATGGAACTGTGCGACGTAACAAACTGGGTCCCACCCTCATAACTGCCATGACAGCGACTGGTCCGGCCCTAACTAACTTGCCACGTCAGCACAACCAAAGACTATAAATACCCCGCCAAGACTTCCAGCAAGGGGTAATCGCTACTTTCTCTCTCTAACTCTCCTCTCTCTCTCCCTGACCTATTTCCTCCTCACAAATACTTATTCTCACGCCCGAGCTTGGTCACAGAGAGGCCCCCCTCCCTGTGACGAGGCTAACGGTGTGCTTGTTCTCTTGTGATCTTGCAGGTTCCTTGCTAGGTCATCTGAAGCTTCACTCTGACCAGGTCGTATCAACTGGTTCTTGAGTCTTCAGGTGGCAAGTGTCCTGGTTCACCAACCGAGTTTACCATAATTCTTGTGATAAGATTTGTGTTTTGGTTAAGCTAACTTAATTACCAAACTCTATTATTATGTTGTTATTTTTCCTTTCATCCATGACTATCCGATCATGCTTGTATTGATAAGAGATGAGTAACTTATACCGTCCTGTCATACTTGTATTGATAAGTGATACAATCCGATCATACTCATGGTGATAGGTGATGGTGAATCATACCGTCCGATCATCTTTGTATTGATATGTGATTTTGGACATTAACATAACAACCTAACTCTTGGACTTAACTTATAAACTATATATATATATTCCCATACACGATATATACTTACACCTAATTTATATTTATATATTTTGCATCTTAAATTCCAATCCGAATCCTCCTTAAACATTCCAACTCATACACTTTCGTTTACCCACATAGGGTGACCTCGGTGTTCCATCCTCCTAATCTCATACACTCGTCAGCAATTGGATAATCGGAAAGCATATGCAAGCCTTGTGAGTATACTCGCAACCCCCTTTTTATGTTTACCACTTTTTGGGGTGTAACATGTTTACTTATCAAAACTTACACATGAACATTTTGCGTAAACTTATGGACTTTCATAGCGACGAAATGATGACATGCGCTATGAGAAGGGCCTTTTACTTAAACACATGAACATTCCTATAACATGCTTGTATACGTGATTGCTTGATACTTTAGACTTGGGTAAAACATTGTCGTGTCCGTATGAGCCAATCCTTGACATATGTAGCGCTATAGGATTAACGACCCGCCATCTTATCTCGTGGTAATGTCAATTGCATGTTGCGTTTCTTTGGTTTGATATGTTGACACATGCCAAATTTATTGTTTATCTTGAATCACATGCTTGCTATGAGGAATCGTTCGAAACTTATCTTTTGCTATGTACGTATCAAACTTGTATACTCGCCATTGCTTTTGCATTGAATTGTATTTTTAAACATGTTACAGGATGATGATGAGGATGCCATGAAAAGAAGTAGCGTTGATGCCTAGATACACATATAGACGTTTAGGCTAATATGTCGTATCAACTTTGCTTATGTTATCATGTATTTCTCTTGAACTTGTTGTTATTTGAGTTTATGTATTGTTGACAATTTGAGGTTATGAAATGAAATGGGAATATTTAATTATTGTCACAAATAGTGTTATGATGTCTCGAGCAATCTTCACACTTCGTCTCATCCCGATGTTTCCGCCATTGGTTGGGGTGTGACAGATTGGTATCAGAGCCATAACTATAGGGAATTAGGAAAAGTAGGAATGCTTTAACCTAGTCTATAGTTTTAGAACTTTATTCTTATGCTTTACTTGAAACTACTTGCATGTTAGTTTAATTGCCTCTTATCTATCCGTTTTTGATCTTTTAGACATATACATCACTTACCTGTTAATACATGTTTTATTTTGTGTTAATACATGTTTTAATACTTCATTCCTTATGTGCCAAACTTGACATATTTATACTTGTCTGTTTAATCTTCAACATACGTTTTCCCGATACGTTTTACTCGACTGTTCTAAATCCGCAAACACTCGTATAACACAATCGAAACGACTCACCAAAATAGGGGTGATTCCCACACTTGGTGATGATTTTCACTCAACTATACTTTGTATTTTGCACGGAACCTACCCTCAAGTTAGGAGTGATATCCATATCTTGAAGGAAATTTCTATTTCATATTCTAGTGGACCCTTGTCAAAGTGTCGAAATTAACTTTTGACCCGACGAGTACCAACCACACTTAGGATACTAAGACGCCAAGTTAGGGGTGAAACCCGCACCTTGTCGACTAGTTCCACTCCTTGATTCTTATTAATCCCGCCAAGTCTCGAAAATTCAATCGATTTGGGGACATGTAGTAACTGGAAGGGTAAGTACCGTTAACCGACTTGTCGGCAAGAGTATTTCACCTATTAGGCCAAAGCATGCTCCTCAAACTCGAAAGACTTTTCGACCGCTTTGGTTAGTCAAAGTTCCGTTTTGGAACCATCCAGATTTTAATCAATCATGTGTCCTACTATTTATTTTATACGATGCAATCTTTCACATTCGAATTTACTTTCGATATTTTTTTTACACACACATCATACTAATTTTTTTTTTCTCATGCACTTATACATATGCATGATTTCATATAATTTAAATTTGCATTCCTTACAATAAGTGGAGGCATATCATCAAGATAGGAGTGAATTCCTTACCTTGACGATTAACTCTACTCCCCTTTTTCTTAAAAACGACCTCACCAACGTGTTAGGGGTGATTCCCTTACCTAGGTGATCGTTACCAAAACGTCTCTTCAAAATATTGTATTATGCAAACTCGATCATATTTTATACCTAAATTGTTTACCATTAATCAAATCTCTACTTATGCAATTTTCAAAATTTACTATTTTATCAAACGTATTCTCTATTCCAATACATATTCCACATAGACCATACACGAGATTCTTAATCATGTCTTAAACGTTTTACTACATAAATTTTCAAACCTTACGAAATGCTACCTATCAATTTAATCGGTCTAAGGAATCTCTTGCCCACGAACTTCACATCCAATTTATTAACTAAAACACGTTCTCATTATTCCATCAGACTAGAGACTTCCACCCTTAATCGAAATCAAACTAACCTTTCCCCAATTACATATAAGATCTTATAGATGTTATATGATCGTTTTACCAACGACTCTTTTTAACGTCAACAAACCATTGTTAGAACTTTTAACAATCACTAAGTCCTTTTTTACTAAAAATCCTCGTTTTCACAAGAACCCGTAAATTCATAATTTCTTGTTTGATGAAATGAACTTACTTTTCTTTTCGAAAACCTTTTTCCTACACCGATTTTCAAAACACTTGGGCAAGAAGACTTCATGGGGACCGACCATCTTCGGATTACGTAAACTCTTTTAAAACAAAAGTAGCATTTCTATTCATTACAAAATACATTTATGCTTAATCAATGAGTACTTCATGTCCTCTTACATATGCAACTACATTCTACCTTTCAAACCAAGCTCAATCTAATTTTGATACGATAAACCCAACGTTTCGCTTAAACAACTATACATACATATCATCATACACGTCTTAGTTGATACCTCGCGACGCTTTCATTTATATCATACGTTTTACATACTCAAATTTCTCAAAACGTCTTATATGCTTAAATTCGTTATACTTCGACATACACTATATACGTAATTTTATTCGTACCTACACTTTTACTCATACGTTTATGTTTATACTCATACTTACGTGCATATTCATACTTAAACTTATATTTATACTCATACTTTCATACTTATGATTCATACATTCGTACCCGTACGTGAGCGTAATCCGAGAGATTCGCTTACGTGGGTCCAATACATACTTAAGCATGGACTTGCTTACCAACTATATTCTTATACGTACACATTCCTAAATTTTTTTTCTCAATTATGTATACCCTGATTCATACACGACTAGTACAAGCTATGCGGATCATGCGACGATCAAAATAATCGCGGGTGCACACGGGATTATAGTGATAGGCGTATGAGAACCATAGAGTGTACTATTGTGTATGGTAAGACACGGAACGTAACATGACACGAATAACGAGACGAACTTCACATGGTCAAAACATGGTGGATACGCCGCTGGTACTTCCCGTACATAAGTGTTTTCACCATGCTACCAAATTTCGTGAAACATGTCATGAGAAATTCAGTGTTTTACAGACCTTTTGGGCCTAATACAACTTCACACAACTCACAAACGCATTATATCCGATTATCCATGACGAGACTTCATCCTTAACACACTACATTCATCTATCCAACACTTGTGCTCTTCTTATACTTACCCTCTTTAAGGGTCGTTCGTTTTAAAGTCTTCCTCTTAAATTTCGGGACGAAATTTCCTAAAGTAGGGGAGACTGTAACATCCGTCAAAATGGATTCCCTAAATCCGACCCGTTTTCAATCCGAACCCTAACCTTTGAATTTATTTATTTATTTCTATTTATTTAGTTATTTATTCATTTTTGTTAAATACCAATACCATTATTTATTTAACTAATTTAAAAGTTATCAATCAATATATTTAGTTTGGTTAAGTAGCTAGTAACCTAGTTAACTTTATTTAAGTTTTGAAGTTATGTAAACTAACCAAATTAAGTTAGCTTATTAGTTAACTATTATATTGAGGGGGCTATCTTTGTAAATAGTTGAAAGTATGATAAAACCTAACCCTACACCCTTAAAGACCAGCCGCTTGTAACGTGTTTTCCCTGTCTCCTCTTGTTTGCAACTCCAAACACAAGCTCACAAATCCCTGCCCCATCTCTTTGTCTGCACTTTTAAACAACCTCTCTTTACCCTCAACCTCTCTCTAAGTCACACAACAACCACAACCAGACCACCATCTCTATTAAACAAACGGCCGGCCACCACCACTCCGGTGGCGGCGTGCGGCGGCACAAACCGAGAGAGAGAGAGAGAAGCTGAGGAGAGAGAACGAGACGAGAGAGAGAGACGACGACGATTCAGGTTCGAACGGGCCTTGTCTCGGCCCGTGACAGCAGCAACATCGCAACAGCGGTGGCGGCGGCGACGGTGGCCGTTCGGCCGCCTGATTCAGTTTCCAGTCAAGCTCGATTCTGTTTTGGGCCTCGGCTCCGGTTCGGGTTTCAAGCACAATCGGTACAGATTCGATGTTTGGCTCAGTCTCGGTGCAACTCAGTCCCACCCGGTTCAAATCGGTCAAACAACTCAACAGGTCCGTTCATTTCAGATTCAGTCGGGTTCCGTTCGTACTTCGGCTCGGTTCTATTCGGGTCAGATACGATGATCGGTTCCAATTCGAATCCCAGTCTAGTTTCTATTCGGTTTGTTTCTGTTAGGTCAAAATCCGTCATCGGCTCGAGCCTCGGTTCAGACTTGGTTCGGTTCGGTTCAGGTTAGTCTCGGTCAGAGATTTAGTCTTTGTTTCTATTCAAGTCTCGTTAACCCTTTTGTTTATTCAGCAGATTCAAGTCAGCGCTTCGGATCAGTTGACTAGCCCGGTTCGATCAAACCGGCTAACTCGGTTAAACATGAGCCTCGGTATAATAATGTTACGAATATTAATTACATTGTTTTATTTTGTATCTAAATATTGCTTTAATCGCGGAAACGAACTCTAAGTAATTTATAACAAAATATAAATATATATAAATACTGATTTGTTTATTGTTGAATCTTGACATTATATCGACAACTACTATTGTCGGGGACGTCCAAAAACAGAGGAAACTCTGCCCGATTTTCGTTAAATTACAAAACATATATTCTTCGAATATTAATAAAAAAAACATATCGAGAGTCTAATGAAACTTATAAAATAAACGGATAATTATTTCGACAACCTACAAACATTAAAACCATACAAATCTATCATAGTCTTGTGGTGGCAAGTGTCCTGGTTCACCAACCGAGTTTACCATAATTCTTGTGATAAGATTTGTGTTTTGGTTAAGCTAACTTAATTACCAAACTCTATTATTATGTTGTTATTTTTCCTTTCATCCATGACTATCCGATCATGCTTGTATTGATAAGAGATGAGTAACTTATACCGTCCTGTCATACTTGTATTGATAAGTGATACAATCCGATCATACTCATGGTGATAGGTGATGGTGAATCATACCGTCCGATCATCTTTGTATTGATATGTGATTTTGGACATTAACATAACAACCTAACTCTTGGACTTAACTTATAAACTATATATATATATTCCCATACACGATATATACTTACACCTAATTTATATTTATATATTTTGCATCTTAAATTCCAATCCGAATCCTCCTTAAACATTCCAACTCATACACTTTCGTTTACCCACATAGGGTGACCTCGGTGTTCCATCCTCCTAATCTCATACACTCGTCAGCAATTGGATAATCGGAAAGTATATGCAAGCCTTGTGAGTATACTCGCAACCCCCTTTTTATGTTTACCACTTTTTGGGGTGTAACATGTTTACTTATCAAAACTTACACATGAACATTTTGCGTAAACTTATGGACTTTCATAGCGACGAAATGATGACATGCGCTATGAGAAGGGCCTTTTACTTAAACACATGAACATTCCTATAACATGCTTGTATACGTGATTGCTTGATACTTTAGACTTGGGTAAAACATTGTCGTGTCCGTATGAGCCAATCCTTGACATATGTAGCGCTATAGGATTAACGACCCGCCATCTTATCTCGTGGTAATGTCAATTGCATGTTGCGTTTCTTTGGTTTGATATGTTGACACATGCCAAATTTATTGTTTATCTTGAATCACATGCTTGCTATGAGGAATCGTTCGAAACTTATCTTTTGCTATGTACGTATCAAACTTGTATACTCGCCATTGCTTTTGCATTGAATTGTATTTTTAAACATGTTAGAGGATGATGATGAGGATGCCATGAAAAGAAGTAGCGTTGATGCCTAGATACACATATAGACGTTTAGGCTAATATGTCGTATCAACTTTGCTTATGTTATCATGTATTTCTCTTGAACTTGTTGTTATTTGAGTTTATGTATTGTTGACAATTTGAGGTTATGAAATGAAATGGGAATATTTAATTATTGTCACAAATAGTGTTATGATGTCCCGAGCAATCTTCACACTTCGTCTCATCCCGATGTTTCCGCCATTGGTTGGGGTGTGACACAAAGTCCTCGAGTGTTCGCAAAGGATAGCGATTGCGAATAGCATAGCGAGTAGTATAGTAAAAGCGAATATCATAGCAAGCAACATAGCGTACGGCGGTTCCTCATGTAGTAGCGATTTGTTAGCGTTTTGAGGTAGATGAGTAGTGCGAGTCGTGTGTGTCGATCAAACGAATAGCAAAAATTGAATAAATTACCAAAAATCAAAACATATAAATAGGTAAATACACACATAAACACATGAAATTGACGAGTATCAGAGTCAGCAGCTGTGGGCTCAGAATCGAAACACATAAAAATCGAGGATGGATTGTCTGTGGCTGTTTAGACATCGACTAACCAAAGTGATTCGACTATTCACAAGGACTTTTTTAGTACTCACTTTGGCCTTCAGGACTGTGCTCTCGCCTCGAATCTCGACGAATGGCACGCATCCATCCAGTTTCAGCGTGACTTCAAGTCATTGGAGTCCGTCGAGACTTTGGTGAGAGTTTTGTAAAACAACATAGAGATTGGAACAAGTCGTCGAGGTTCGGGTTTCACCCTTGACTTAACGACTTCGTTCCTGTTTTTGATAAAATAAAGGAGAATTTACTGTGTCAAAGTATGGATCTCACTCCTGATTCGGCACAATTTCTCCCTTTTGTGGATAAAACATGCGGGTTGAACAGGCAACTTAGTCGAGAGTTTGCGACTTTCACACCTAATCTCGACTTAATCGCTCGTTCATCTTTGAAAATTTGAGTGCAGTGATAGTGTAGCGTAGGCGAGAATAGCGAGAAATAGCAAATGAGCCCGTACATAATCCCTACAGGATATGCACAAGTCGGTCTGTTGGTTCCTAACTATAGACTAGGTCGTTTCTAAGACATCGGCCCGGACTAGGTCGTGTCTTGCATAATTCCCTATAGTTATGGCTCTGATACCAATCTGTCACACCCCAACCGATGGCGGAAACATCGGGGCGTGGCATTGAGCGAAACAGATTGTCCAGAAGTTTCCATAACAACTATAATTATGAACTATTTAAAGCAACATGTCACATACCATGTTATAAAAGATAACTTAATTATTACAGACAAATATCTAGGCAAATTGTTCTGTTCCGACAACTCATATTTCAAATACAGACAATTGTTTATTTGTTTCTAGACCTTTCCTAGCCTCGATTTCACAACATGCCATGCATATAAACATCCTAAGCACATGTCACATACGTTAAAGTAAAAGTCAATACACATAGTGGAAAGGTGAGCATACAAGTTTGATAGATAAAATAGAGTTCGAAATCGTTACGCATAACCAGCACGTACACAGTGTAAAATGAGGCATGTTAGTTATCGACATGAACCTATCGATACCAATGACTGCGGTTGACTGCCCAAGGCAGTTCGTAATACACACTCACCACCGTGAGTTATGTAACAAATTATCCTTAACAACCCCTGAATGAATAGGTGCTGAGTCCAAACAAATAGTACTATCGTTGCAAAGGCAGGTAGACAGCATTCCATGTGTAAACATAACAAACAAGCATTCATTAAGTCACGTATAACATGCGGTAACGGTTAGCGTTTAAAGTATTGCGTAGTGTGATAGATGTGATTTAGAATAAGTAACGTATGTAACACCCAAAAGTGCGTAAAGCAAAAAGGGATCGAGTATACTCATAGCGATTGATGGATTGAAGGGAGCGCTAGGGAGTAAGGTTAGCCTGATCAGAACGATAGCATAACGATAAGCGTCGCATAAAACATTACAGAGTGTCATTGGATCGAACAACAATCCGATCGGGTGGCCGGTCGTTCGGATGACAATCCTTTCGGGTGGTCACTCGATTGGATGGTCACCTTATTTGGGATGGATGTGTTTGTGTATGATGGCTTGTCTTTTGAAGTTTTCGTTGTAGCATTTTGAAAATAGAGAAGTATCTCTACCTTTCAGGTCGGTCGATCGAATGGCTGTTCGATCGGACAGCAATCCGATTGGCGAGGCTTCTCAGGTTGAGAACAAATTCACAACAGGACGGTCACTCGATCGAATAGCAATCCGATCGGGTGGCAACCCTTGTGTATTGATCATGTTGAAAATTATTAAGTCCCTAATCGTCACACGATCGGACGGTTACTCGATCGGATGGTAATCCGATCAGGTGGTAGTCCGTTTCAACGTTCAGATCCTTAAATAGTTTGAGAAAATGGTTTAAGTATAGAACCAAGTGTAGCCCAATCGGACAACCGGTCGATCGGGTGGCAATCCGATCGGATGGTAACCCGATCGAACGGTAGTCCGTTCCGACGGTCTGATCGTTCTAACACTGGTTTCTGCTTGGAGTGTTGTAATTTCGAATGAGGCGTTTTGATGTCTTGTTTGTACAACGGAACCTTTATCTCGTCCCAAGTGAGCTGTCCGGACAGGAATCACCCTGGTACGAACAGTTCCCGGTTCGAGTTGGTTGTTCATGTTCAAACCCGAAATCAACATCTCGTGGATAGAATCCAGATCTTGAACCAACACATCAACACGAAAGAGTAGAAGGTTAGAACAAGCTCCGATTCTATCGGTTTTGAGTGCATTGAGTGTAAAAGAGTTGAAAGAAAGTTGGAAAACCACCTTTCAATCCTTTTCACCATGAGTATGTTCAGATCTATGAAAGATCTTTGTTTATTTGTGTGGAAATCGTACAGATCTAAGTTGTTCTTGGTGGATTGAAGCCAAAACATGAAGTTCATAAGAACACCATTATGACATCATCCTAGAACACCTCAAATCTAGTGATTTCATGGTTAAAAGTTAAGATTCAAAAGATAGAAAGGTGTAGGAGTGCGTGTAGATCAAGAAAGTACAAGGTTTAGCTGGAAAACTTACAAGAATCGCGAGAAATCTGAAGGAATTGCGGCCGGTTCCAATGAGAGGGAGAGAGAGCTGTCAACATCAATTGATGTTGACACAAGGGGGGTATTTATAGGGTTTCCATAAAAGGAAAGGGGCATAAGTGGCTGGTCGATCGGGTGGTAACCCGATCGGGTGGCTGCTCGATCGAGTGGCACCTCGATCGAGTGGCAGCTCGATCGGGTGGCAGCTCGATCGGCTGGCCACTCGATTGGAGGGAACGACGCGATGAATTTTGCGATTTCGATTCGCGTGTCGAGCGTTGCGATGCGATAGAGTTTCCTATTCAAATTACTTTTAATCCCAACTACTATATCAACATACAATCATCCTTATTTGTCTTGCTTTTAGCGTTTGCGATTCGATTGCGATTGAGTTTCGATTGCGTTTCGATTAATCACCACACACAACATAAATAAACATGCACGATTAACATTTAAGGCACACACACACACATAGGAACAATAACCAGATTACGTAATTCGAGTTGCGGTTGCGATCAGCGATACAGCGATAAAATGTGCGATAAATATCAAATAAACCTCGATTATTAATAAGTACTCCACATAATACAACTAACGTAAAAGCATAAAAGACTATCTACAAGTCAAAGAAGTCAAAACAGGATTTGAGCAAGGGGTGACAGATCGCAATTAGCAATCTTGTCTCCCTTTGACTTCAATCTTGACTTTGACTTTCGAAATACGGGGTGTTACAACATTCCTACTCAAACGAGAACTCAACAACCTCCGCATGGATTCAACCTTACACACATTCCTTTTGTAAGTCTACCTACCATCTAATCACTTCCACATTGCATGCATATTCATCCAATATTTGCATACATTTTCACATAATATTGTCATTTATACATTTCATCAAACACTTGGCGTGCGTACTAATATTTAAGCATAATTTACAAGTAGTTTATGCCTAAACTTCTTAGTTCATACATAATTCATCAAGTTTCTTACTTACAACATGTACCATTCTTATCAGAACATTAAACATATCAAATACCACATTTCTTTCAATTCATATAACAAGAATCCATTATACATAACATAGTAACATTGAGCAAGAATTAGACATGGTGAAACACTCATGTCATCTTCATCTCCCAACCAGTGGGTTTTCATCTTTAAACGTCAAATTAATCAAAATTATGCATAACACATGTTTCCTATGATGATACTAACACATATTCATGCTCAATTTCATACAAATTTGTGGGTTGATCACAACCCATTTCATACAAGATCATCAAATCATAAATTTCAACTTACCATATGTTTGCTAGGGCTAGATCATCAAGAAAATGAGTTCATGCATTAGTTTTGGCCTGAAATCCTTCTTCAATTTGGACCAATTTCATCAATTTTGAGCCTCCCCTTTTTCTCCTTTTAGTGTGTGTCGACACACTCACCTCAAAACACTGATTATGAGTGTTTATAATTTCTTTTGTATAATTATCTTTCTATGATGGGCATTTTCAGTCCCTCATGAATGTTTGCTACCCCTTTTGTCCAAAACTTCATCCCTTCATATTTAGTTTATATTATAACCAAGTTATATAACCTAGTTATTTATTTTTATTTTCTTGAGCCAACATGAGAAAACACGCCAATTGATAAAATTGGGTTTTTGGGGCGTTACAAAATAACTGAGTTGTGATTATTATCGGCCAAATTGAGAAAGTTGAGATTATTTAAATCCAATTTGCCCAATTTATTTTATTATATATAATAATTTATATTGATATACATATTTATAGATGAAATTTGTTGTTCAAGCAAACTTAGAATTTTATTAGACGTGAGATACATTAAGTTTAAGAACAGGACAACCTCATAAAATTTTGCATGAGATGCATAGAGAGTAGAAAGATGACGATTTTATTTAGAAGTGTTGAGAATTTGAAGAATTAGTATGAGAAGTAAGCCATGACTCCACGATCACCATTAATTCTTCAGGCTTGTAAGCTGCCACCGAGTGACCCGCACCCTGCAAAACATATATCATTTAGTCATGTTTTGTCTATGCCTCATATTAACAATCGTTGTGTTCATCTAATTTTAGTTAGCATGAATCGACACATGACTAAAATAAATGAACTTAGGGCAATAAGCTAACCAAGAATGCACATAAAGAACATATACATCAGTCATTATTGTGTCAAATATTACAACACACTTTTTGTGGTGCCCTGTAAGTGCAGTTCCTGCCGGGTAACTATCGCTTATCAGTTCTGTATCAACCAAAGCAGAAGTCCAAGTTAAAGTCAATGATAATGAAGATTATCAATTGTTGAAGGCATTCCGGACGACTTTCTAGTCTTTCAGATTATTGTATTGTTTTGTATCCCGGACAATGTGTTTTGTCCGGGTTTAGTCCCTAGCCTATATATATGTGTGTATTGTGTAGATTAGGGCAACTCTTGAGAGCTTTGTGCACCTCTCACAAGATCCCATCCATTCTCAATCACTGTGTGTATTCTAGAGAGAGAGGGAGACTATGTGTTAGTGAGAGAAAGCTAGGTTTAGATCTTTGTGATCTAAACCAGCTTGTAGATGATGTATACTCCTTTGGTTTGTGTAATCTGTGATGACTGATTCATTAATAAAGGGTTCATCTTCTACATCTTTCTATCTTTGGTGTTTGTGATTGTTCTTCATGTCTTGAATCAAGTGCAATGTTTGATGTTCGTCATCGATCCGGTGCTTTAATAGTGGTATCAGAGCATGGTTACCGATTCAGAATGGTCTAACCGCCTTCCGAATCACCATTGCTCTTGATTTGATGTTTGTTTCCGCCAAACATCTTGAAGACGTGAAGCTTCTGCAGAAAAGTTGAAGAAAATGAAGTTGTTCGTGGTTGTCTTGTTTTCCAGGTTGTTGCAGATATGAGGTTTGATCCAAAATTGCTCTGTCCGAGTTTTTCTTAGTGTTAAAAGGCTCCGATTTTGTTGGTCAGGACTTTCTGTTCTGAATTTGTTCCTTCCGAGTTATGAGTGACCCATATGGGAAGTCATATATGGGTAGATAGTTCAGAAGATGATGTTCTGAATTTCTTGGTTCTTATATTCCGAGCTTGTCTCTGTTTATTCCGAGTTTTCCAAACTTTATAGATGTTCCGAGTTCTTGAGCTTTAACTGTTCCGATTTTCTGAGTTTTGTTTACAAGATCTCAACTCCGAGTTTTTTTTTTAGTCTCTCATAGTTCCGAGTTTTAACAGAGCGAAGATGTTCATAGTTTTAAATCAGCAAACAGTGGATCCGAGTTTTAAAATGATGAAAGAAATTCTAAGTTCCGATGTTTAACTTTCCGAGTTTTTAGTCTGTGTGTTTGATCCGAGTTTTAATCATAGAAAATATGTTCCGACTTTTCTACAATCCGAGGTTTGACCTTTGTGTTAACTGTTCCGAGTTTTCAACAGTCCGAGTTTTGGTCTATGTGATTAACTGTTCTGAGTTTTCAATGGTCCGAGTTTCTCTACACTCTTATCAGGTCCGAGTTTAGTGGAGTCTCATTGCCTTGTTAAATTTCAAATTAAGTCTGAGTTTTAAATCCAGAACTTAAGAGGTCCGAGTTTTAAGCTCCGAGATTTCATTTTCTAAGCTCCGAGTTTTCATAAGGTTTAAGATTCCGAGTTTTACTTCCAGTTCCGAGTTTTAACAAGTTTCGTTTTTAAAATTCCGTGTTTTAAAGACGGTTGAAACTGTTGGATGTGTTCCGAGGTATGGATTTGTTCCGAGTTTGTAATCTTCATTTTTACACACTGTTCCGAGTTTTGGTCAATCTCAGCCTGGTGTCGAGTTCCTGTTTTGTTCAAACTTCTTTAATCAGTTCCAAGTTTTGGCAAAATTAGTTCCGAGTTTTGGCAAAATTTGAACAGCTCCGATTCCTGTTTGTTATCATTTTGTTCAAACTTCTTTAGTCCGAGTTTTATATCTTCAGTACATTGTTCCGAGTTAGTCTTTGGGATAGCAGTCTCCGGGTTTCTTCAGAGTTTCCTTTATTTCCTTGCTTGTTTCGAATTCCTTTGTACTCTAAGTACTGCTCAATGATTTGATCCTAGGTTTCAAGAGCTTTCGGGTTTTACGAGTTTCGAATTTTTCTAAGAATTCCGGGTTACCTGGGGTACCGGATTTTTAGCTAAATTTTAGAAGTTTGTTTGTTCGGAAGTTTCGAGTTGTGCATGTTCCCAGTTTTTCTAGTTATTCCGGGTTACCTGGGGTACCGGATAACTAACTAAGAGTCAGAATTATGTGTAGTTTGGAAACTTGAAGTCAGTTTCAGATTATCGAAAAGTTTTATGGTACTTATGTTGTTCGGATCAAGTGAGGAGGTGAAGAGAATAAGACTTGCTTGGATTTTTGTATTGTTTACAAAGAAAAAGGGGGAGTAAAATTTTTGAAATTCCTATTTTCTTTGTAAATCAAAAGCTCGTGGTGCAACATTGAAACAAGTTCATGTTTACTATCTTTGAGATTAACTTAGTGTTAACCTTACCGGTGGCGAAGTGTTTATAACATGAAGCAAGTTAGAGCTAGTGTATGATTGAGTTTTGTCAAGTTTGTTCGAGGTTCAATCAAGTGTTGACGTGATGAAGCAAATTGTTCGTTTGGCAACTAGTTGAAGGTCATGCCTTTATCGTATGCCGGTTAGGGTAGATAAGATTAGTCTTCTTGGTACCTCTTCCAAGTTGGTGACTGGTCAGATTCTCGAAATAGGGGTTCTTACATTGAGGGGGAGATTGGAGACGAAAGTCATTGGGTAATTGGTGGATTCATGAAGATACGAGATTGGATCATGAAGATTCGAGATGAAATGATTTCAGACACTCGGTTGAAGACTCTGATCAAGATGGTGGATGTACTTTTACAAAGTTCAGTTTGTTATTAACTTATCGAACTGAGCTTCATGTCTTAGTGAAGTTTGAAGTGTTCAAGGTTGGGCATTGGAAATCCAATGTTTCTTTCTGCTACCGGTTAGGTTTGAAGATTAATGTATCGAGCTATATTCCTACATGTGGTTGTAGGTCGGTTCGCGTTAACTTGATTCGGGAGTAGTTTGAGGGGGAGGATCTACAGTGTTTGATGTTGGATTCTTTGGGTTTCTCAAAGCAGCTTTAAGTGATCATCAACAAATCTTTAATTAGAAGGGTTGAAGATCGCTGTGCTCTACCTAAAAGATCAAGTCTCAGCTAAAGTTGAAAGCATGCATGATATCATCAGTCAAGGGGGAGTCTGTAAGTGCAGTATCCGGTGATTGAAGATTATCGATGCCACACAGAACTGATGCAACAGTTAAGGGGGAGACTGTAAGTGCAGTTCCTGCCGGGTAACTGTCGCTTATCAGTTCTGTATCAACCAAAGCAGAAGTCAAAGTTAAAGTCAATGATAATGAAGATTATCAATTGCTGAAGGCATTCCGGACGACTTTCTAGTGTTTCGGATTATTGTATTGTTTTGTATCCCGGACAATGTGTTTTGTCCGGGTTTAGTCCCTAGCCTATATATATGTGTGTATTGTGTAGATTAGGGCAACTCTTGAGAGCTTTGTGCACCTCTCACAAGATCCCATCCATTCTCAATCACTGTGTGTATTCTAGAGAGAGAGGGAGACTATGTGTTAGTGAGAGAAAGCTAGGTTTAGATCTTTGTGATCTAAACCAGCTTGTAGATGATGTATACTCCTTTGGTTTGTGTAATCTGTGATGACTGATTCATTAATAAAGGGTTCATCTTCTACATCTTTCTATCTTTGGTGTTTGTGATTGTTCTTCATGTCTTGAATCAAGTGCAATGTTTGATGTTCGTCATCGATCCGGTGCTTTAACATGCCCAGAGATGGATGTGGAAGTAGCGGCGAAGCTTGACCCGAATAACCGGAGGGGGGGGGGGGGTCGAAAACGTATATACCAAAAAAATTCTATATAACCGAGGGTCGAAAACATATATACCCAAAAATTTCTATACGAAAACTACATATATAACATTACTGAGCGAACAGTTCGAGGGTCGGGCGCCCCTCCCCGCCCCTTATATACTTCGCCACTGTGTGGAAGCAATCCGACGTCTTTGTGATTAAATGGTTTTGCGATCAATATTGACAAGGCTGGTTTTAGGGGAGGGCCGGGTTGACGACGGCACTGATCAGTCTTCATAACGGCCCGGATTAATATATATAGAGTTCTGAAATGAACCCAACCCTATACAGAGTGAACACTAGTGTATTTGTGAACTGAGTGAACAAATCCTGACCATTGATTTACATCATCAAATCGTAAAGAGTTAACTGTCATTTTCGTCCATGTGGTTTGTTCACTTTTGCCATTTCAGGCCAATTTTAAAAAAAAATGCACCCGTTTCCTCCCTGACATACTGGAAACATGTCACTTCAGTCCAAAAATTAAAACTCAGTTAAGTCAGACATGTTAAATGAAGGGTATTATTGTCAATTCATAAAATAATTTAAAAATAAAAGATATATGAATTGACAATAATACCCTTCATTTAACCTGTCAGACTTAACTAAGTTTTAACTTTTGGAATAAAGTGGCACGTTTCAAGTATCCCAGGGAGGAAACTGGTGCATTTTTAAAAACTGGCCTGAAATGGAAAAAGTGAACAAACCAAAGGGACGAAAATGGCAGTTAACTCAATCGTAAAATACCCTACTGTATTTTCATCATCAAATCCTGGCCATCGATTTACACTTGTGTATTGATAATCAATGGCTATGATTAGTTCACTAATGTTCACAATTAATGGGGTTGTTCACTAATGAACCTAACCATATATATATATATATATATATATATATATAGAGAGAGAGAGAGAGAGGAGAGGGTTTAAATGAGAACGCTAAATATCGCGAGAACCGTGAGAACAAATGAAAAAACCACGAGAACTTGGTTAAAAACAATTTAAATTCAAAATTTCTTTTTACACTTCTCATTATTATTCGAATACAATGTTAGAAAATAAATTTACATGTTTAAATTTACGTGAATTCGTAAATAAAGAAAATTTACACATGTGTAAGTTTGTTATTTATACATGTGTAAATTTGTTATATTTACACATGTGTAAAAAATCTAGTAATAGTGATTTTGAGAGGAGAAATGAATTATTTAATGTTGTGAATTCTTTTTTGATGTTGTATTTTAATTAGAATGAGGTTTATATTAAAAAAAATTCGGTTTTGATTGGTTTTTTTATTCGTTCTCACGGTTCTCGCAACATTTGCGTTCTCAAGATAACCCTCCCCTATATATATATATATATAGGAAAATGTTTAAATGAGAACGCTAAATATTTGGAGAACCGTGAGAACGAAGGAAAAACTCAAGAGAACTTGGTCAAAAACAATTCAAATTCAAAATTTCTTTTTACACTTATCATTATTATTCGAATACAATGTTAGGAATTAAATTTACACATCTAAATTTACGTGAATTCATAAATAAATAAATAAAATGTACACATGTGTAACTTTTCCATTTACACATGTGTAATTTGTTAAATTTACACATGTGTAAAAAATATAATAAGAGTGATTTTGAGAGGAGAAATGAACTAATTAATGTTGTAAATTCTTTTTTTTATGTTGTATTTTAATTACAATGGGGTTTGTATTAAAAAAATTGGTTTTGATTGGTTTTTTCATTCGTTCTCACGGATTTCGCAATATTTAGCGTTCTCAAAATTAGTTTTAATTGATTTTTTCATTCGTTATCACTGTTCTCACAATATTTAGCATTCTCAAAACAATCCAGATTATTCACTAAGAGAAGATTTTCTACTTATCCAGCTGCCACTAAGGACCTATAAAGGATTGATTCAATATCTTCTCTCACCCATGAGGCCATGACGTGACATTTTTAGTGACAAAGTTTTATCTAATATAGAATTGCATATGATTTTATAACTCCATATAGACGAAAATGTGTGTAAATAATTGATACCATGATGAGAATATTAATATGTGATTGATAATCATATGGTTCTTGCATCTTACCTTGATGGTAGCATGTTTCAAAGTGAAATTGGCCTCTGCGTATGTCTTCTCATATCTACAAACCAACAAGGGAAATGTTCACAATCAAGATTAGAGGTTTTTGGTGATGGATGTTTCTTTTTACAAAAAATGTTACCAACTTTGGTGTGGAGTTAATAAGCTGAGCATAAACTGTTTCCAGAATACAGTATGATGAATTTCTAAAACATAAAGGACCTAAACTCACCCAGCAACTTGAGTTCGAATGAACCATGGTTTCCATGGACTCTGGACTCTAAGCCTGAGACTATCGATCCATAACTTTGTTCCCATATATGGAAAAACCATGTCATGATCGCCGCTGCAAAGCAATTGAACACACTTATAGATAGACTATAAAAGAGAAGTGGGGGTGGGATTTATGGATATTACTTTATTATAAAGGCATGACAGTTCTTGGTAACAAGTTGTTTATAGTAGGCCAAACTGCTAAAGATATCATGAGAATAATATATGGTGTCTGGTCTCTCATGAAAGGCGCTAATGCTCGCGTTCATGTATTGAAATTTGTCCGCTGTTCCCTGCACAATCACACCATAAGCATTCAAACGTATCTTAACTAAACGCACTCGTGTTCTCACTTAATAATCATAATACTATCAGCGACAAACAAATTTGTCGTAGTTTTTTAGTGAAGGTAAGAGTAGTTGGTTCGTCAGTGAAGGTACATGAGAAAAGGGGCGTGGATAAAGACTTCACCGCGGAAGAATTAATTTTTTTTATGATACAACCTCTCTATCACTAATTGTTTCATAGTTTATAATCAATTTTCAAGAAGTTCTTGGGTTAATCTTGATGTTACAAGTCGGGTACCGGGTTTGTTTAAATGGATCACTGATTAGCAAACGAGTCATGGGTTAGCATCATTGAAGGGTCAAATGTATGGAATTAGTCCATGTTGACCGAGTTTCATGGAAGTGGACGTTTGCAAATGAACATTGGGTTTGTTTGTTCCAAAATAACAGGAGAACATGGGTTTATTTTAGCATGTGTTTGTTTATGTTTTTCAATATAAATAGCATTAACACTAGTGGGTAGAATTCATCTCTCTTGCAGGGGGACCCATCCTTGGTCCAAGGTGGACGGTCGCATCCCTTGAAAAAAAAAATAGTGTATATTTTAGAAAAAAAAAAAAAAACCCGACCGCACCCCTTGAAAATATGGTTGAGCACCTCATTCGCATCCCCAACAAATAATTTTTGGTTCCGTCACTGCTCCCTGTACTCTTATTTTTATTTAAGCAAGAATTAAAGTAGTAAACTTTGTGTGTTTGATCTTGGGCTGATAACCAACAGAAGTGTCTATCTAAAACATCCTATTAGCTTACCTTACGAATGTTGAGAGCTTGTCGGGCTGATTTCTTGTTTGCCCAAATATTAGCATATGAATAGATGGATTCCTAAAGATATAATATATATAGAAAACGTTGTTAGTATTAGTATAAAATATATGTAACAAGAGTGTTAAGAACTTAAGGTCTGGGGTTAAGTTTACTCGACAAATTAATTTCGGATCTTGTGCATTGCAAACTGGATCTAAGATGTAATTCATGTTAACCCGATCTACACACTGCAAATGAAAAGGTTCTCATGTTGGAACTCATATAAGAGTCGAATACTAAAAGTAACAAAATAAAGGGGACATTTATATTGACCAACTCACCTCCTTTATCGGGACAAGACTATTCAAACACAATGTGTTATTAGGATCAACATATATGTATTTACCTCCACAATGTTCTTTTGCTGGCTACAAAGATGAAAATTGGATTAAACCAACAAATCGAACACACATTTTAGTTCATGCATCGAGTAAACGACTCATATTTGTTGTCTAGTGGAGAACAAACACAGCAATTAGGGTTTGAATTGTATTGAGAATTGTATTGAGAAAATGTTTGTACAAAAAGTAGGGTTACACAAAGATGGAGTTTATATAGAACCCCATATTACACACTAGCCCCTACACTATTTTTTTCTTCTTTCCGACACTCCCCCTCAAGTTGAGTAGTGGGGTCACCAATACTTAACTTGCTCAAACAGCTACTAAAAGCGTTTCCGTTGACTGCTTTTGTGAGAATATCTGCGAGTTGATCTTTTGTTGATATATACGGGAGCTCTATGATTCTTTCCTCCAGTTTTTCCTTGATGAAATGTCGATCTACCTCCACATGTTTTGTTCGATCATGCTGGACTGGGTTTTCTGAGATTTGTATTGCAGCTGTATTGTCACACATAATTTTACTGGGTTTCGCCCTTTGGGAGAAACCAATGTCTTCTAGGAGCTTCCTGATCCAAAGAACTTCACTTAGCCCTCGAGCTATACCTCTGAACTCAGCTTCTGCACTCGACAGAGCGACCACCTTCTGTTTCTTACTTCTCCAGGTAACGAGGTTTCCACCAACCAAAGAAAAATATCCTGATGTTGACCTTCGGTTTCCCTTATCTCCTGCCCAGTCTGCGTCAGTATAGAGCTCAACATTTAAATGTCCATTTGTTTTGAACAATACTCCATGGCCTGGAGTACCCTTGAGATATCTTAAAATTCTCTGAGCAGCTTCCATGTGGGCAACTTGAGGTTGATGCATGAACTGACTCACCACTTCAACAGCATAAGCTATATCAGGGCGAGTGTGAGAGAGATAAATTAACTTGCCCACGAGCCGTTGATACCTTTCTTTGTCTGCAAGTTCTCCATTAAGTTCCATGTGAAGATTGTGGTTCACTACCATTGGAGTATCTGCTGGTTTACAATCAACCAACCCAGTTTCTGCTAGGAGATCAAGTACATACTTCTTTTGGCAGATAAAAATCCCCCGTTTAGACCTGAGAACTTCTATCCCGAGGAAATACTTGAGATTCCCAAGGTCTTTCATTTCAAACTTTGAAAACAGATTTCTTTTCAACCGTGCTATTTCTTCTATATCATCTCCGGTGATAATCATGTCGTCTACATATATGATCAAGGAAGTTACAAGATCGTTTCTTCTCTTGAGGAACAGAGTATGATCAGCGTTACTTTGGTGATACCCATACTCTTTCATGGCCAAGGTGAACTTTCCAAACCATGCCCGAGGAGATTGCTTTAGCCCATAAAGGGACTTCTTCAACCGACAAACTTCTCCTTCTTTAAAACCCCCTGAGAACCCTGGAGGTGCTTCCATGTAGACTTCTTCTGTTAGGTCTCCATGGAGAAAGGCGTTTGTGACATCAAACTGGTGAAGAGGCCACTCCTTGTTGGCTGCTACCGAGAAGAGAACTCTGATGGTATCCATTTTTGCAACCGGAGAAAATGTCTCAGAATAATCGATCCCATACGTCTGAGTGTAACCCTTGGCTACAAGCCGAGCTTTGTATCGCCCAATAGAACCATCTGGCTTATACTTGATTGAATATACCCACCGGCATCCAACTGTTTTCTTTCCTTTAGGAAGAATGCACTTCTCCCATGTGTTGTTTTTCACAAGAGCATGCATCTCCACTTCCATTGCTTCTTCCCAGTTCTTCTTACCTTGAGCTTCCTTTACGGAATTAGGTATTTGTTCAGAGTATAGTGAAGTAACAAATGCTTTCGCACTGTTAGATAAGTTCCCGTTAACCATATTAGCTACAGGATACCTTGAATTTCTGGTTTCCCTCTCTGGGGAGTACCGTTTTGGAGGAACCCCTCTATTGGCTCTAGGAGGAAGAGAGTATCTTCCGGAAGTCTCTGCTGCACCTGGTGCAACCTGTTCAACAACTGGTTCAACCTGTTCAACAACTGGCTCTGCCTGTTCAACAACTGGATCAACATGTTCTGTAGTTGTCGGTTCTATGTGTTCCCCTGTTGTCTCATAGTTATAAGACGTAGAACATTCAGGGTTTTCAGTATTTCTTACCTCAGGCATCACGTTGGATGGACTTTCTTCAGTGGTACTGTGCTCCGCGGATCGTGTGTCTGTGTTTGAAGAACTCGCAGTACTGTGATAGTTTTCTGTTGTGACTTCTTCAGATGAGGGAATTTGGGTTAACCAGCTCAGAGCGTCTATACTGTCGGTCTCCCCCTGACCACTGAGTTGGGTGTTATAAAAGTATTTTGTTTCAAGAAAGTCAACATTCATTGTGGTGAACATTTGACGAGTTGTTGGATTGTAACATCGGTAACCTATTTGATCGATCCCATAGCCGACAAATACACATTTTTCAGCACATGGGCCAAGCTTGTTTCGATTGGTTTTGGGTATATGAACAAATGCGGTACACCCGAAGATTCGAGGTTCAAGTGTAAGAGGATGAGGAATACTGGCAGACTTAGACAGACAATCTAAGGGAGTCTTAAATTTAAGAGCTTTTGTGGGAAGCCGATTCAGCAGATACACGGATGTTGCAACTGCCTCCGGCCAGAAAGATTTAGGGACCTGAGATTCGATCAAAAGGGCTCGAGTCATTTCAAGAATAATACGGTTTTTCCATTCGGAAACACCGTTTTGTTCGGGGGTATGAGAACAAGACGTCTGATGAACTAATCCTTTGGTTTTAAAGAACTGTTTCATGGATGTATTGACAAATTCCCCCCCATTGTCGGATCTAAGGATTTGGATTTGAGTTTGGAATTGAGTTTGAATCATAGCATAAAACGTGATAAATTTTTCGTACACTTCGGCTTTATTTTTTAAAAAATATACCCATGTCATGCGAGTGCAATCATCCACGAATAGTATAAAGTACCGAAGACCCTGCCCCCCCATCACAGGAGCAGGACCCCACACATCGGAATGGATAAGTGAGAAAGGTGAGGCCACTTTCGTATTGCTAGGTTTGAACGATTGTCGATGGATTTTAGCGCGAAGACAGGTTTCACAATCTATTTTCCCATTTGAAGGGAAGAGTTTTGGAAACAAAAGGTGCGAATAACCATGGGATGGATGGCCTAAACGTCTATGCCATAGCCAGGCTTCCCGGTTATCAGTTCCATGAGCCAACATCACAGTACCCTGTTGAGCCACTTCATCCACATAGTACAATCCTTGGCGCTCAGTACCACGTCCAATAATCACACCCGTCCTGATATCCTGTAGAAGGCAGAAAGTAGGGTGCATTAGTACTGTGCAATTTAGCTCTTTGGTAATATGGCTAATTGAGAGCAGTTTGTGCGATAATGATGGAACATAAAGACAATTTGATAATTTCATAGTTGGTGAAATTTCAATTGTTCCTCCTCCTTTCACTTTCATCATTCCATTGTTTGCAGTGTGGATTTGAGTTTTTTGAGGGTTGGACATTGATCGTATGTCTGATGGTTCAAACGTCATGGTGTCAGTGGCACCAGAATCGAAAATCCAAGCACTGTTCTTACTATGATTGATTTCCATTGGGTTTTTTTTTTTTTTTTTTTTTTATGACAACCAAACCGAGCGTATTTACTAGGCAACCAAATACGCCGAAACCGCGTTCAAAAGATTAAGTTCGGAATAACTCCGCTAAATGGCGAAGCTATCTCACGCGGCGAATTTATCACAATTCACCGGCGACTTGAACTCGCGTTCAAGATTTAAGTTCGGACTAACTCCGCTAAGAGGCGAAGCAATCTCAACCGGCGAATTTATCGAAATTCACCGGTGACTTGAACTCGCGTTCAAGATTTAATAAAAGCCCCAAACGGAATAATAAGTCCCAAAGGGAATAATAAGTCCGCTCAGCGGAAATATAATGGCAGCGAAATTCCCAAAAAAACTTTTAGGGTTTCTTGAGGCAGCGGATATGAAGCCCAGAACAGCAGCGGGGCAGCGGATTTGGCACAAATGAACAGGTGACTGGTTTTAGGGTTTGCTATGCAACAATTAGGGTTTCGGTTTTTTGATATACGGCTGAAAAAAAACTGTGCTGAAAGGGTTTGCTACCACCGATGAATATGGCAGCAGGTTGGATTTTCAAGATTTACAGGTTCGATTTCAGAGTATGTAGGTTCGTTTTTTTTTGTTCGATTTTCAGGGTTTGATTTGGGTTTTGATTATTGGGTTTTTTCTTGGTTTGATTTCGCTGGAATTGAAGCGAAGATGAGCAGATTTTTGGGGTCGGCGCTTGTGCAGTTGTTTAGGGTTTTGCGGACAAGGGTGTGACTGGCCGGAGACGAACAGAAACTCTGCAGGTAATGGTTTTGGTTTGATGTTGATCTTGGTTTTGGTTTTGGTTGTGATTGATTGTAGAAGATGAGCAAGATGTTTCACAGATCAGAAACTCTGCTCTGATACCATGTTGTCTAGTGGAGAACAAACACAGCAATTAGGGTTTGAATTGTATTGAGAATTGTATTGAGAAAATGTTTGTACAAAAAGTAGGGTTACACAAAGATGGAGTTTATATAGAACCCCATATTACACACTAGCCCCTACACTATTTTTTTCTTCTTTCCGACAATATTACCTCATAGAGTTCATCTTCTATGAGTCCAAGTCGATGAGCGAATTCGGTTCTTGAATTAAAATCTATGAACTTGTCCGTAAGAGGGCTAACAATTAAGAAACCCTACACCATTGTCGAAATACATAAACTATGGATTTATCACACATAGTAAACCCGAGATTATGCACAACATATTGAGTTTCCTTAAGTTTTAGTTCTGGTGTAACCCCTCTTTTATTTCCAACAAAATGAGAAATTTAGTGAAGAAAACGTCTCCTGACGCAGAGCTTCATTATATATAACTAGTAACGTTATTAAACAATATGTCATGAGAAGTCGTGTTTTAAGCGTGTTGTCGTTTTTGAACATGAAAGATAGTCGTTACCACCGTATATTTTTGAAACAACTCTTGGAATGATAAGTCCCATTTAAGAAATTCCCGCAATGTACAATGGATTATTGAGAAATGTGGGATGGTCCATGAGCCACTACAAATTCATTCAAACACGATAAAAAATAAAAGACAAATTAACTTTGAAATGATCTTTTCTTTACCAGAATTTGTAGAAGAAAAATATATGAAAACTAAAGAAACAAACATTATTTCTTTATACTTACTACATAGGGGCACATTCAAATCATAATCAGTTTTAAATAGAAAATCATGACAACTACAAAGTCACTTGAACGCTATTATATAAATATTATATTATATAAATATTATATAAATATTGTTGACGAATGACAATGAATAGTAATTTTATTTTTATAATAATATATAGTTATTTATTATTATGTTATTTAATATATTATAATAGTTTATTATTATATTTACTTTTAATAACATATTTTTCTTTTTATAAAAACATATATTTTCTTTACCTTTTTTTAATAATTGTTTTTTTTCTTTTTTTGAACATATATTAATTTATCGATTAATTTGATACATCTTTAATAATTTACGTTTATAACTTTTTTCTAAAAATTAAGTACGTAGTTGTGCTTAATTTCTTTCCTTGACATCTGTTATAAGTTTTGTAAAAACGAAGTTGTACTCAAAATAAAGTATTTATTTGGTATTATGAAACGGTACGATGATAAACTAAATCGTTCTAATGGTTTAACTTTCTAAACAATATGCTATATTTTCAAATAACGTTTGTTTTACATCATCATTTGCTCGGTTTCGTTGCAACGCGCGATATAGAAAAAACTAGCTTTAATTAAAAATGTAGAAAGGTAGTGGATTAATTATGTTATAACTACGTATATAAGGGTTTCAAATAATTACAAGTATTTATGTGGTTCAAATCGCACTTTGTTTAAAATTAGGGTTGTTTTAAACAATCATTTACTAGAGAAGGGTGCTTAATATAAACCTATTTTTAGTAGACAATTGCAAGAATCACATAAGCATTAGTATGTTGTCGAGAGAAAAAAAAAAGTAAATAATGCGGTAACAAAAACGTCTTATATATATCACACTTAAAACAACAAATAAATGTTATGTTTCTCTGCTTCAAATGATATATCTAAATAGCCATTTATGTAGAGAGGTGTGTGGATCAGCTTTAAGTAAAGAACATAAACACTCGTACATTGACCTATTATCGTTGCAAACTTGTGATTTTAGTTTAGACTTACCTTTCTCATAAATTCGTTGGCGTGCTTAGCTACAAGGGAATCACTATTCTTCTTCGATGATTCCCATCTCTTAACATATGAAAAGCCAGTGCCGACTGGAAGATCTATGAATATGATGTTTGCCATCTACAAGATACCATAGACATTTATATTGTTGCAGACTGAATGTGATGCACACATACACACGCACGTGCATACGTGTATGCGCACATACGCATATATATCGTGATAATACAAAGAGCAAAATGAGCCATTTATTGCGAAAACAAGAATAAATGATTTATTTTTTATTCTTAGAAAAAAGTATAAGTAAAAGGAAAACATCATTTATGCAATGGTTATTGTTTCATCACTCTTCTATGACGAAATATAACTTATATTTGTGTAGGTACATTCAATGTTGAAAATATACATGAACAATTTTTTGATATTTTTTTTTTTTGGAAAATATCACATAATAGTAACCAAGTTTTAAAAGTGTTCTGATTAGGTAACTCATATCGTTTTTGTCCCAATTAGATAACTTAACATTAAAATCGAGTCATGTCCTTTTTTCTATGTGTCAAGAAAAAAATGAAACATAAGATGTTGGGGTCGGATTATTTTAATATATGAAATTATATTTATTAAGAATAGAAACA
Organism: Helianthus tuberosus; assembly: GCA_030545235.1. Taxonomy (NCBI): domain Eukaryota; kingdom Viridiplantae; phylum Streptophyta; class Magnoliopsida; order Asterales; family Asteraceae; genus Helianthus; species Helianthus tuberosus. The sequence goes on from CM060451.1 coordinate 172,724,196, forward strand.
CTTTAATTACATTAATTAAAAATTAAAAAAACAAGTTACAATCCACGTCATCATTCGAAGTTAGCACCAAATAAAAGGGAAAAAGGAAACAAAAATCCACATCACCATGGTTACTTATGAAATGGATGAAAAAACCCTTAATTTTAATGAAAAATGTATGTTGAGTGACCTGATTGGAACATTATTGAAACTTGAGTGACCTAATTGGAACACTTTAAAACTTGGGAGTTAATTACTAAATTCGTCCCTGAGGTTTTACACAAATTGCTAGATCAGTCCAAAATCAAGATTTGCTGGTAAAACAGTCCAAAATCAAGATTTGTTTTAATAATACAGTCCAAAAAACAGACGTCGTTAAATATAGCAGTTGGACTGTTTTAGCAACAAATATTGATTTGGACTGTTTTAGCAGCAAATCTTGATTTTGTACTGATCTAGCAATTTGTGTAAAACTTCAGGGACGAATTTAGCAATTTTCTCAAAAAAAAGTGATTTTTTTAACTGTTTTTGATATTTAATTTGATATTAATACACCATTAATGAATTTCAATAAAAAAAAGTTCTAGTAATTTCTTCAAATATAATAAGTGATTTTTTATTTGTTAGTTATTTTTTTCCATGTAATTGTATTATCGTTATGTCATCTTAAACTTTAATTATCGTTATGTCATCTTAAACTTTAATTATGATACATATAATACATTTCGAATTTATTAAGTTTTTTTTTTGGTAATTCATATGATATTAATACACCATAATGGAATTTTAACAAAAAAATACTATTCATTTTTTCAACATCATAAGATTTTTTTTTTTTTTGAACGGCCAACAAATCAATCCCGAGCACTCTCGGGGCACCCACTGGACAAACGGAGTACTCCGAGGGTAACCCGAGTCGTCCACCACCAATTCCGGGGAAAACCCGGTAACCCACCCGCCCGTAGGCACGACGGAAAAATTACCGGTAAATACATTTTTTTTCTTAAATAACGTGGTTTAGTGTGAAAAGAAAAAGCTAAGAAACCAAATTAAATTTCTTATGAAGTTGCCAATTACCTCTAGCTTAAATGGTAGGAGGACTTGACACTATTACAAAAAGAGGCATTTGCTATGAAATTTGGCAACGAAAAAAAATGGTGGCAAATTTTGCTACGAGTTAGCTACGGATTAGCTACGAACACATTTTGCTACGAATTATCTACGGATTAGCTACGAACTTCCGTCGCAAATGAATTTCGTAGCAAAACTCATAGCAAATCCGTAGCAAAATTGATGAAATTAATATAAAACATATAATGTAGCAAAACCGGTAGAAAAATCCGTAGCAAATCCATGAAAATAAGTATTTAGAAATAAACAAAAAAGTAAAATAAAACCCGTAGCAAAATCGATAGCAAAATTGTGAAAATAAATATAATAAAAAAAACTTAGTAAAGTTGGTAGCAAAGTCCATAGCTAAATCATAAAAATAAATATTTAAAAACTAACCAAACTGAGGTTTAAAAAAAAGGTAGCAAAATTGGTAAGTAAATAGAGTCCATCGAGAAATTGGTAGCAAAATATAGAAAAATTCTAAAAAACTAGCGTAGCAAAATCGGTAACAAATCTACAAAAAAATTCATTGCAAAACAAGAAAAATAAAGTATTCAAAAAATAATTTACTAATATCCATTGCAATATCCATAGCAAAATACATTGCAAAAAAAAAAAAAATTAATTAATAATAGTGATAGCAAAATCCATAGCAAAACTAAAAAAAATAAATATTCAAAAAACAATAAAAAAGAAGCGTAAGAAAATCCATAAGCAAAAATGGACAAAGAAATATTAAAAAATAATTAATAATATATACAATAGAAAAATCAAAAGCAAAAATATTAATTACTTAAAAAGAGTTTAAAAAGTCAATTTTACACGGACTAATGTAAACATAAATACATTTAATATAGCTATCTCATACAAATAATACGTACTAAATTAGCATAGGGATGAGCAAATGGTGCTGGGTACCGGCACCGAATATATTTGGTACCGATTTTTGACGTTTTTGGTACCGGTTTGGTACGGTACCGGTATCTATCGGTTTTACCACTCAAATACCGGTACCGTACCAGGTATTTTCGGAACCGGTGCCCATTCTTGGGATTTTCAGTACCAGTTGACACCGAACTCATCCCTAGTTAAACATATTAAATCATTCTGGTAATTGATTTCTATAACGTTTTCATATTATTTGCACTCATTTTTATAAATATACAAATAGCTGCCTGACACTTCTCCATTGATCCGAACAAATTATGATTTTACCCCAGCTTAGAATTACGATTTGGACCCAGTTAATACACAAAAATCCATGGAGGGGAATAGTCAGTCAGTTAGCTGCCTGGTGCTTCCCCATTGGCCTGAACAAATTACGATTTACCCCAGCTGAGAATTATGATTTGCCCCCAGTTCAAAATTATAGTCTTACCACCGTTGAATATTTCGACAAAATACAATTTTACCCTGTTCAAATTTACGATTTTGCCCCCAGTTTAAAATTACAATGTTGCTATCATTGTAGATTTTGACAAAATATGATTATACCCCAGTTGAACTTACGATTTATCCCTAGTTCAGAATTACAGTCTTTTCATCGGTTTCGTTTTTCTTTTCTAGCAAAACTTTGATAGTGTTTTGTTTTAATTGGTAGAGAAATATTTGGCCGAGCACCCCGCAACGCGGGAGGGGCATAAACTAGTACTACAAAGACCATGAGGGGGAACAGTTCCAAGCAGCTGCCCATTTCTCCCACATTAGCCTAGACAAGTTACGATTTTACCCACTGTTTAAAATTACGATTTCCCCCTTTTCAAAATTAAGATTTTGCCCGTAATTCTAATTTAACTGACCCGAGCCCTTATTAACAACTATTCCGTAAAATCAGCTAACACTTTATCACCTTCCAAATAGATCAAACAACAATTTTTCGACAATTATACACCTTCACATAAACCCTAATTATCGTCATTCATAAAAACTAGTATAACCACAACGTTATCATCGATTCACATAACCCTAATCGTACACTAATCTTGTACAATCGGAATTTTAGTTTGCTAACATACGTGATCATCAATCCAGCCGAAGACAATGAACATCAAGATACACAAACACCATCAACATATTCACAACATGTAACCCTAGTTCCATCAATTAACATCACAATCCGTTTATCATCAATCAAGCCATATTTAACCGAATTTCTAGCAACCTTAGATTGTAGTTATTCTCAAACATCAATCAACAAGCATAATCACAGCCAAGTATAACCAAGAATTCGAATCAAACCATGTAAACATACTAACCATGAGATGGAAGCGGTATGCTAGGACGAGAGAAAGAGAGTTCTTCGAAGGAAACCACTGCCGTCGGTCTCGAGAGGGAGAGAAGTAGTTAGGGTTTGTTATTTTGTGTGTGTTGCAACATTATGGGGAGCACATACAAAATTAAAGAGTGTATGCGGCTAACTAGTGAGCTGGACCCAGCTTTGGGCTCTGTTTTGGGCCGAGATCAAGTTACACTAGTGTGCAGTTGTGAAGAAGTGTGCGGTTCGGGTGCGGCTAAGTTTTATAAAACTTAACATTTAACAATCAATTATAAACAAACACATTAATCGGTTCACATTACGTACTCATGGTTACAACATAAAACAGAACGTGAAGGAAAATGATACACAACTAAAGACCTTGAAAATCCGGATTGTCACATCATCCCCAACTTGAAAGGAATTTCGTCTCAAAACTCGATACACAGTTTCAGAGAAATGAAATAGTAGATCAAGATGAATGTGGATTTTCCTCGGGTGCCACAATCAGCTTGTTTGTACACCCTACATGGCACCAATTCAGGCCTCTATACGTCACTCGTAAAAAAATTAATAAAAGAAGTATTGAAGATTATCAATAATAATAAGAACATATTTTTGTATTAATTAATAAGTATTACATATAAGTTTTTTTTACTCAATCAACCTATTTTAGAATTAATTTACTTACATATATTTGTTATATTGATTTTCTACATACGTCATTTTTATAATGTAACAATATAATGTATACGTTTAAATATTTTTTAAAAACATAATCTTATATTTTATGAAATTTTACATATATACCTTGTCGTGTTTAATTTATTAAATAACTTAAACATGGTTTAAAAATTTAATTTTATATCACCTGTTCCCTCCAATTCCAACCCAAAATTTTATATTCCCTCCCATTGTTCTCCCTCAAATTATTAGTTTCCCTCCAAGTCCAGATTAAATTTAGTTTGAAACCACCAATTCCCCAACTGATACCTCCAATTTTTCTTTGACCCTTTTATTTCCACCCCCAAATCCCTCTTCTTCTTCTTCTTTTTCTTATCCTCCCTCTTAAGCCTGGTGCCAGGAACTGTCGAGAGAACGAAACCGGGAGGAGACTTCTTATGAAGGTAAACTATCCATCGACCTACAGCCCTAATCGCTTGGGTTTCGAGTTTAGTTAAATCGAAGGTAAACTTTTTCTTTGTTCAAAATCAATTGTAGACGTAAAACAAGTTGCTTGGGTGAGTTTTAAGTTGATTTGTGGTGTACTAAACACCATATTATGTGTGTTAAAGCATGCTTATTTCTCTTGATTTTGGCGTAATCATAAGTTTTGTATGTTCAGGTTAATCATGATAAGAAGCGGTTGATGAAGACGCAATCAAATACTACAATGAATGTAAATTTTCTTCTCTATTTATTATCCGTCACTTATTTTCATGTAAATTTCAACGTTATCTGCAAGATTCGTGATATTATCTAACAATTTTTTTATGTCATATGTGATAATAACATTGTTATTTATTTTACCAAGATGTGGCAACTCTATAACCATTTGCAAAACTGGCTAAAATGAGTAAGTTTTGCAAATTGCCACGACCATATTTGATTTATTTCATTATCAAAATAGTGAAAACCAAGTTTCTGCAGTTATTGATGAATAAAGGAGGAACCACATTACTTTAATATTTAATGAAATACTTGGTGATGATGTTATATTTGTTGATTTTGTTGCAGCTTGTTTTCGGGAATTTAAAGTGCCTAAGATCTCTACTGCTTGTATTCTTCTCACTTGTCTTCACAGTGAATAGTTCATATGAATTTTCTACATTTGTAATTATTTCATCATTTACTACTAGGGATGAGAATTTGGTACCAGGTACCGAACCGGTATTGTACTGGTACCGAACCGTATTGGGTATATTCGGTACCGGTTCCCATTTTACTCGTTTTTTAGTACCGGTACGGTACCGGTATGTACGGGTAAAACACCGGCAAATACCGGTAACGAACCGGTATATTCGGTACCGATACCACTTTTCCCCGTTTTCCATACCGGTACTTTCGGTATCGAACTGGTACCGTGCTCATCTTTACTTACTACAGCCCTTGAGTTGAGTACTGGATCATTCAAGAAAAATTGACATGTTATGATTTGTAATGCACAATAATCTAACACTTCAGCTCTCTGATAGATAGGCTCCACATTGCTAGGGTTTTGGTTCCATGGTTGACTTAATCAAATGAGGAGCAATGTGTTTGTTAAAGGCCTCAATTTTAATATGTTTCATGTCCTCACATTATTCGATTAACAAGATATTCTAGTATGCAGATCTATGAGGTGTTTGCAGTCGCTTGATTACTATTTGTTTAAAAAGTGACATCTTTGGTATTAATGTGTTATTAACAGTGATGTGTTACTAGTGCAACGCTTGGAGGAATAAATGACGGAGTTGGCCGGAACGAGAGAAAATAGAGAAACATGAATTGAAGAAACTTGAGGTTACATCCTTAAATGAACAAGAGATTTCGATTGTAAATAATATATGCCAAGTTTCTACCAAGTTTGGATACGGGTTCTGTTAGTAAACACATTATTTTGAATATTGAATGTATTCCTTTTGGATAATTTGTACATTTATTCTGTTATTGTTTACTTAGTTGGATATTTTCTTTTTCTAATTTAGTTTGGATGTTTATCTTTTGTGTGAATTGTGTGTGTATATATATCTATATATATGGTTTCTAATATAATGTTTACAATAAAAAAAATTTGGGTAAAAGTTCGTACCAAATTGTGTAGCAAAAATCTCAAAATCTATAATGAAAATATTTCAAAATATGTAGCTAGATTCCGAATAAAAATCATAGCAATGTAGCATAACCGGCAGCAAAAACCGTAGTGAATTTGTAGGTAAATTCTATAGCGAAACTGGTAGCAAGCTTTTGTAGCTAACATTCGTAGCGAAAATAATACAAAAGGTAGCAAATTTCCGTAGCCAAACCATAGTAAGTTCGTAGTTAAATTATGTAGCAAAAATGGTGGCAAAAACGTAGCAAATTTCCGTAGCCAACACTCGTAGCAAAAACTACTTCGTCGCTAAACATTAGTAGCAAAATTCCGTAGCTTAAAATATCCGTAGCTAAAAATCCATAGCGAAATTCCGTAGCAACCTTTTTTCATAGCAAATCCGTGGCTAAAATAGCGACGCCTTTTTTGTTGCTAAAGTCGTCGCAAATATAATTTCCGTAGCTAAAGTTCGTAGCAAATAAATTTGCGACGAGACTTGTAGCTACCGACCAAATTCGTAGCAAATCCGTAGCAGACACCCAGTTTGCAACGGATTTGCTACAGATTTGGCCCTAGCAAATACCTATTTCTGTAGTAGTGTGAGTTATTCTTTGAAGACTAAGGTTCAATTCTCATTTGGTGCAAAAAAAGGAGTGGGACACTGATGAGCAGTGATAGAAGACCCAGGGAAACCTGGGTTTGATCCATGAGCCAAACGGGTTTTACCGGTAATTTTACCGTCGTGCCTACGGGCGGGTGGGTTACTGGGTTTTCCCCGGAATTGGTGGTGGACGACTCGGGTTACCCTCGGAGTAGAGGTCATTGGCAACATCATAAGAAATTTAAGCCTTTTCTTTTCACACTAAACCACGATATTTAAGAAAAAAAATGTATTTACCGGTAATTTTACCGTCGTGCCTACGGGCGAGTGGGTTACCGGGTTTTCCCCGGAATTGATGGTGGACGATTCGGGTTCGATTCTTGAGCCAAACGGGTTTTCCCCAGTAATCTTATGATGTTGAAAAAATGAATAGTTTTTTTTTCTTTGTTAAAATTACATTATGGTGTATTAATACCATATTAATTACCAAAAAAACTTAATAAATTCAAAATGCATTATATGTATCATAATTAAAGTTTAAGATGACATCACTTATTATATTTGAAGAAATTACTAGAACTTTTTTTTATTGAAATTCATTAATGGTGTATTAATATCAAATTAAATATCAAAAACAGTTAAAAAATCATTTTTTTTTTTGAGAAAATTGCTAAATTCGTCCCTAAGGTTTTACACAAATTGCTATATCAGTCCAAAATCAAGATTTGCTGCTAAAACAGTCTAAATCAAGATTTGTTGCTAAAACAGTCCAACTGCTATATTTAACGGCTTCTGTTTTTTTACTGTATTAGCGAAACAAATCTTGATTTTGGACTGTTTTAGCAGCAAATCTTGATTTTGGACTGATCTAGCAATTTGTGTGAAACATCAGGGACGAATTTAGCAATTTTCTCAAAAAAAATGATTTTTTAACTGTTTTTTATATTTAATTTGATATTAATACACCATTAATGAATTTGAATTTAATTTGATTGGTTTTTTCATTTGTTCTCACGGTTCTCACAATATTTAGCGTTCTGAAGATAACCCTCCCTTATATATATATATATATATGGAGGAGATCATGCGAGAACCACCCTTATTGCGAGAACCGCGAGAACCAATGTGAACACAACCTAAAAAAACCTAACCCCCACCCCCCCCCCCCCAAAAAAAAAACCTAACCCCCCCCCCACCCCCAAGCTAAAATGCTAAAAACTAAACCCCCAAAAAACCTAAAAAAATCTAAAAAAATCTAAAAAAAAAAAATTTAATATTTTTTTATGCTCAAATCGCTACTTTTGCTTCGAAAAGTAGCGATTTTTATATAAAAAATATTAAAAAAAATTTGTGTATTTTTAGCTATTTTTAGGCATTTTTGGTTGTGTTCACATTGGTTCTCGCGGTTCTCGCAATAAGAGGTGGTTCTCACATGATCTTCTCCCTATATATATATATAATATGTATATGGCATAGATTATTTGAAAACTCCCTTGAGTTGAGAAAAGCTTTTGCAAACTCTGTGATACAAAACTTTTTTTCGAAAACAATTAGGACATGTTATATACATAATTTCAAGCAAATCCGAGCCAAAAAATATAAAAAACGCAGATCAATTATTTTAAAAAAATATAAACTCGCAGTTATATTTTACATTTTTAGGCAAAAAATGTAGCACTAACAAAAATAAAATGGAAAAATGTAAGTGTTAAATATTTGTTTTGTAATGTTAAGTTATCTAATTAGGACAAAAACGGTACGAGTGACCTAATTAGAACAGTTTCGAAACTTGGTTACTATTCTGTGACATATTCCCTTTTTATATACTTACTCGACGCTTTTTGCGTTTTCTTGTCTTGAAATGTTTGAACTTATGTATATCACATGCCAAAAATAAAAAACAACAAAACCAAAACTGTAACTGTTACAGTTTTTTTTTCTAGTGTATTTTTGTCACTGTCACACTCTTTTGCCCAAAAATGTAACTGGATTTTTATTATTATTATTACTTTTTAAATATTTTCTTGCGCTTTTTACAATTTTTGGCTCGAAATACTTGAAATTATGTATATTACATGCCCTTTTAAAAAAAAAAAAAAAAAAAAGGTATGTACCATAGATTTTGCAAGGGTTTTGTATCATTGGGCATGGATAATTTGAAAACTCACTTGAGTTGAGAAAACCCTTGCAAACTCTATGATACAAAACTTTTTTTATTTTTTTTATGAAAAAGTTGGAGCATGTAATATACATAATTTCAATCCTTTCGAGCTAAGAAAATGTAAAAATCGCCGAGTAAATATTATAAAAATATATATATACCACAGTTACACTTTTTGGCAAAAATTTGTAGTACAGGCAAAAATAAAAATATACTTAAAAAAATATTTGGCGCTTTTTACATTTTCTTGGCTCAAAATGTTTGAAATTATGTATATTACATGTCTTAGTTTTTTCAAAAAAAAAAGTTTTATAAATAGAGTTTGCAATGATTTTCTCAACTCAAGTTGATTTTCTAATTATCTATATATATGAAAAATAGATATAGTGAAAAATACGAACCTTGGTCCATGAATATGGGTTGACTTCCAGTTTGACATCAGATCTTGATGCATTGGTATATTCAAAATTAAGTGGACCTATACACAACAACTATAAGTTCATCAATATATGTTGTTTTATGATTACGAAATTTACAAAATAATACATTTCAAAAGTTGCAGTGTATATATCCACTTCATTTTGAATATCAACTTACTAGATTGCATAATATTCATTTGAAACCCAAATAGTTTTTCATTTTAATTTTGGGTCAACCATCAAACTAATTTAAAATATCAACTTACTTTTATTATGTTTTCCATTTAAAAGTTATGATTACAATTAAAAACTTTAACACAAAATGTGTTATATATGTTATTATACAAAAGAAACGCATATCATTCATTCCCGTTTATTAATGATCTCTTTGTATGTCATCGTAGTAGACTAGATTTTGTGTATTCTTATATTTATGAACATAAGTTATCATGAAATAACACTTAATAATATAGTTTGTATTCTTATATTTTTAACTATAAGTGATCTCGAACGTAACACTCAATAATAGGAACTTATCTATGTAACACACCGAATTTGGTATTATAAACTATCAATTAGTAACATAAAGGTGCATAGTTAGGTTGTAAGTTGTTTAATATAGGTTTGCAAAGCATTAGTTTATTGTACCTTGAGTTTTAGTATTTGTAAGTTGCTTTCTCTCTGACGCGTGTACTCACCACTCCAACTGAGTTCCATTCGCTTTATCAACTCACCGCTCCACCTCACAAACATCAGACAGATGCTCATGAGAAATTTGTGGCTTTATTTTTCACACCCTTGGTATTCTTGAAAGGGGTTGATGTTGCTTATTTAACTGAAACTATGTAATTATGTGTTTAATAAAGACCTTAGTTCATATCCTATTGCTTTATTATACCATATTTAGAGCTTGAAGAATATATCCAACCTTTTACATAATACATTAATACTTGAAGTCAAAGCTGCTGATTGGAACATTGTAAACAAGTATGATCATTAAGTTATAGTTTTGCCAACTCCAACAAGTTATAATTTTGGCATTAGGGATTGTTTTAATCTGATAAATCTAATTCTTCATAGCTAATAGTCTAATACATTCAAAGTAGTTGTGGTACTTTTACGTAAAATATTAGCTTTATTTTCTGCCTTTAATTACCTTCTTTCTAAATTTGACACCTATTGTTGTTGTTTTGCAGGTTAATTTGTCAATATAAAAATTGTCATCAACCTTAAAAATTGTCGCTAACAATTGAATTTTGCATATTACAAACCTTTGGCAATGCCATTTTGAAACTTCTATACTCTATGTATACATAAACTAACACTTTGCAACATGTAAGCAATATAATATAATTGGTAAGTACTTTCTTTATTTACACCGTACGCATGGTGACGCGTTTTTGGCTGCATTTTGCAATAGCTCAAAAGCTGCCCGAAGTGTCTTTACAGTGGGTCTTTTTGCTGCGGGTAAAAAACGGGTCGGTTGGATTGGTCCAAACTTTATTTTGGTCCAAAACGGGTACTTCCGAGTTGGGTCTGGCTGGATTGGGTTGATCCTTTTGGTGTCTTAACTTTTTTAAGAAAATACAGGAGATTCTATGTATGAAAAATGCACTTTGTCTCACATTCGGACTAAATGGGTTCGGGTTAGAACAGGTCCTTTTTGATGCAGGTCAAGATGGGTCGGTTGGGTTGATATCCAAAAGTTCCTTTGTCCAAAACAGGTACTTCTGGGTCAGGTCTGGTTAGATTGGGTGATCCTTTTTGGTGTCTAATTTTTTTAATTAAACATAGGAGATTTTATGTATTAAAAATACAATTTGTGACATTCGACCCATTTTTTTAGCTTTGTTTTTCCCTAACTTTTTTTTACCCATCTGAACCACTAGATATATATTATATAAACTTGCATTGACCCATTCAAGTTCGCGTGTGATAAATTGTTTTGTTTCTAAGATCTGCATTTTAATGGCAATTTTTTCATTATTCTATATAGGCTAACGTTAGTCTTATAATAACGTGAAAAAATAAGCGTGTGGTTAGTTATCAGAACATGTATGTCAAATGTAATACTACCCAGTTCATGATATCTTAGAATTTGCATTACTTTCAAATCATAAAATAACTTTTGATCTCTTGCCTCTTGGCTCAGGTGGACATTCTCAATTGAAGATATTTAAATAGCTTCATTTTTTGGGAGGTTGAAAAGATGGTCATAAAAGTCAGCCCTCACTTCCTTTTGCAGTTAAGGTAAACACTATATCTCATTTTGATTAGCATTTGTCATATACCACCATGCTACACGAGAATCTTAACAATGATGATTGATGGCATATAGAATGGTTAAGATCTCATAATTCATATAAAAACACAATAATAGCAAACACTTGCTGAACAATATATCTCTCAATTACTAGGCATAATTATGATTTTCAATATTGATTTTATAGCGTGTTAAGGTTTTGGTTTGGTTATACAAACAATAGTCAAGAAATTTTGTCTTATCACCATGATTTCTTTACGGTTAGGTGTAGGGTTTGGTTACATTATTGAACCATTAATGGGTTATTAAAGTGGGATATTAGTATATTACATGATAAATAATATCTCACTCTCTCTCTATATATATACATGTATATATACACATGTATATATTAATTTGTAAGATTTGTGTGCATTATGGTATTGTACATGATACTTGATGTTTTTATTTGTGCCAAGTGTTGTACACAATGCTTGGTTGGCGTAATCTTCATATTGCCATGATTATGCTCTAAGATGTGTCAAACTGTAGGCAATGTTGACGATTTTCCAGCCACCACGATTATGCTCTAATGTGTCCAACACAATGCTGGTGACTAAAAGCAAGTCCGACATCTTTGAATTAAAGAGATTAAATGAGGGTCTTTGTCTCAGCGGATGTATTTGCAGGCTTTAAGGGATGTTCTAATACAAACACTTTGTGTTGTAATGTTGTTTTCCTTGCGAAACATCTTTTTGTAATTCAAGTTTACCAATGTTTCTTAAGTTATCTGTTGTCATAGGCTTTACATGGTTAAAGTTTGATGTTATTTGACCTTCATCGCCATAACGCGTGAGCCTTCCGTCTAGTGTTTGTATACCTTATGCCTTAAATTGTAAGCCCCGGCCGCAATGCGGCGGGGGTTACATCTAGTTAATATAAAAGTGTTATTATTAAGGAAAAAAGACTAATTAATTAAATGGGTCAAGGCCCAAGAAAATTAAGGATGGAAAGCTATAAAAGGGTTGGAACCCAAATCTTTCATTTCCACTTTCATCTTTTTCATTTTTTAGGTATCCGATTTTTTAGGTATCCGTTTGGTATACATAAATGAAAGTCAGAATAGAATGAACTATTGTAAGTAAATGAAAAAAAATATGTTTGGTTGGTTAAATTAAAGGAATCACTCATTATGTAAGGTATTTCATTCCCCCAACTTCATTTCATCCACCCCCTTTCATCCCTTCTCTTAACATTCATCACCACCACCACCACCCGCCACTGTCGCCAGCACCCGCCACCGCCAACACCTGCTGCCACAACCACCATCGCCGACCACCACCATCTGCCACCACCAACCACTGCCACCGCCGACCACCGCCAGCACCTGCCACCGATCATCGCCACCCCATCGACCCCACCACCGACCACTGTCGCCGCCACCCACCTCCATCGACCACCGGCGCCCTCGTCGATCACCGCCACCGTCACCGGCCACCGCCATCCACCTTGTCGCCACCAACTATCGCTGCCGCCACCACCCACTATCGGCACCCATCGTCGATTTTATTCTTGTGTCTTATTCTACCTATCAAACAACACAAGGTAATGATTCATTCTAGTCCCACATAGTAACCAAACAAAACCATGGAACAATGATGATCTATTTCATTCCTTTGTCATTCCATTACCCCGTCCATTCTATTTTCCTAAACCAAACAGACCCCTGGAGGGAGAAAGTAGGGTTTTAGAAAGAGAAATTTGAAAGGCATGAAATTTGAAGGATTGAAGCTTGGATCTGGATAACAATTGATTGGAAATTATCACAACAGTGTTTTTAGTTGAAATCTAAATCTCACTTTTTTGTTGAAATGGGATTTTTAAGGAAAACTAGGGGTTTCTTCCATAAAGGTTGTATGTTTATGTGTTAGAGGAGCTAAAAACCTTAGATCTTTTGGACGTAAAAAGTTGAAGTTTTGGGTTAAAATGGACTGAACCGGGCGAATCACCATGTTTTGCAACACTAGACCTTCATCATACGACACTTTGTGCGACACTCGGGAATCCATGGGGATGACGACATTGATCCCAAGGTTTTCCAATGATTGGTGACGCGTGACACCTACGATACTACGGAGTGTCGCATGGTTGTATGCGCACTGAGGAGTGTCGCATGGTTGCATTCGACGCTAAGGATGCATGGTTGTATGCGACAATTAGGAGTGCCACATGGTTGCATGTGACACTTAGGAGTGACACATGGGTGTCTGCGACACTCTTTACGAATGTCCCAACATAGACACTATAGTACTACAATCCCTAACGCGACCATGGATTTAACATGCCCTAACGCGAGTTAAGAAAGTGAGCTTGAGACACTGTGCTACGACTGTCCTGCGACGCCGACCTACGACACTGTTAGCAAATTAATTGATTACTTGTAAATTTTCGCGAGTTAACTTTTACACCGATCATGTGGTGATTGTCCCAACATAGACATTGTAATACTAATACTACATAGTTAACAATATGCAGGCAGGTGAGTTTCTAGACCTCTTTTACTTACTTTTTTTGAGCGATATGCATACTCACGAAGTTTTCAAAGTAAAGTGACCATGTTTCTCCCTAAAACATGACAGAAAATGAAAGGGATTCCATAACAGTAGAAGGTGTAGTTTTAAAGTGATAGAATGTTAAAGTAGTTGAATGTAAAGCAGTGTTGCAAAAATCGCGACTAGTCGCTAGTCGGCCCCCTACTGAGTAGTTTTTCACTAATCAGTGAAAAAATCACTAGTCGGTCAAAGCCGGTGCTAATCGCTGCTAGTCGGCCCAAGTCGGCCCATCTAAATTGTTTACAAAAGTGGTCCAAAATGAAAAAAATAGCCCATTTTCTTTAGACTTATGCCCTAAAATCATTGTTATCACTTATCAGCGACATAATATCAGCGATTCCTGCCCTAAAATCTCCACAAAATTGACCAGCGATATCAGCGACAACGGCGACTTCCTTCTCCGGCGGCCCTGCTTCCTTCTCCGGCGGCCTTCTTCTTCGGTTCTTCCATAGTCCAACCCAACAGGTAATTTATTGGACTGAATGACTGATTATATGATGTAATTGTTAAACATTATTGAATAATATGTTGTGATTGCTGTTTAAATGTTTAACTAGTGTTTGATTGGACTGATTAAGTGATTATAGGTTGATGTTAATGAATAACTAAGTTTCAGTTTGTTACAGACTTATGGTTGGCCGATTTTTTTTGGACATATAGTTGTATTTGTTGGCCGATTATAGGTTGATTATAGTTTAATTCAGTTTGTTATAGTTTAATTAGTTGGCTGATTTATAGGTTGATTACAGTTGGCTAATTATAGACTGATTATAGTGTTTGAGTGGACTGATTATAGGGCTGTAAACGAGCCGAGTCGAGCCGAGCTAGACCCAGCTCGAGCTCGGCTCGAACTCGATTCGAGCTGGCTCGGCTCGAGCTCGAATTTCAAATCGAGCTGAGATTTGAGGCTCGAGCTCGGCTCGATTAGAATTCGAGCTAGCTCAGCTCGGCCCGATCTAGCTCGAACTAACAAAGAACCACAAAAATTATTACTTAAAAAGCCTTTAAAAATGAATTTCTTCATAGCCTAAGGGCCATAATTATCATTTAATTTAACCATATGGCTAAATATGCAAGTATAAATAGTTAATTCACTTTCTCCATTGTCTTTACCTTCTTTTATAGGGGAGATACTCCCTTAGTTTTTGTTTTCTAAGCGATGTGGGACAACAAAATGAAGGATGTAAACCTTATCGAGCCAGCTCACGAGCCGAGCCAGGCCAAGCTTGAGCTCGGCTCGTTTACAAACCGAGTCGAGCCGAGCTGGCTCGTTTACAACCGAGCCAATTTCGAGCCGAGCTTTCTTCGAGCTTTTTTCGAGCGAGTTTCGAGCGAGCAGCGAGCCACGAGTTTTTTGAACACCCCTAACTGATTATATGAATAATATGCCGATTACAGTTTGTTACAAACAAGTTTCAGTTGGCCGATTATAGGTTGTTTCTTACAAATAGTTACATTAGTGAATGTTGTAATTGTTGTTTAATAACTTTCAGTTGGCCGATTATATGAATAATATACCGATTAATTGTTATCAGCTCAATATTCTTGTGAAATCTGTACTGAATTGATGATTTTGGTGTAGACGTGTAGTTAATTGATGATTTTGTTATGACTTATATGTAAGTTTAGTTTGAATTTTGAACTACTTTTATCTTTTTAAGTATTATATTGATATGGATGTGTGAGCATATATATACATATTTATAAAAATAAAAAAATATACATATAAAATTCCCGATCCGATTAATCCCGAGTAGTCGCTTGTCCCCCCCTCACCGGCCGACTAGCGACTAGCGAGTTCTCCAACCTTGATGTAATGCATGATAGTCTGTATGTTGCACGGGATGGGCGATTACCTTCGGGGCCATTGTGAGGTGCAGTTGTCTTGGGGGCCGTTGTGAGGGAAGGTGACCTTCGGGGCGTTTTGATGAGCGGTTACCTTCAGGGCAGTTGTGATTAACGGTTCCCTTCGGTGCCGTTGTGATGGGCGGCTTGTGACAACTTTCAAAATTTCATGTATCCGTACATTGATTAAACAGTAATTAGTGCCTTAATGATTGTGCTTGATCCAAATTAATGACATGAATGCTTTCTGATTATTGTCATAAACATACAAGTGCATCACATATTGCATGGTTTCATATCATTATTGCATGCAACACTCTATGATTCAAATGATGCACGAAACAAGTTAGCACAGATATCAGAGAAATCAGAAGTACTGACGGGAGTTCAGTACTCAGACATACATGGTATTGAGACATAGAATGAGCCAGAAACCAAGAGTTACACTAGTATAGTGTGTAGGAAAGTAAGGATCATAAAACTGCCTTCCTAGTGATAGTTTAAGTGCCGGAAAGTGCCTAAAACTCACATAAACTGCAGAATTCTGCAGATTTCAGCAAAAATTAGCATTTAGACAACTAAATATTACGCAGAATTATGGTTAAATGGTCCAGAATGCTTTCCTAAGTGTTGGGAATCAAAACTGTCACAAAAAGTAACATAAAGCACACTAAACTGCGTAGTTTAGCACCTTAACAAGCCGGTAACCAACCGAACAACCGGACACTACCCGAAACACCAAATTTTCACTAGAAGCATTGTTTTATCATTTCCGAGCTAGTTATGGTCCCCGAACATCATAACACCTATTCTAACATCATAACAACTAAACACCTTAACTAAATCCTTGGATTTCAACTAGATAAACAAACTTACCATTACAACCTAATCTATAACCCTCCCCCACTCCTATTTACGGTCATGAGGTGGGCCCCCACACCTAGATTTTATTTGCTTAATTTAATTGATCTTGTCTAGTATTTTGCAACATAAAATACATGGGATAAACATTTGTTGGAGTATTATAACTTAAACCAAGAGTTCACAACATCCTCATTCTTTCACAAATCACCAACACCATCTTTCTTCTCACTCTCCCTCTAGTCTCGGCCGAGAGCAAGGCCACACACCACCACCATCATCATTCCATCTTCATCCATTTTCAAGTAATCACCAAGGTGCTAGGAGCTTGTTTAAGGAGCTAGGAGCCTTTGGAAGTGGAAGGACCTCTTTCAAGTGCTATTAACCACCACATTCATCATCATCTTCATCTTGTGTTCATCCCTAGCCTTGAGCTAGTAGTAAGACCATCTTAATCCCATTTTACATCTTGTTTAGTTGGTTAAAAGATGATACAAGTAACTAATCATGAAGAACACTAAAGATCAAGAACATAATCTTTAACATAAGACTAAAAATCATGATGAACCATGTTGTTTAAGTGTTATTATGCTTCTTGATTGTTGATTGTTTGTGTTAATGATGTTAAACATCATATGAACTTGCTAGATGGTGATTAAAGACATAATCTAGCAAGATAAGAGGATGATCTTATGAAAGATCAAGATGATCATCCTTATGTGAAAGCATGAACTTGAAGTATAAAATGTTTTCTTGAAAAATGATGATCAAAGTGTAATATATATCATGTAAGTGGATGATTACAAAACTAGTTTTCTCAAGAAACTAATTTAAAATACAAGATTTACATAAACTTGTTTCTTAAATAAACTAATCACATTTTTATTGGTTAATCAAGTGTAGAAACATGTATTTAACAAGAAAAATTCAAGAAGAAATATTTTTAGAAAATCAAGTCACAAGTTGTAAACATCTAAAATCTTCAAGAATGATGTTTTTAAATAAACAACCACACTTTGAAGGGTAACTAAGCTCACTAAACACACTACTAAGTTACTACAAATTTTTATAAATTTTCAAGTTCATGAAGTAGTGATTATGCCTTGATTTTGGCACTTGGTAAGTATTGTTTGATTTGTTGATTGATTGTGGTGATTTATAAAAGAAAATGATATGCTTTGAAAGCATGGAAACCTCCATTTTAAGGGGAGACTATGGCAAAATTTTTATAGAAATTAAACACTTAGAAAAACATTTTTAAACAAGTATTTACAAGTGTATTTTAACCATGATTTTTCATATAAAGTTTGCCATAATTTTTGTTACAAGAATCACAAATATTGGAGGTTGGTTTTTGATAATAAAAGTGACTAAATATGTAAAATATATATTTAGATGTCACCATGTGTGTGATTACTTGTATATTATGTGTATTAATTATATTATTTTAAGACTTGAAATAATATAACTCACCAAAATACCAAGAAATATAACACAAAATATTACCAAAATTCCAAGAAATAAATATATACTTTACACCCAAAAATTGGAGAAACCGAACAAGGAATATAACTTACATAAATATTCCGGAATTAAATTCATAAGTATATTTTGGTAAACGGTATTTTGGAAACAAAGAAAACAAAAATATGATTTTTATGATTATTACAAAAATATATCATATTTTTTACAAGAAGAAAATATATTATTTTTGGGTAAAGAAAAATATATATGTTTTCTTGAATTACTAGAAAATATATTATTTTTGGAGAAAATATATATTTTCTTAAATAAACTTAGAATATATTATTTTCTTAAATAAAATAAACTTACAATATATTATTTTTGGCGGCGGCGGCGGTGGCGGTGGTGGTGGTGGCGGTGGTGGCGGTGGTGGCGGTGCTGTGGTGGTGGTGGCGGTGGCGGTGTTGTGGCGGCGGTGCGGTGGTGGTGGTGATGGCGGTGGTGGTGGTGGTGGTGGCGGTGGTGGTACGGGTCGAAACGGTCCGGGTCGAAACGGTCCGGGTCGAAACGTTTGTTTTTTTTGAATTTTTTGAATTTTTATGACTTTTTATGATTTTTTATGATTTTTTGATTTTTTTTTTGAATTTTTATGATTTTTTTGATTTTTTAGATTTTTTTTTATTTTTATGATTTTTTTTATAACTACAGGGACTGTTTGTGTAATAAATAAAACTTAAAACTAGTAAAGTATAACTACAGGGACTGTTTGTGTAACAAATAAAACTTAAAAAATAACTTCAGTTACAAAAAAACTAACGGAGGTCTATTGAGTACCAACATATTGAAACGTAGGATTATTATTTACCAATTCTGTAGATAGGATTATTAATTAACAATGGGGCAAAGGTTGGTTTATTAAAAACCAATTTTCCTTTATTTAATGAATTATACTTTTGTGATTGTAACACGTTACAAATCTTGTGACTAGTGATATAAATAGTTAGATAAAATGTTTAGTTAAGGGTGTTGCTAAATGCATCATCTCTTTTACTTGTTATACCTCCTTTCCTTTTTGAAATCACATTAAAAGTTTTCATATTTCCCTCTAGAAATTTCAATTCAAACCTTTTTAGGTTTTTTTTTTTTCGTTTTGTTAGCTTTAATTTTTTTTGGAAGACATTTTTTATCTTTATTTTTTAAAGAACGTTTTGTAATTTTTTTTTATTTTTAAATAAGTTTTTTCAATGATTTTTAATACTTTTAAATAAAGTTTTTATCAAACTTTTTTTTTTTTCTAAAAATTGTTTTAAGGTTTCTTTAGAAAGTGACACTGTTTGTTTAGCCACCATATTCTCTTGATAACTTGTATAAACGAGTTTCTTAAATCAAAACTAATGATTTTGAATTGCCATGATCATTATCTTAGTTTTATATATTAACAGATGTAATTAAATATTATTAATGCACTTAAAATAAAAAAAATTCACTTGTTAATACTTATATTACATATAAATAAAGTAAATCACGAATGAAAACAATAATTTAATAGAAAAACATAAATGTGATGGAAACGTTATTTTATAATTTGATAGAAACAATCTTAAATTACAAAACTTGATAGCAAAATTAACTTAAAATACAAATTTGATAGAGAACAAAATAAGAAAAAAAACACAAAAGAATTTAACTGATACAGGCAACTGCAAAAACTAGAATAGTAGATAATCAGATAATGTCTTCTTAAAACATTTATAATTTTTCTCTAATAAACAATTTTTTTTTGTCGAAGCGCGATAGTATTGTTTATTTTATTTATTTTCTAATAAACCTTTTTAATTTTTATACTAAAAGTGTTTCGGACTTAAAAAAAACCAATTTTAAAATAATGAAATTTTAAAGGGTAATATGTAAACTTTTAATATGATTTAAAAAAAGGAAAGGAGGTATGACAAGTAAAAGAGGGGGTTCATTTAGCTTAACCCTTAGTTAATAATGCGTAAGCGCTCAACATTTTATTTGGACTATATTTATTTATTTGACGGTACTCCAGTGACTTTCTATAGGAGAGGTCGTCGGTTGAAATCTCGTTCGTGATTAAATGTCATGCGTGAGTTAGTAGTTTTACCACAGGCGGCCTTAGAGCAGTGGGTTTTCTTTGGAATTGCTGACGAACCAGATCACCAGCGTTGTCTACGATAAGCAGACTTAGGTGGTCTTTTGCCAATAGGTGTACTAGGGTAGGCAGACTTGGTTAGATGTTAAAAATGATTATAAACACATTTCATACAGCAACTTGTATTAGATACAAGTTGAACATTAATATTAAAATATTAAGATGAAAGCAGTTACCTATCTGATAGAAGAAAGGAAGAATTGCAGAGGTTCCCGGACCTCCAGTGAGATAAAGAAGCAATGGATCTTTGTGTGGGTTTCTTTGAGATTCAACAAAGTAGTAGAACAGTTCCGCTTCATCCCCTTTCCCGACTCCAACATATCTTTATCAACAATATATACAAAATATACATAATTGATATTAGATACAGAGTTAAATACAAACAAACGTTAACCTAAGAAACGTGAAAAATTGGGTCAAACAAACTCTTCTGATTGAACTCATTCCAGCGTCATAGAAACTGACTCGTTGAACCCGAATCAAATATATTTAGAGCTTAAAGTTTAACTTTTA
Organism: Helianthus tuberosus; assembly: GCA_030545235.1. Classification (NCBI taxonomy): domain Eukaryota; kingdom Viridiplantae; phylum Streptophyta; class Magnoliopsida; order Asterales; family Asteraceae; genus Helianthus; species Helianthus tuberosus. The sequence goes on from CM060451.1 coordinate 172,745,224, forward strand.
GGGTTTAGCTTTAGTGTTTAGTTATAACGTTTAGCTTTTCGGTTTATGGTTTAGCTTTAAAGTTTAGTGTTTAGCCTTTAGGGTTTAGTTGTTTGGGCTTATAGTTTAGATTTCTGGGTTTAGCTTAGGGTCTAGATCTAGGGTTTAAAATTTTCGTTAGGATTTAGGTTTACGCTTAGGGTTTTAAGAATCTACGGGTTAGGGTTTCTAGTTAGATTTTGAGGAGACGATTCTAACGCCGCTAGAAATAAGTACATCAGAGTTTTATTGACACAATTTCCTACATTTATTAGGTTAAGAACATTACGTACCATAACCAACCCCGTCTATCTATATTACTATATAAAGCATATCATCATCATCATCACACTCAGTAAATCCCACCAATAGCAAAGCTAAGGTAGGGTCTGAGGAGGGTAGATGTAGACAGCCTTACCTCAACCCCGTAGGAATAGAGAGACTGTTTCTAGTGAGACCCCGGCTCGATTGCAGTTTTGTATCAAGCCTTGGACCTAAGACACATGCATGTACCCCCCGTGTCTTTCAGCTATCAACGTCACCACATGATTGTAACACCTCGAAAATTTACGTCCTATTATGTCTTGACACGTGTCATAGGTTTGAACATGTGAAAGAATGTTCTTGAAGGACTAAAGTTGACAAACAGTGAAACTGTGTGCATAGAAGGGTTCAAAGTGTCAACGATGAATAAATATACTTTGCAATAACCCTACATGATGTTTATAACCTTAAACGAATAGATCATGGATCATACGAAGCGAATTGTGAAAGTAAGTGAGAGATTACAAACTACAGGGGTTAAATGTGCCAACATGTTTAAGTTATACCTCTGAGTGACCTTTTGACAAACCCGAAGCTTTGTAACGATTAATTATGCTCACTAGAATGTACCACAAAAATTTCATGAAGTTTCGTTATCGTATGAGCAAGTTGTGATAAAATTCGTGTGCAAGGGTTAGAACCGTCAACATTGAAATTTAGGGCTTTTTGGGTGATCACAAAGTTACCCGAGGACTTGACAAAGTGGGTATAAGTATTAAAGCCCCCATATATAAATTACAAAGTCTTAGCATACAAGAAACAGCTTGAAAACGATGTTTCGAGGGACCAGGGACTGAAATGCAAATAACAAAAACTTGCTGAGCTGATCTTCTTCACCCTAGCGTAGCGCTAGCTTGAAAGCTTTGGCAGTAGCGCTACGCTACTGCCTTATCTGACCAGAATGGTTTGCACAGCTGTGGGTTGATGTTTAAACCGACTTTGATCAATTTTTCTTGATACATTGGGCTGCCCTAAGGTGGTTTATAGTGTGTAGCATACTTGTGGATGTTATTGCAACATCCTAGGCTTAGTTGTCGATCATCTAAGAGGGTTTGAAGTCATTTATAAAGACCACAATATGCAACATGGTGCATTCATCATTCTTTTCATCTCCTGAGCATTTCAAGACCATTCAAGCAGCCTACAAGCAATCCATATCATCCATAAGACTTGTGTAAGTACCCTTGATCTTCTCTAGTTCATTCATACTTAGTTTATGGCCGAGAAATCAAACCGTCGTAACTACGGTTTGACTTTTCGATAATAAATAATCGGTCCAGAGTTTAGTCGAATCAAAGGTTGTTATAAGTTGGTATTTATATGGTTGATAAACCCCTAAAAGGGCACTCACTAATTCGGATCCTAACTAGGTCGTTTATCGAGTCAAACCTCTTCCGAAAAAGTCAACAGAATTGTTATGTTTGGTTTAATGCATGATTAGCGATGTAAATGGCGTATAGACTATTTTATTATTCTTACCAACTGAAAATAAGTATAAAAACTTGTATACGCTTGTTTGATTCGACAACTTTCTATTTAGAACCGATTCGGAGCCGAGAGACGCAAAAGTTTGACTTTTGCGTTGACCTCAGTTCTGACCCGATTTATATAGGTTTAGACATGCCTTAGAGTTCCATTAGGACCTAGTTACTTGTGTGTATAAGCCTCTGCGTTTATACCACTCGAATCCCTAATCATCCGATGTTTCCGTTAATCGCCTAAATATTGACCGTAATGCCCTTATGACCATCAAACGAGATTTTAGAAAATGTAAAAGTGCAAAAGTCTTTAGTACTGATTATTGAACATGTCTGCAAAATTTCACGTCAATCGGAAGTCTAGATTAGGAGTTATGCTTAATGGCGTATTTATAAACATGTTTATTAATTAAACGGCGCCATTAGCGTAAAGCCTATCTAAACTCAGTTTTGACACCAAATCTTTTACCCACTGATGTTAAATAATATTCTAGGATTTTTAAAGATTTTTAATTATTTTTAGACTGATCATAAGCTTGGATTAGCGCCTTAATTCGGTAAATACCGAATATGCCCTTTTAGGCCATAAAACGAGTTTTACAAATCCAAATGGCGCCAATCCAATTGCTACTGATTTTAAATAATAATTATATTATTTTGAGCCTGTTAAACTGACCTGGAAACTCAGAATCGTATTTTAAACCATCCGTCGCTTAAAACGACTTTATACGCATATTTAACGCATAGTTTGGGTTTAAAACTATTTTAACATATAAGACTTATTACCAAATGTTATAACCTGTTAAAATAGGCCATTTTACTGATCAAGTCAGACCCGGATCACAGGTGTCTAATTAAACCCTTTTATAATCTTTAAAATGACCAAAATACCCCTACGGGGCTTATTAAAAGATTAAACTCGTTTGGGGCGTCACGGGTGATATCCTACTGATGTCACAACTTATTTAAGGCATGTTAACTTAGGAAACCTGTTTAGGACTATTACGGATACCCGTTACGCTTCATGCGCGTTCGGTTCGGTTTATGTAACTAGTTTACATAAATTAGCCGAAACGGGTCAAACCTTATCGGTTTTATCTCAAAATCCAGAATGTGTATCATATACCCATATTAAACAAGTCTTCAAACTTGTCGGGTCTAAATCACATTCTATCCGGTCTTCGCTTAATCGTGCGTACGAACCGTATCTTTAAAAACTAACCGGTCAAAGCGTAAGCTTAACTAAAGACCCGTTAGGATTCTAATAGGTTATTATAAACCTTCGTTCCAGATTAGGAGAACCAGTAAAAGATACTTGCACTCGCTGATTTTGAACTATACTTACTCAGGTAAATACTTTTAACTTATTTTCCCTATACGGGCTTGGGGTACGGTATATAAAATACCGCTTGGTCCAGCATTGAATCTTTAATCGAATAGAGGTTAAATCATTGATATGCTCTGTTTTGAAATGTTTTGTTTGCTTAAAGCCTTTGGGGGGTTAATGACCATGTCCCGGATATCCCTGGCATCATTTTACGAAATGGCCACGACCTCAGCACTCAGGTGTAGGCGTACCCTGTCAGTGTCTCATTATATAAAGTGGTGTGTCCATTGATCTTTAACCCGGTCTACGGATCGGGCTACTGAACGCATAAGAAACATGTAATTCGTTTACAAGTATTATATATTTACATAATTATCCCAAGTTATAAAATATTATTTGTGCCTTGTGCCTTAAATGCATTTTCTTAAACTCTTTTCAAAATGAGTCGGTTGATTGTATTTACCAGTGTAAACTGACGTATTTTCTTAAAAAGGTTAAGTGCAGGTACTACGCGAAATAGGCTGGCTTGTCTCCTAGCATCCACATTAAGTCTCGCCAGCTTGGATGTCATAAACTGTTGAACATTTGTTTCCTTTTTATTTAATCTACCTGTGGATTTATATTCGACTAATTGTGATACTTAATATTACAATATCGTTGGTTGAATGAAATCTATACTTTGCTTCCGCTGTGCATTTAAATATTGTGTTGTTTGACTATTATGTTGCCAACCACGTCACGATACTCCCCTACCGGGCCCACCGGTGACACGTGGAAATTCGGGGTGTGACAGGTTGGTATCAGAGCCAACACTGAGTGAATTAAACACTAACCTTTTGTGTTTAATCTCAGTTACACAATTGCACATTCCTAAATCTTCGAGTCTAGACAAAGAACTTAGGAATAATCCAAATTGTTCAAATTTTTATTTAATTAAATTTTTGTCCTTTATTTTTCCTTGTTATTACCTTGTGTATTTTAACAGGTACAATAATGCCGCCAAGAATTAGACGAGGTAGTCGAGGAAAGGAGCCAGCTAGTGCCCCTAACGACCATGAGGCAGGGCCTTCATATCGACGAACTTCTTCTACAAGGAATGACGAAACGAGGGAGCTATGGAGGACCTATGAAGACGATGCCAGACGATCTTTTTCGCACGCCTCAACGCCTCCATATCATGACTCCTATGGGCCTCAGTCTGAGAACGAACCCCACAACCCGCAACATTTCTTCGGCGACCCTACTCCTGTATTTCAGGGTCAGTTTAACCCAGCAGAGTACCTACCCGAAAACGTGGGCTTTAACCCACTAGGGCCGGAGGATCACTTTTCTGGTGATCAAGATATGGACGAGGACACAGATCCCGTCGAAGCTTCAACCGGATCCCGGAACCATCCTTTTTCAATCTCTGATGGTTCATCTTACCACGGACCACCCTACGAAGGTCCGGATAGTCACATGGCACGGTTCGAACGGTGTGAGTGGTATTATACCCCATCTGAACACTCATCATCTCACCATACACCATCTCACCATACACCATCTCACCATACACCGTCTCACCATACACCGTCTCATTCAGCATCTCATCAGCAGCAGCAGCAGCAAGATCCCTCTGGGGATCCCCATTTCGAGGCAGTCACGCCACCGCCTCCACCGCCGCCAGTTTATGTAGAGCCTCCAGAACCGCCGAGGCGTATGAGGACTGGCCCGCGGATGTCAGTACGACCAGTGGGAGTTCATATCACCACTCCTCAACACTCTAGCGGTAGCCATTACCCACCTACTCATGAGGTCCCACAGATGGGTGGACCTTCTGTCCCAGTTTCGGAGGTGAATTCAGCACCTATTGTACCGCCATCACCGGGTTTTGGCCACCCAATACCTGCTTATACTGCTCCGGCAGCTTACAACCCATATGGACCACCAGCATACCATGGCTATAACTATACTGATGATCCTTACAACGTGGCAGCAAGCTACCAAGCCCATAATAATCCTGAGGGACCATACGGACCCCCTTGGGGAATGGGATACCCAACTCAGGGGTATCAAGCACCTGTTCAGCCGCCACCACATTACCAGCCACCACGGGCTCCTCCACCTGAGCAGGAGGAACTCCGTCGAAGACTGGCCAAAGTGGAGCGAGACTTCCAGAAGGAACGTAGGAAGAATGAGGGATTTATGAGTGGCTTGGCAAACTTGCTTAAGGGAAAGAAGAAAAGGGATCGTTAATTCCCAATATATATTGTTGTATTTCCTTGTTTAAATCAAGTCCCTACGTGGACATTTATTTATGTGTGTATGTAGTCCCTGCGCGGACATCTATCTTTGTACGTAGTCCCTACGTGGACTTGATCTCTAGTAGTCCCTGCGTGGACATTTACTTTTGTAGATCGTCCCTGTGAGGACATGTATTATATGTATAGCTCCTGCGTGGGCATCTGTTTCTGTGAAAAGTCCCGTTTAGGGCAAAATGTACTACTTTTAGTTTAATGGAATGTAAGTTTATAAATTTCATATTTGCCATGTTATGCATAATTAAAAGATATATGAAATAAATAAATCAAAATCATTCCTTTTAAAAGTCAATCTGCCTATGTTATTTTTAAGGATCTTAAAAGTATAACCTAGCCTGCATGTCATTTTAAGACCTGGCCCAGATGGTAAAACTAGTTAAAAAGATTCAAATCCCTGTTAACATCTGAAAACATGTTAACACTCCTGGCAGACACGATTCGTTAAAAACACACGTGTTATTATTTTATATGGATCTTTTCAAAGATTCTAAACCCAAATAAATGATCTCTGAATCATGGGATAAATCATTAATAAATATGATAAGTTCTTTTTACCATCTATTGGTAATGGAATGCCTACGGGCCCTTCTCATTTTCACATGAGACAAAAGACAGTATTAGTCAGTGACCCTGTCTGATAAAGGTAATGAACTTTGTTCAAACCTTCATGCTGTGATTCTCTGAAGTCATAGCTTATAATCTATATTGTCCCTGTGACTAGGCCTTATGTGCTAATAAAACTGTTATTGTTTTATAATTAGGACAAATTATATTAGAAATCCTAATTAAATGTGAGTAATAAATTAACCATATATGGTCTATGTTACCACGGTTAATAAAAATTGCCATAAAAGACAATTCTATAATAAACTCACCAATAAATTGTTGTCGATATGTGACAGTTCTAGATACATGGCAGACTCAAACGAGGTCAACAGTCACCCAGGGATAGTGAATGAAAATGCCCAAGTTAACGTAGCAGGTGCAGAGTTGCAAGCTATGATAAATAATGCGGTTAATATAGCTATGGGTAGACAGCACCATGGATCAAGTGGTACCCATACGAGGACCCATTCTGTATCACACACTAGAACACCCTCCAGGACCCACACTGTCCACAACAGTAATTCTCACCACTCCTCGAATCAAAGGAGTAATCCATCCCAAAGAGCAGTACAGAACCAGGAACCTCGTAATAGGGGTTGCACTTATAAATACTTCGTGTCATGCAAACCCAGAGACTTCAATGGGGAAAAAGGAGCTGTTGATTGCATGACGTGGATGGATGAAATGGATACTGTGGTGGATATTAGTGGTTGCCATAATCGGGATATTGTGAAGTTTGTCTCACAGTCTTTCAAAGGAGAAGCCTTAGCCTGGTGGAGATCTTTGATCCAGGCCACAGGGAAAGTTCCGTTATACAACATGACATGGGAAGAGTTCATGGCATTAATCAAAGAAAATTTCTGCCCTCAACACGAGGTTGAGAGAATTGAATCTGATTTCCTAGCGCTGGTCATGAAGAACCTGGACTGTCAGGCCTACCTTACTACTTTCAATACTTTGTCAAGGTTGGTCCCTTATTTGGTGACTCCGGAGCCTAAACGTATAGCTCGTTTTATCGGGGGTTTGGAACCGGAGATCAAAGCGAGTGTAAAGGCCTCCAGACCAACCACTTTTCGGTCAGTAACGGACATATCGTTATCTCTGACCTCAGATGCTGTCAGGCTGAGGTCACTGAGGAAAACTGATACCGAGAAAAGGAAGCGTGAGGACGACAACTCACGACGTTCAGATAAGAAGCAGAAGGGAAACAATGACTCTAAGAAGGGGTCAGGATTTAAGAAAGATGCTCAGCAGTCGGGTGAAAAACCCAGATGTAAAATTTGCAGAAAGCACCATTTTGGGAAGTGCAGACTTGACTCAAAATCCCAATACCAGCCAAGGCCTTGTGGGATTTGCAAGTCTACAGAACATAAGACCCTTGAGTGCAAGAAGATAAAGGATGCAACATGTTATAGTTGCAATGAAAAGGGGCATATCAAATCCAACTGCCCAAAATTTGCAAGGAAGAATGAAGAGGGGAAGAAGACCAATGCGAGGGTCTTCAGAATGGATGCTAAGGAAGCTGTCAAGGACGACAACGTTATAACAGGTACCTTTCTCGTAAATGATGTTTATGCGAGAGTGTTATTTGATTCAGGCGCTGATAAGTCGTTTGTAGATAATAAGTTTTGTGAATTGTTGAAACTACCTGTTAAGACTTTAAGTGTGAAGTATGAGGTGGAACTAGCTGATGGCACTTTAGAAACCGCTTCAACCTTATTAGATGGATGTTTTATATCCATTAGGAATCACTCTTTTCCTTTGTCCTTACTTCCCTTTAAGTTAGCCGGCTTTGACATAGTATTGGGTATGGACTGGTTATCGCATAACCAGGCCCAGATTGTATGCAATAAGAAGCAAGTGATGATCAAGACTCCGTCTGGTGAATCACTTACTATCCAGGGAGATACCCAGTATGGGCTACCCGAGAAAATGTCTATACTCAAGGATTCTAAGTGTTTAAAGAAAGGTTGTGTCATCTACATGGCGCAAGTGATTATAGAAGAGCCGAAGCCCAAGATTGGGGATATACCCGTCGTTTCTGAATACCCTGATGTTTTTCCTAAAGAACTTCCTGGTTTGCCACCAGAGAGACAAGTGGAATTCAGAATTGACATTATTCCTGGATCAGCACCGGTGGCAAGGGCACCTTATAGGTTGGCACCAACAGAGATGAAGGAATTGAGAACGCAGCTAGATGATCTGCTAGCCAAAGGTTTCATCAAACCTAGTTCGTCTCCGTGGGGAGCACCAGTTTTATTTGTCAAGAAGAAGGATGGATCGATGCGTCTGTGCATCGACTACCGCGAGCTTAATAAGGTTACCATCAAGAATAGGTATCCTTTGCCCAGAATCGACGATCTGTTCGATCAACTTCAAGGGGCAAGTTTCTTCTCGAAGATTGACTTGAGGTCAGGCTACCATCAATTGAAGGTGAGAGATGAAGACGTACACAAGACTGCATTTAGGACTCGTTATGGTCATTACGAGTTCCTAGTGATGCCTTTTGGGCTCACTAATGCACCGGCCGCATTCATGGATCTCATGAATCGCGTTTGCAAGCCGCACTTATATAAATTCGTCATCGTTTTCATCGATGATATCCTCATCTACTCAAAGAACCAAGCTGACCACGAGAAGCATCTTCACTGCATATTGGAACTACTTCATAAAGAAAAGCTTTATGCCAAGTTCTCGAAATGTGAATTCTGGCTTCGAGCAGTCCAATTTCTTGGGCATGTTGTTAGTGAGCATGGTATCCAAGTAGATCCTGCTAAAGTTGAAGCTGTCATGAATTGGCATGAGCCAAAGACGCCTACTGAAATTCGTAGCTTTCTAGGTTTGGCAGGATACTATAGGCGATTCATAGAAAACTTTTCAAGGATTGCTGCACCCCTGACTTCGCTGACACGTAAGAAGATTAAGTTTGACTGGGGTCCTAAGCAGCAGGAATCCTTCGATATTCTGAAACAAAAGTTGAGCAATGCTCCGGTACTAACATTGCCTGATGGAATAGAGGAGTTTGTAGTTTATTGTGATGCATCACACACCGGGATGGGATGTGTGCTTATGCAGAAAGGCAAAGTCGTTGCCTATGCTTCTCGGCAGTTAAAGGTGCACGAAAAGAATTACACCACCCACGACTTGGAGTTGGGTGCCGTTGTATTCGCACTAAAACTGTGGAGGCACTACTTATATGGAATCAAATGTGTGATTTATTCTGATCACAAGAGCCTTCAACACCTGTTCAATCAGAAGGACTTGAACATGAGGCAACGTCGTTGGATGGAAACTCTGAATGATTACGATTGTGAAATAAGATACCATCCCGGCAAGGCGAATGTAGTCGCCGATGCCTTGAGTCGGAAAGAAAGGGTGAAACCCATCCGAATCAATGCCAAGAGCATGGAATTAAAGAACAGCTTAATAGAAAGGTTGTTAGCTGCACAGAAAGAAGCTGTGTTGGAAGCTAACTATCCTAACGAAAAGCTAGGAGTAACTGAGGAGCAGTTATCTCTTAGTAAGGATGGAATTCTTAGATTGAATGGACGGATATGGGTTCCAATTTATGGAGGACTCCGAGATGTTATTCTCCAGGAAGCCCACAACTCTAAATATTCTGTTCATCCTGGAGCTGATAAAATGTACCATGATCTTAGGGCAAATTATTGGTGGATAGGCTTGAAGAAGTCTGTAGCTACCTATGTAGCTAAATGCTTGACGTGTGCGCAAGTCAAGGCAGAACATCAAAAACCGTCAGGTTTACTACAACAACCTGAACTTCCTACTTGGAAGTGGGAAATGGTAACTATGGATTTTATCACCAAGTTACCTAAGACGAGGAAAGGAAATGACACCATCTGGGTGATAGTTGACCGACTGACTAAATCAGCACATTTCCTACCCATCAAGGAGACTTACAGCTCCGATATGCTAGCCCAACTGTACGTTGATAAGATTGTAGCCTTACATGGCATACCTGTAGCTATTATCTCTGACCGAGATACTAGGTACACGTCGCATTTTTGGAAAAGCTTCCAACAATCTTTGGGCACACGTTTGAACTTTAGTACGGCTTACCATCCACAGACAGACGGTCAGAGTGAGCGTACTATTCAAACGTTGGAAGACATGCTACGTGCATGTGCGATCGATTTGGGAGGTAGCTGGGATAAGAACCTGCCATTGATCGAATTCTCTTACAACAATAGCTACCATACCAGCATCAAGGCTGCGCCTTTTGAGGCATTATACGGTAGAAAGTGTAGATCGCCTGTTTGTTGGGCGGAAGTTGGAGAAGTCCAGTTATCAGGACCAGAGATTGTGTTCGAAACGACGGACAAGATTGTCCAGATTCGTAACAATCTCCAAGCTGCCCGGAATAGGCAGAAGATTTACGCCGATCCAAATCGTAAAGATTTTCACTTCGAAGTAGGTGACAAAGTCCTACTTAAAGTGTCACCCTGGAAGGGAGTGATGCGATTTGGTAAGAAAGGTAAGCTAAGCCCGAGATACATAGGACCTTTCGAGGTTATCGAACGTGTCGGGTCAGTTGCCTACAAGTTAAACTTACCTGAAGAGCTCAGTAGTATACACAATGTGTTCCACATATGCAATCTGAAGAAATGTTTCGCTCACGAATCAGTGGTTATACCCTATACAGATGTGCAGATCGATGAGAGCTTGAAATTTGTGGAAAAACCTTTGTCGATCGAAGATCGACAGGTGAGGAAGCTTCGAAGGAAGCATATACCATTTGTAAAGGTCAAATGGGATGCCCGAAGAGGTCCCGAATTCACGTGGGAGGTTGAATCCACGATGAAGGAAAAGTACCCTTACTTGTTTCAGTAAATCTCGGGTCGAGATTTATTTTAAGGGGGTGAGGATGTAACACCTCGAAAATTTACGTCCTATTATGTCTTGACACGTGTCATAGGTTTGAACGTGTGAAAGAATGTTCTTGAAGGACTAAAGTTGACAAACAGTGAAACTGTGTGCATAGAAGGGTTCAAAGTGTCAACGATGAATAAATATACTTTGCAATAACCCTACATGATGTTTATAACCTTAAACGAATAGATCATGGATCATACGAAGCGAATTGTGAAAGTAAGTGAGAGATTACAAACTACAGGGGTTAAATGTGCCAACATGTTTAAGTTATACCTCTGAGTGACCTTTTGACAAACCCGAAGCTTTGTAACGATTAATTATGCTCACTAGAATGTACCACAAAAATTTCATGAAGTTTCGTTATCGTATGAGCAAGTTGTGATAAAATTCGTGTGCAAGGGTTAGAACCGTCAACATTGAAATTTAGGGCTTTTCGGGTGATCACAAAGTTACCCGAGGACTTGACAAAGTGGGTATAAGTATTAAAGCCCCCATATATAAATTACAAAGTCTTAGCATACAAGAAACAGCTTGAAAACGATGTTTCGAGGGACCAGGGACTGAAATGCAAATAACAAAAACTTGCTGAGCTGATCTTCTTCACCCTAGCGTAGCGCTAGCTTGAAAGCTTTGGCAGTAGCGCTACGCTACTGCCTTATCTGACCAGAATGGTTTGCACAGCTGTGGGTTGATGTTTAAACCGACTTTGATCAATTTTTCTTGATACATTGGGCTGCCCTAAGGTGGTTTATAGTGTGTAGCATACTTGTGGATGTTATTGCAACATCCTAGGCTTAGTTGTCGATCATCTAAGAGGGTTTGAAGTCATTTATAAAGACCATAATATGCAACATGGTGCATTCATCATTCTTTTCATCTCCTGAGCATTTCAAGACCATTCAAGCAGCCTACAAGCAATCCATATCATCCATAAGACTTGTGTAAGTACCCTTGATCTTCTCTAGTTCATTCATACTTAGTTTATGGCCGAGAAATCAAACCGTCGTAACTACGGTTTGACTTTTCGATAATAAATAATCGGTCCAGAGTTTAGTCGAATCAAAGGTTGTTATAAGTTGGTATTTATATGGTTGATAAACCCCTAAAAGGGCACTCACTAATTCGGATCCTAACTAGGTCGTTTATCGAGTCAAACCTCTTCCGAAAAAGTCAACAGAATTGTTATGTTTGGTTTAATGCATGATTAGCGATGTAAATGGCGTATAGACTATTTTATTATTCTTACCAACTGAAAATAAGTATAAAAACTTGTATACGCTTGTTTGATTCGACAACTTTCTATTTAGAACCGATTCGGAGCCGAGAGACGCAAAAGTTTGACTTTTGCGTTGACCTCAGTTCTGACCCGATTTATATAGGTTTAGACATGCCTTAGAGTTCCATTAGGACCTAGTTACTTGTGTGTATAAGCCTCTGCGTTTATACCACTCGAATCCCTAATCATCCGATGTTTCCGTTAATCGCCTAAATATTGACCGTAATGCCCTTATGACCATCAAACGAGATTTTAGAAAATGTAAAAGTGCAAAAGTCTTTAGTACTGATTATTGAACATGTCTGCAAAATTTCACGTCAATCGGAAGTCTAGATTAGGAGTTATGCTTAATGGCGTATTTATAAACATGTTTATTAATTAAACGGCGCCATTAGCGTAAAGCCTATCTAAACTCAGTTTTGACACCAAATCTTTTACCCACTGATGTTAAATAATATTCTAGGATTTTTAAAGATTTTTAATTATTTTTAGACTGATCATAAGCTTGGATTAGCGCCTTAATTCGGTAAATACCGAATATGCCCTTTTAGGCCATAAAACGAGTTTTACAAATCCAAATGGCGCCAATCCAATTGCTACTGATTTTAAATAATAATTATAGTATTTTGAGCCTGTTAAACTGACCTGGAAACTCAGAATCGTATTTTAAACCATCCGTCGCTTAAAACGACTTTATACGCATATTTAACGCATAGTTTGGGTTTAAAACTATTTTAACATATAAGACTTATTACCAAATGTTATAACCTGTTAAAATAGGCCATTTTACTGATCAAGTCAGACCCGGATCACAGGTGTCTAATTAAACCCTTTTATAATCTTTAAAATGACCAAAATACCCCTACGGGGCTTATTAAAAGATTAAACTCGTTTGGGGCGTCACGGGTGATATCCTACTGATGTCACAACTTATTTAAGGCATGTTAACTTAGGAAACCTGTTTAGGACTATTACGGATACCCGTTACGCTTCATGCGCGTTCGGTTCGGTTTATGTAACTAGTTTACATAAATTAGCCGAAACGGGTCAAACCTTATCGGTTTTATCTCAAAATCCAGAATGTGTATCATATACCCATATTAAACAAGTCTTCAAACTTGTCGGGTCTAAATCACATTCTATCCGGTCTTCGCTTAATCGTGCGTACGAACCGTATCTTTAAAAACTAACCGGTCAAAGCGTAAGCTTAACTAAAGACCCGTTAGGATTCTAATAGGTTATTATAAACCTTCGTTCCAGATTAGGAGAACCAGTAAAAGATACTTGCACTCGCTGATTTTGAACTATACTTACTCAGGTAAATACTTTTAACTTATTTTCCCTATACGGGCTTGGGGTACGGTATATAAAATACCGCTTGGTCCAGCATTGAATCTTTAATCGAATAGAGGTTAAATCATTGATATGCTCTGTTTTGAAATGTTTTGTTTGCTTAAAGCCTTTGGGGGGTTAATGACCATGTCCCGGATATCCCTGGCATCATTTTACGAAATGGCCACGACCTCAGCACTCAGGTGTAGGCGTACCCTGTCAGTGTCTCATTATATAAAGTGGTGTGTCCATTGATCTTTAACCCGGTCTACGGATCGGGCTACTGAACGCATAAGAAACATGTAATTCGTTTACAAGTATTATATATTTACATAATTATCCCAAGTTATAAAATATTATTTGTGCCTTGTGCCTTAAATGCATTTTCTTAAACTCTTTTCAAAATGAGTCGGTTGATTGTATTTACCAGTGTAAACTGACGTATTTTCTTAAAAAGGTTAAGTGCAGGTACTACGCGAAATAGGCTGGCTTGTCTCCTAGCATCCACATTAAGTCTCGCCAGCTTGGATGTCATAAACTGTTGAACATTTGTTTCCTTTTTATTTAATCTACCTGTGGATTTATATTCGACTAATTGTGATACTTAATATTACAATATCGTTGGTTGAATGAAATCTATACTTTGCTTCCGCTGTGCATTTAAATATTGTGTTGTTTGACTATTATGTTGCCAACCACGTCACGATACTCCCCTACCGGGCCCACCGGTGACACGTGGAAATTCGGGGTGTGACAATGATACATGATTAACCGTTCGCCACTTCTAACGTTATTTTCACGAAATTAGTTAAATAACGTTAAAGTTGGTACCATTTCACTTTTACCCCCGAGCGCTCACACATATATACATTATATGTGCACACTGCAAGCGGGACATTAAAGATGTAATTTCAAAGATTTTTAAGACACCTGTTACAAGTGTTGAAGCATAGGGTACAAATGTTTTATGTAATACTTCCTAGTTTGCTCCTATTTAATAAAGTATAATAAATATTTTGATAGTGAAAGTGAAGGTTATTAAATATAAAAGTATAATTTAGTGATACTATTTTAATTAATTTTTTTTGTTTGTTAATTTTTCATATAATTTGTGTTTATTTTTATTTTGAGTAAAGTAAAATTTAGCACCATGTGGTCCAAATTGCATATTGATCAGAGTAGGCTGAAGAGTGGTGAAGGTTGTACAAAAGGTTGGTGTAGCTAAATTTAACTCAACCTATTTACAACCCCTTTGGACATCTATTAAAGAACACTTAACACTTAAAATTCAAACTACTAAATCACATTTTTATCCTTCATAACATCAGCTCTGTAGTATGTAACTAAGATGAAATGTTCTTTAAAAGTACTATAATTACTAAAATTAAAATAATAACCTTTGTCAGGGTGTTGGTGTAGCTGAGGTGGCACCCTCCCCGGTCGGGGAACACCGCTTCCCCGTTCTCTTTTCGGTGCACTCGGGAACCTAGTCCCGTCCTCCCGTCCTCCCTGATCTGTTGTGTTTTTTAATGTTGTTGATTGTTGCTTGTTGATTGGTGGAGAAGGAGGCAGTGAAGGGGAACAATACCCCTTTGACGAGGGAGAAGAAACAGAAGAGGGGGATAGTGAAGTGAAGGTGATGTGAATATTGGGGAAAGCATAACCACACCCCATAGTCTTAAATCCTCAATCATTAAAATGTTTATCGAGCATAGTCTAATTTCACTTTAAAAAAGTGAATTGCAAATTTTGTCCTTTATCCTTATACCAATTTTCAGACGGTGTCCTTTATGTTTAAAATTGATGAGTTTTGTACTTAATGTTTCAAAATCCTACACGTTATGTTCTTTCAACATAACCCAGTTAATTTTTTCTGTTAAATGAAGGGCAAGTTAGTCTTTATATTTATTTATTAAGAAAACCATTTTAATAACTATATATATATATAAAAGAAAAATCCTTTATCTATATTTACTCCTCTCTCTTTACCATCTCCACAGCCACCATCAACAATCGCACAGCCTGCCACTACCACCGCACCCAACCCACATCACCTTAAAAACCTCTGGCGATCACCACCACCCTTCACCGCCTTATTCATTCACCTCGCGTTAATCATTTTAACCCCAAATCCATACAAATTCCCCAAATCCTCCATTGAGCTAGACACATGATACAAAATCCCCAAATCACAAATCCTTTAATAAGCCTAGGGCTGGCAATTCTGAAACGAACACGATAACACGACACGAACCTACACGAAGTTAACAGGTTTCGTGTTTGACCTTAACAGGTTTCGTGTCTAAATAGGTTAAAACCCGTTAACCTATTAAGACCCGTTAGTGACCTGCTTATAATTTTAAATTAAAAAAATATATCATATATGTGGGGTGGGGTGGGGTGGGGAGGGGACATGTGGAGTCGTGGAGTCAGAATGTAATATGTATACCCAAAATTTTGAAATCCATTTTCCTAATTCACTCGCCAAAATAACCAAACCCTAATTTCCTAATTCAGTCACCGCTCACTCATCGTCTCATCCCTTCGAAGAACTTCAGTCGCCGCTTAGCGCTCACTCATCCCTTCGAACTTCAGTCGGCCATCCCTTCGAACTTCAGTCTCGGCTCATCATCGGACACTTTAATCAGAATCTCGTTTTGTTTAAGCATCGGACACTTTAATCAGAATCTCGTTTTGTTAAGGTAAGACACTTTAATCAGTATCTCGTTTGATGATATGCCAACTGTTTGATGATATGCTTAATCAGTTTGACCGCCAACTGTTTGATGATATGCTTAATCAGTATCTTGTTTTGTTTTTGGATATAGTTGCTGTTTGACCGCCAACTATTTGATGATATGCTTAATCAGTATCTCGTTCTTGTTTCTTGATATGTAGATTTTTGTTTCTTGATTAATTCTTCTGAAAAAAATTATAATCAATCAGATTCATTCTTTAGTTTGTTTCTTGATATGGAATCTACTTCAACTGTTTGTTTCTTGATATGGATTCTATTGAAAAAAAATATAATCAATCAACTGTTTGTTTCTTGATATGGAATCTACTGAAAAAAAAATTATAATCAATCAACTGTTTGTTTCTTGATATGGAATCTACTTCATTAAAGTCAAGTATTTAGGTACTTGAAATAAATTATAATCAATTAACTTTTGTTTTTGGATATAGTTGCTGATTTATTAAAGTCATGAGTGATTCACAAAATAAACATCTTTGTTTGGCGAGCGGAAATGGGTAGAGTGGCGACTACAGCGGCTTTAGAAAAACGCAATATTATTGTGCCGAAGAAGAATTGTGTTTTTTGTGACTATATAAGTGAGACGGTTGAACACTTGTTTTCTGGATGTATATTCGCTACAGGTATTTGGGCAGCCGTGACTTCGTGGTGTCGTATTCCAAACATTTTTGTTTTTTCGGTGAGAGACATAGTAGATTTGCATAAATCAGTGGGTTTGGAAGGAATCAAGAAGATTGCGTTTCAAGGTATAATGTTCACGGCGTTGTGGAGCATATGGCGTGCGAGGAATAATCGTATCTTCTCGGAGAAGAAACAATCAGTTTTGGATGTGGTGACGGAGATTAAAACTGTTAGTTTTCTTTGGTTTAGAAGTCGGTATAAATATGGATGTATAGATTGGAACGAATGGTGTAACTTTGAGATGATGTAATTGTGGTTTGGGTGCGGCCTCTCTCCGCCTTGGAGAGGGAGTTTTTTTCCGCTGTGTTTTTATGATAGTTATCTTTCAAAAAAAAAAAAGATTCACAAAATAAAGTCGGGAAGAAGAAGGGTTGACAGAAGCTGTGAACTTGATGTGTTGGCTTTTTGGAAAGCCAATGAGTTTAGATATCCCGCACTTGCGAGATTGGCAAGAGACTTTTTGACCATTCCGGTATCTACTGTCGCATCGGAGTCTACATTCAGTGCAAGTGGAAGAGTCCTTAATGAATATCGAAGTTCACTTTGCAAAGATACCGTTGTCCATGCCTAATACGACTATAATTATTTGTGCGTAGGTTTGATTGTTTGGAATTGAAGATCTTGAGAAAGAAAGGCATATGGGAACTTGAATGTTGAAACTATTTGGATGTTGTGATTAGACTTTTATGGATTTCGCTTTAAGTTTGTTAAGACATTATGTGTTTATGCATGTTTTATGACTTTTGTGAACCTTTGGCGACTAAATTTTCATTAAACAAGTTCCTTAATTGCTAATTTCAAATATGGAATAACAGGTCGTGTTCGGGTCTTAACAGGTCGTGTTTGTGTCTTAAACAGGTCATATGATATGTTGGTAACATTTTCGAGTCTTAACAGGTCATTTAGTGTAACCTGTTTATTAACAGGTTCGTGTTTGGAAAATCTGACATGATAAGATTTCGTGTTGTGTTCGTGTTTACAGGTTTCGTGTTCATGTCTTAACAGATCGGGTTGATCCGATATGCCAGCTCTAATCAAGCCATACAAAATCCCCAAAAATATCCATCTAGCTAACCACATGATTTCACAATAAAACCAAATTATATGAATAAGCACACGATTGAAGAGAATAGGCCTGAATAAACACATAAATAAATGAACAAACACATGGTTATCTTCTCCGTTCAACCCACACCATCTGTAAGATTGGCCGGAAAATCAGATCTAAGAATCTGATAATGGAGGAGGAACTGAGAATCAAGTTCCGGCAAGAGAGATGTGATGACAGCAGGTAGACTGTTTAGAGGATTGATGGCAAAACCTACGTGACGGTAGCAGAAAGATGTGGTAGCGTTAGGGTGTCCAATGGATTATTTCCGGTGGATCTTTTAGGTATGGTTAAGGTAACCTGGTGGAGGTGATAAAGGGTGGTGGCATATGGTGGTGATGGATGAAGGTTGTGTGTGTGTGTGTGAGGGAGAGAGTGGTAATTGTCAGTGGCAATTGTTTGTGATAAGGCCATGTGTAGTCATAACGCCCTTTTGGGGGCGTTATGCGACACGTGGCGCGCCACGTCAGCAAGGGGCTTTATGGGGCGTTATGCAATTTGAGGCCGTAGTCATAAAGCCCCTTTGTCATCATTACTCAATTATGTTAATATTCATTTTTTTAATTAATTTCTAAGTTTTATAAAATTAAAAAACATTCCATTAAATAAAAAACAATACATTAAAATAAAAAAAAGTTAAAGAAAAAAAATTACACCTAAAAAATAAATTTATTCTTCGGTTTCATTTTCGTTCTCTCCTTCTTCCTTTTCGTTTTCTCCAGCATCCAAACCTAAGTCTTCAAAGTTCCCGTCTTCGAATTCCTCAACCTCTTCTTCCTCGGAATCTTCGTCGTTATCACTGTTGAATCGAATTGGGCGAATCGCCCAAGCATGCTCAACCAAATCCGCCTTCAACGTGTTATGTATTTCTCTAGATCGCAATAGCTGAGCATTTGCGAGTCTCTCTTCCATTGTTGCTTGGGTTCCTTCGACTAAATCTTCTGGAATATAGTTTTGGCATATCGCTCTTCCATCATCCTCAAAGATCATATTATGCAAAATGATGCAAGCATACATGGTCATTCGTATTCTATCCTTATGCCACATGCGACAAGGATTTCTGAGAAAATGCCATCGTTGCTGTAGAACCCCAAAACACCTCTCGATATCCTTTCTCGAAGACTCTTGTAATTTTTTAAAATACTTTCTTTTTTCATCGAACGTTTCAGAAAACGTTTTAACAATAATCGAATACTCCGGGTAGATACCATCGGCCAAGTAGTAGCCATGCTCGTAGTCGTTCCAAGTGGGGTGTCTCAAATAACGTTTTCCATATAACTGGCATATACCTAAAATATAATTTAATATACAAAAGTCTTACTAGTAAGCTATTTGGTCGTTCCAAGTGAGAGTAGCTTCAACACTTTTTAAAAAATATAGAGAGAATGAGAGTTGGATTGTATTGATTTGTAAAAAAAAATGGAAGAGTTGGAATGTATTTATAGTGTGAAAATAAAAAAAATTTGATTTTTTTTTTATTTAAACATGACCGTTTGACAACGGTCAAAAGTCCAAAACATGCATCAAATAGCGCCGCGAAAATTATAGCGCTTTGAATTTTTTTTTTTGGCATAGCGCCCTTCGTGTTGGTGTGGCCGGTGCCATCTCGGCGCTATGGGGTCATTTCGCGCCCCAGTACGCATGCTCTAATGAACAAAGATAGAGAAAGGGAAAGAGGTAAAGAGGGAGAGTAATGATGGGTTCTCTGCAAAATATATATACACATATTATTTATATTAGTATATAATATATTATATTAATTTGTTTTTGTTTTATAGTTAATTAATATATATAAATGGTAAAAAGACTAAAGTACTCTTAGGGTGATCTGATTTAACTAAAAAATCTAATTGGGTTAGGTATAAAAGACATAATACGTAGGATTTTAAAACACTAAGTATAAAATTTATTAATTTTAAATATAAATATAAATGACAACGACTGAAAATAAGTATAAAAATAAAGAATAAAATTTACAATTCACTCGCTTTAAAATAAAGTAGTGGTGCAAAATGGCATAAAGCTAAATAGGCATAAAGCTACAATTGAATTGGCCCATTTAAATATAAAATAAATACGGTAATGTTCATCTTTTTCCCTTTCGTTGTTCACTATTGGTTAGCAGGTACCACCTACCTTTCAAAAAAAAAAAAAAGCAGGTACCACCTCTTGCTTGTCGGTGTACTGAAAAAATTCTATGGGTGTACGGGGCGTTTGCGGGGAAGGGCAGCGGGGACCCTAGTCACCGATCGGGAACACCGTCGCCATCAAAGCGTGGACCCGAATCGGTGATAGGGAGCGGTGTGGAGTTACCGCGTGGTTTGGCATGATTTTCGAAAGAGGACCGTTTGACAACGGTCATTTTTATAAAAAAAAAAATTCATTTTTTATACAAATATAAATAACCACACCTTCATACTCTCATCAAACCACACTCTCATCAAACCACATTTTTTATACAAATTTCATTTTTTTATACTCTCAAACCACACCCACTTCACAAATTTTTTATATTCTCAAACCACACCCACTTCTCAAACCGAGCAATGGAGAACCAACCCCGCGAAGCCAAGAAAAAAACTAAGGGACGAGGCAAGCAACCGTCTCGTGGTGGTTCGAGCGGTGCAAGTGCACAATCACAACCCCCTTTCGGATATACTCCACAACCCCCGTTTTTTTTCCAACAACCTTCACACCCCTCCTTTTACAACACCCAAGCAACCAACCTTCAACCCAATTTCGGGTATGGTTTTCAAAATTTGTTATCAATGGATGCTCCTCCTCAATCCCCTGCCTTCGACCCATATGGTTTTCGTTCCCCACAACTTCCATCGGTCCAAGAAAATGTTGAACGTCCTCTACCTGTTTGGAACAACGCGAGACGATGAAAAACTACAATTACGATCGAGATATGGAAACATTCATCAAGCCGCACGACGATGCTCCGCCAAGTATGTTGCCGTTCATCCTCGCCCGAAAACGCGACATCGCTAACAAGTACGGGTGGCCGTGCGATTTCTAAAATTATTATTTTCTAGTTTTAATGTAATTTTTATTTTCTAGTTTGAATGTAATTTTAATTTTCTAGTTTGAATTTAATTTTTATTTTTCTAGTTTGAAATGTCTTTTGTTAAATTTTATTTAATTTTTATTAATATTTTTTTATAAACATGCATAATTAAAACAAATAAAAAAAAAACCAAGTCCCCTAATAGGGGAGTGCCGCCATCAAATGAGGTGTTAGGGGAGTTTAAGAGGGGAGTTGACGTGGCACTAGCTGGTTGGTGGTGCGTAAGAGAGGGGACTCCCCTCTTAGGGGGAGTGCCCCTCTCACCCTAAGACCTACCGTAGTGGGGCGTTTTTTTTAAAAAATTTTCCCCCAAAACGCCCGATAACGCCCCAACCCCCATTACAGGGGGCGTTATGGAGCGTTATTTTCGAAAAAAAAGTGCCCCGGCGTTTAAATTAAAACGCTCGATCAATTTAAACCAACCAATCAACGGCTACTTTCTTAACGGCTAGTTCTTTTATTTTTTTTTCTTTTAAACCTTTTATATGTATATATATATATATATATAAACAACCAAAACTCATCCATTTTCAACAAAAACAATCTCAAAACCTCTCTAAAAAATCTCACCATTTTTAAAAAAACTTGATGGATTCTCCTAGTTCTTCGTCCATGATTAATTTTTACTACAACGAGTATTTTGCGGATGGCGATGGTTCGACCGATGACGAGATTGAGCAAGAGGCGGTTACGAGTGCATGTCAACTAGCGGTGCGATATGTCAAGCATTCTCGTCGGCCCCAAGCACAAAAAAATAAAAGAGGCTATGTTCAACGAGACCGACGCGCGGCACACGATCGTTTGATGAAAGACTATTTTGACGAGGCGCCGACATTTTCGAACGAAATGTTTAGGCGTCGTTTCCGAATGAGTAAGCGGTTGTTTCTACGCATAGTCGACGACTTGGAGGCCAACTACGATTATTTTAAACAAAAACCGGATGCGAGAGGGGAACCTGGATTTACCGGTATCCAAAAGTGTACGTCGGCGTTACGAATCCTTGCTTATGGTAACACTACCGACATCAACGACGAGTATCTAAAAATGGCGGAGAAAACAACACGAGATAGCTTGGAACATTTTTGTCGCGGTACAATTCTTATACTTTACTTTTATTTTTTTTAAACGACGAGTATGCTTTGAATTTTTTTTTTTTTTTAATCTTATGTTTGTCTATATTTTTTTATAAAGGTATAATTGATGTGTACGGTGCGCGTTATCTTAGAACGCCTACATGGGAGGATCTTCAAAAGATCTACGAGGTACATAATGCCGAGCATGGTTTGCCTGGTATGATCGGGAGCATAGATTGCATGCATTGGCGTTGGGATAACTGCCCGACTGCATGGCGAGGCCAACACACACGGGGTGACCAAAAAGGACCCACTATAATTCTTCAGGCGGTTGCTTCACAGGACCTTTGGGTTTGGTCGGCTTACTTTGGCGTGGTCGGGTCATGCAATGATATCAATGTTTTTGAACAATCTCCGCTGTTAGAGGAGTGGATTTCTGGCAAAGCTCCTAAAGCGTCGTTTTACGCAAATGGAAACTACTACCCTCATGGATATTATTTGAGCGACGGAATTTATCCTAGGTATTCGATTTTCGTGAAGACGTATAGTGATCCTTTTGATGAAAAAAGAGCATACTTTAAAAAGGTTCAAGAGTCTTCACGAAAAGACATTGAGAGGAGCATCCGCAAGCGTCAATGGAAGAAAGAGTGAGTAACGCGCGAGAGTTGCGTTACGAACCGTACCATTCCCAGTTAATGGTTGATTTGCTACACCACGCGTGGTCGGTTCGGTACGTACCACCTGAGGGAGAGGAAGAAACGGAGGACGACGAAGACGAAGTTGGCGAGGGTGAAGAAAGCGAAGACGAAAACTAGTGTTTTTTTTTCTAGTATTGTATTTTTTTTTTATTTTCTGTTTTTTTTTATTTTCGGTTTTTTTTCAGTTTTTATTTTATTTTTTTTCATGTAATGTAATTTTATTTTTAAATTAATGAAGTTTTTTTATGTTTTAAATTAAAAAAAATAATTGGGAAATGATTGTAAAATGATTGAATGGGGCATTATGGGGCATTATACCACTACACCACTTTTGCTATAATGCCCCCTTGCTGACTAGGACGCCACATGGCGCAAAACGCCCCATGGTGGGGGCATTATAGTGTATAACCACTACACATGGTCTAAGAATGAAATGGCAAGAGGTAAACTTTTCACCCTTGTCATGTCAAATCACTTTTTTTTAAGTCCTCTCTTGTTCAAAAACATAAAGGATTTTTTTTGGAATGTGACTTTCTATGTACTGGATCAGTAGTTACCGGGTTCATGTCGAAGACAATCCCCCGTCAGCCTCGCACTTATGAACGCGATGTTCGATCGGGTCCCGGCCGCCGCATAAGCTGACTTCCGCCCGGAAACCATACTGCCCCCACACGAGAGACTCGCTGGGGTAACAGCTGGGTTAAACCAGGTTGCCCTCAAGACCGCACCATGCCTCGGTAGGATACGGTCCATCATTGGGACAACCCACCCCACAAGCCGTAGACGCCGGGATTCGAACCGGGGTGGCCATTGGCAAACCCTCGGCCGAAAACCAACTAAGCTAGGAGGCGGGTCCAAAAACATAAAGGATAGTCACATTTTTTTTTAATTTAAATTATGTATTTAAATAAAATAAATAAAACATAAATGGCATCAATTAAATAAAGACATTAGATTAATTGGGCATCCATAGGATATTTATACACACCGGATGCAACTATCGTGTGACCTTGTGGTAGTAAAAAAAAACGATGGTGGATAATTGGGTTGGGGTTGGGTGTTGTAAAAACCCGGTTATGTAGTTTGGGCGTAAAAATATGGAGGTTGGGAGTGGGGAATAACCGAGTTGTGATTAAAATGGCACACTTGAACCACTCGATCCACCTCGTCTACTATGCGAGCCGCGCCCCCTCGCCTTCGAACCGGAACCCCAAAAACTTTTTTTTCATCATCCTTGTTTTGTCTATCCATAATGTTATGAGAATTTTGAGATTTAGTGAGAGTATGTAAATTGGGTGAAAATGATATTGGAAACAGTATTATTGATAAAGTATTTATTTGTTTTTTTTTTGTTTTTTAATTAAAACGGCATATGGCCGTTATGCATTTCAACGGCCAAAAAATTGTCCAACCGTCACATTATTCAATCAGCAAACAACCACCAATTCATAACTTAATCAGCGGGGTGGGGAGGGTCGGCGGCGGTGTCGCACGGTAAAACCGTTCACCGATGCCTTCTCTGCACCCACTTCGTTCACCCTAAGTATACTTCTTTCCGCCCATGCCTAGTGTCGGTTAGAAACTTTATGCGGATGTTTATGATTTTCTCGCATGTATAACACTAAATTTTTTTAAGGGGGTTGGCCGTCCCCCACGGCAGACGGTAGGTTCGTCTTTGATTACCAGTGTTTGTGTTTTCCGTCGTCTCATTCGAGAAGTCGAGACCCCCTTTAGTATCATCAAATACATATATATAACTAACTACAATCCTGAATGCAATAAAGAGAGTGAGAATCAATCTAGATACGTACCCGGTTTCAAGAGTGAAGGGAAGATCACCGGAAAAACCAGGGAGGTGAGTGACAATTGATTTAGAATGTGAGTAGGGTAGCACGTACAACAGGAGTATGAACATGAGGACGACGAGAGAGATTTGCATGTTGTTGCTTTTTGGCTCAATCATGTCTTTGCGCACACTGAACTCTTTTCTATGCATTATATGCACATTTATACACACTTCAATTGTCAATTTCTATGCCTAGCTTTCTTTTTGAAATAAATATATTGGGCCATGTAATGGATGAATAATAAGAGTTGTGATTTAATAAGTTTAACAAAAAGTCAAGTTTATAATTGATGTAATATCCTCTTTTGTCGGCAAACGTAAATATTTGGGCTCGTGTATTTTAGTGTTATCATTTATGGGCAAACTATCACTCTAAGTACCGCCACTCATTTTTGCACCATATATACCTCTCTAAAGATCTTACTTTCTCAACACTCTTTTATATATATTTCGTATACTAAATTATTAATTAATGCTCAAAAACGAGAGTAAAAAACAAACGCTCTCTAAATTCAAAAGTCTCTGGAGATTAAAAACCAACCGTCGCCGGGGGGCTCCACGAAGGGAAGTATTTCGGCTTAGCGGTCGAGGTCGCCCATCATTTGGCTTGACCTTTACCCCTAATCTGATCTATCGATCTCCCATTCGCCGTCTGGGACTGGTATCATTATCACATCTGTTTGGATGCCGGAAATATATTGCTGGTGACTCGACGAATTGGTGGAAAGTGGGATAGTGTGCGAGGTTTGACCTGAACACATACTGCTTGTGGTTCTAAACCTACCTGCCATCCTATCTTGTTTTTCATTGATTCCATTCGCTACTGGAATAGTTTCCGAGTCAATACCGACCAGAGGATGACGAAGGAGAAACAAGTTGGAGAGAGAGAGAGAAAAGGGGGAGTTACAACCTAGGAGAGAGGATGCCACTACATTTTTTGTCACCAACATACCAACATGGATGTCAGACGCGGATTTGTGGAACGAATGCAGGAATATAGGTTGGCTGGTGGATGCCTACATCGCAAAAAAGAAGGATACGCTTGGAAGGAGGTTTGGTTTTTTGAGGTATGCTTATGTACGTGATGCTGACAAGGTTGTGAAAACAATAAATATGATGGATATAATGTCATACCCCAACCGATGGCGGAAACATCGGAGTGAGACGAAGAAAGATTACTCATCACACATAACGCTATTTGTGACAATATTTAATAAACCGATTTCATTTCATAAAGTAAAACTGTCAACATTACAAGAAATTCAAATACAACAAGTTCAAAGAAGTACATAACAACATAAGCAAAAATTGATACAACATATTAAACCTAAACGTCTATATGTGTATCTAAGCATCAACGCTACTTCTTTTCATAGCATCGTCATCATCAACCTGTAACATGTTTAAAATACAATTCAATGCAAAAGCAAAGGCAAGTATACAAATTTAAGCATAAGTATAAGTATAAAAGTTTAAAACGAATCCACATGGAAACTTAGTCTATACGAGATCAACCTAGCGTGGCATGCAATATTTCTAGCCAACCTCAGTTTACGCAAGAAAGTTTAATTAATTCAACATGACCCAAGTTTAAGGGGGGCGGTGCGTTACTCCTATAGCGCTATACATGTCAAATGGAGGCTCGTGAAAGCTAATGACTAAAACATATCACATAAGTATGGTCCACGTAAGCATCAAGTATCAAAGCATAACATTCATGTATAAGGATTGTTTTGTGCATTGCATCAAAAATAAGTTTAAGTGTAGTTTAAATAAGGTAACATGTTACACCCCAAAAAGTGGTAAACTTAAAAAGGGGGTTATACTCACAATATTGCATATGCTTTCCGATTATCCAATGTGACGAAGTTGATGAGGTTAGAAGGTTGAATGTGTAAGGGTTAAAGTTCAAGTATGATTAGAGTCGAGATTCGGAATTAAACAACATGAAAATAACATATGAGAATAACATGTGAAAATAATCATCTTCGACACATAACACTTGTATGACACTTGGTAACCACAAGGGTTATAATGATTTCATGAGTTGAACACCCATAAGAATCATAACAAGGTTTAGGTCTTTAGATGATGTTCTACTACTTTGACAATTAAACATGGATTCAACATCAAAGGTTCGAATGTACATAAATATTATTTAGGTTGTATAGTATATATTATTAAGTCCAAATGTTCAAGTATTTCAAGCATGAGGTAGAAGATTACATCTTCATTTAGGTACCTCAAAATGTGTCATAGAAGTCATGTAGGAGGTAGGAATAACAAGCTTCCATTTAGGCACCTCGTATATGTTCACCACTACACTTGTTGTAACAACAAACAAGGAGGGTCATGAACTAGGATTAGTGTAAGAATGTAAACAATCTAAGATATGAGAAATCATCAAGTCATGTGGGGATTTTATGTTAGACAACCCAAGTTGTTCCATAATCACTCCTATATCAAGTTTGAAGCTTGAACATGACTTGTGGGTTAAAAACCCTAAACAAAACAAAAAATATTTGAGGTTTAACCTCTGATGTTGTATGTCCCAACCTTGTTTTTAAGCCTAATCAACCATAAGATAGGTTGTAAGCATTAGGACATAGGTGTGAGATGAGTTAGACTCAAGTTTGATAAGTTTAAACAAGTTTTGAAAGAGTTTAAAAACATAACAGAAAGTTTATGGACATTTTTAGGGCAATTCCAGGTCTGATTTCTCCAGGGAGAGATCAAGGAATCAAACCCAAAGATTATCCAAGCAATTAGAAAGAAGAATCAAGTGATTTGGTTGAGTTTTGAGCAAGTTATGCTCACTTTTGTATGAAGGTATGAATCTGTCCGAATTTCAGAATTTTGTAAGAACTTGAGAGTGATTTTGGAGAGATTTGAGAGTTGTGAAAGTGGAAAAAGGCTTGGAGAAGGTGGGTATTTATAGGGGAAGGAGTTAGGGTTGATTGGAGGTGTTTAATGGAGGTTTAGAGGTGATTGGAGGAGAAGAAGTGTTGGGATTTCGTGCAAAATCGCGGAGAATTCAAGCTGCTGTCCAGCCAGACACCCTTACGGACCATAAGGGTATGAGGCTTACGGTCCGTAAGCCTTTGTCAGGAACAATAAATTTTTTTATTTTTTTGTTTTATTGTTTTGCAACATGTCTAGATGTTATATATTACGTATTTTATGATCATTTTAGGGTATTTAGGCATACTTAACATGTACTAAAGGTAACACAAGTATCAAATGAATAAAATCGAGTATAAGACTCGTATGTAAGTATCGCACGAAGCATGTATGTTACGTATTAGTAGGGTTATCATACGTTTGCAAGTATTACGAATATGTGTCGTTTGTCTCACAAGTTAAACATATGAATGTGTAAAAAGTATGTATAACTTAAGTTTTATTTATGATTCAAGTCCCGTATTTTACAATGATTACGATGAAAGAATGATTACAAGAACACAAGTTTTCCAAAAGATAGAATTTCAAGCAATGGTTTCTAAATATAGTAAGTATGAAAACACAGGGCGTTACATATAAGCAATGGGAGACTGAAGGCAAACATAGCTAAATATAATAATGACAACAGAAAAAGGAAGACGGGCAAAGTAATGGCTTGGCAAAACAAAGGTAATGGATTGGTGGAGGACAACCTGGCCCAAAACAACAAAAGACAACAAGAAGAGTTAAGACAAACGCAATATGCACCAGGGTTCGGGGGTGGACAGAAAAGTTGGAGAGACATTCTGGTGGGCATCAAGAAGAACAACGAGCCACCGGAAGATAGGCAGGAGTTACATTACAGTAGGGATGCGGATACATGTAAAAGATGGATACGTAAATCCTTTGTGGGTTGCTTCAAGAGTTTCGAAGGATTAAAAAAGCACATACCCTAAAGTCACTTGTTAGAAGCCAAGGCGGATTCTTAAGATTCACGGGGGGTCTGAGCTTCATTGCAACCTTCGACGAGGAAAAAACTATGCATGAGTTCCTGGAAGGGGCGAGGAAGGTATAGGAAAAATAACTTGAAAACATGCATGTATGGGATGGTCAAGTGGTTCCATACCAACGAATAGCTTGGTTATCAATCAAAGGTGTACCGATACAGTTATGGTGTAACGAGGTCATGAACGAGATAGCTGGGAAGTATGGGAGAGTAATTTTCGAGTCCACAGCTGATGAATGGGATCTTAACTTATCTTTGGACTGTGTTGGCATCTTGGTCAACCACGGGAAAAAGATTGAAGGTAAAATTGGTATCAATTGGAAAGGAAGGAAGTTTGATGTCTGGATATCTGAATTTGATGAATTATGGGCCCCAAGTTTTATCACAAAACCCAGTGGCTGTCATGCACGGGGAACATCGACTAATCAAGCAGCAAAAATGCCTGAAAAACAAATTAACCCAGCCAAACAGGTATCTCCGGTGAACTCTCCGGTAATGGGAGGTGCAGGCCAAAAGTCTCCTGGGGAATATGAAAAATCGGCGAATAGAATGTCAACTCAAGGATCACATGGGGAAGTGGAAAAATCGAAGAAGCATGGGTCGGAAAGATCAGAGAAAGAAGCTACTAATCCCAATGCGACACCGTTAAATAGAACTATTAATGAGGGGGGGCCCAGTGGAAGAATGTTTTAATGCTGGAAATAAGGAGGATGTACACGTGACAGAATCTATAAAACAATCCAGTGAGTTTAGTGGGCCGGCCCAGGATGATTGTAATAAGGTTGGAGGTAAAGCCCCCCCCCCCCCAAAAAAAAAAAAGAAAAAGAAGTCTTAATGCTGAGCCAAGGAATAATGCTCTCAAGCCCACTTCATTAATCAGGAAACACAGAGGTATCGACTTAAATGTAGATCTGTTGGATGAATCAAGGCTAAACCCTAGAAAGAAATCAACAAGAATGAAATTTAAGATGAGAATAGGGTGAAGGGTAAACAAATTAAGGAGATGGGGGATGATTGGGAATACATGGGGCACTCGTTGGAGGACGATTATGAGTCAGACTGGACCGATGATACAGATTCAGAAACGATGTTAGTACCAGACACAAACCCCGAAACGAATGTAGAGACGGAATCGGAGAACACAGCAGAAGACGATGCAAGGGGAACAGAAAAAATTGACGCTGCACTTGGAATTGATTTGACAAAAAGAATGGATCAGATCAAAAGGGTAATTTGTGATGAATAGGTGGATGCTGGTGCCAAATGAATTGGGCATCGCTGAATGTCAAGGGAGCAAAAGGTCCAGGAAAGGCACCCATGATGAGGAGCCTTATAAAAGAAAACAAAGTGAGTTTTTTAGCACTACAAGAAACGCAGCTGTGCAACATGACAGAAACCAGAATACGAAAATTTTGGAACGGAACGGCAATAGAGTATCTCAAGGTAGACGTGGAAGGAAGGTCAGGTGGGCTATTATCAATTTGGAATTCTGGGTTATTAAAAAAATATGGAAATATTGGATCAAAATTTCATATTGGTAAAAGGGGAATTGATTGGTGAAGGGCTAGAAATAGTTGTGGTGAACATAAACGCTCCAAACGTTGGAATGGAAAGGCGACAGGTATGGGAAAAATTATTGAACCTTCGAAATGTAATACATGGGTTGTGGTTAATTATCGGCGATTTCAACGAAGTCCGTGTCCCGGAAGATAGGTGGAACTCCATTTTTGATAGCAACAACGCACTGCACTTCAACAACTTTATAAGTTCAGCTGGATTAGAAGAATATCATATGGCGGGGATGAGGTTTACTATCATGTCGGGAGATGGAAAAAAACTTAGTAAGATAGACAGGGCCCTTGTGTGCAGCGACTTTATGTCAAAATGGCCGGAAGCATCACTCACTACACTCGAAAGAACAGTCTCGGACCATAGTCCGTTGATACTAGCGACGGAAAGAAGAGACTTTGGTCCAACCCCATTCAGACTCTTCAATAGCTGGCTGGATAAGCCGGAAATAACACAAATTGTGAAAAAAGGTCTTGACAGTCATATACAAGAAAATTTCAAGGATGTGATGTTGGGTTCTAAGCTAAAAAATCTCAAAGAGGAAATCAAGAAATGGAGAAGAGATAGTAGAGACCTTGAAGAGAAAGATTTTACAGAAGCCATTGAGTGTTTAAAAAGCATTGATGCAGAAGCTGAAGTAAGAAGCTTGGAGGAAAATGAAGTGGAAAAATGGAGAGAATGCAAAAGAAAGCTTAGAGAGTGGTTCCGTAAAAAAGCAAAAGATTACAAACAAAAGGCTAGAGAAAGGTGGATAGCGGAGGGAGACGAAAACTCTAGATACTTTCACGCTGTAATAAATTGTAACAAGGTGAGAAACAGACTCAATGGGTTTTGGATTGATGGCTCATGGGTTGTTGGCCCACAGATAATTATGAAATATATCCAAGAAAATATGAGAAAAAAATTTAAGGAACCTGTAGAATCTAGACCTCGAATGCCACCGGAAGGATTCTCGAAGATATCGGAGATAGAAGCAAAACAATTAGTTGAAAAGTTCACACGGGAAGAGATAAAAGCTGCGGTTTGGGAGTGTGGGTCAGACAAGGCGCCAGGACTAGCTGGGTTTACATTTGCTTTTATAAAGAAATTTTGGGATGGGCTAGAAAGGAATGTGATGGATATGATGGATCAGTTTCACACACACGGGTCGATTCAGAAATCATGTAGTGCATCCTTCATCTCATTAATTCCAAAAGTAAGTGATCCAATTACTCTTTCTGATTTTAGACCCATATCACTCATCGGTGTAATTAACAAAATTATTTCAAAGATATTGGCGAACCGGTTAAAAGGGGTCCTCAATAGTGTTATTTCACACGAACAGTCCGCTTTTGTTGCTAATCGTAATATAGTGGATGATCCGTTGATTTTTAATGAAGTAGTAGCATGGGCGAAAAAACAAAAAAATCAGATCTTTTTGTTCAAAGCGGATATAGAAAAGGCTTATGACACTCTTAGCTGGAAATTCTTAATAACGGTACTAACTCATATGGGTTTCCCCCTCGTTGGAAAACATGGATGATGGGGATTTTGTTTTCGGGTAAGGCATCGGTATTAGCCAACGGGTCCCCAACGGGGGAATTCCAATATAAGAGAGGATTGAGACAAGGTGACCCGCTATCTCCATTCTTATTTACGATTGCAATGGAAGCATTGCATGTTCTAATGGCAAAAGCAGTTGAGACAGGTGTGTTCAAGGGGTTGGTATTACCAAACAACGGGCCATGCTTATCACAATTGTTCTTTGCCGATGACTCCATCTTTATGGGATCATGGGATAAGGAAAACTTGTGTACGATGCGAAGAATACTGAGAATCTTTTTTCTGATGTCGGGCTTGAAGGTGAATCACAACAAAAGCTTCCTGTACAAGATTGGGCCAACAAAGACGGAAATTGAAAGTATGGCCTGCATACTTAAATGCAAAATGGGACAATTCCCATTCACGTATTTAGGGTTTAAGGTCGGAGCAAACAAGAACAGGGTGTGTAACTGGAAAGAAGTAATCGATAAGTTCCATAAGAGGTTGTCGAATTGGAAAGCAAGATTATTGTCATTCGCCGGAAGACTTACATTGGTTAAAACAGTACTGGGTTCACTACCAAACTATTTTCTATATTTATACAAAGTTCCGAAGAAGGTGCCAAAAATATTAGAAGGAATTAGGAGTCAGTTTCTATGGGGGAGGGGGTTGCGGGAATATAAATAAGATAAGATGGATGACATGGGAAAGAATAATAGCGGCAAAAAGCATGGGTGGGCTTGGTATAGGGGGAATAAGAGAGATGAACATGGCTCTAATGATGAAATCGAGATGGAGACTAAAAGAAGAACCGTAGCAACTTTGGGTCAAGGTAGTAGAATCGATACACCGAAATAGGAGAATCGCAAAAAATGTACCAGTAAAAAAATCATTAACAGGGGTTTGGAAAACAATAGTCGGGGTGGAAGAAGATTTTACAAAGGTTGGCATTGATGTAAACAGAAGTCTTAGAAGCAAAGTGGGATATGGGAACAAAACGGTCTTTTGGTTAGACACATGGGAACTAGTAGACCGCTAAAGAATGAATTCCCGCTCATGTACAGTTTAGCAAAAAATAAGATGAACTTGGTGCAACAAAATTATAAAATGAATCAAGGCGGAGTGCTATGGGATTGGAAATGGTGTAGGCTACCAAACAACATCGAAGAAAAGGAAGAATGGGAAGTTTTAAGTGCATTATTGCTTCAACAAACAGTGGGGCGGAACGAAGACATGTGGAGATGGAAAGAAAACATGGCAAATGGCTTTTCGGTGAAAGATATCAGAAAGGAGTTAGTCGGAATTGTTGAACCTTGCGGTTTTGAATGGAGTAAAATAGCGACTACTAAAGTAAACCTGTTCAGGTGGAGGGCGGCTGAAGAAAGAATCTCAACGAAGGTAGAACTGGCAAGAAGAGGAATGCAGGTCGGTTCGGTGGTATGCAAAGTTTGTGGGACTGCTCCGGAATCAGCAGACCATATTACCATTCACTGTCCGTTTGCAAAAGAGTTTTGGCTGCAACTATGGTCTTGGATGTATATCCCTAGGAGGAATCACGGTGAGAGTTTGAAAACAAGATTACAGGAGGAAAAAGAAAAAATAATTTACGCCATTCACCTCTTAGCCACATGGTCTTTATGGAAGAATATGAATAATAAAGTTTTTAATGATTCTCTAGCAAGCCCTATCAAGCTCGTGGAAGAGATCAAGGAAGAATCTTTTGACTGGGTAAACCTAAGATCAAAGATATCCGGGATAACATGGGTGGAGTGGAAAAATTTTCGCTTTTTGGAGTAAATAACCTCTATAGCATATTGAACTTGACCTTAGCGAATGATGTAGATTTTATCCTTGATTGTATTTCTTGAGACTATTGTTTTTGGCTGCATAGCATCTTGCTATGGGTCGGTTTTTTTTTTGGCTGAATGAATAAAATGTTTCGTTGTTGTTGTTCAAAAAAAAAAAACTATCACTCTAACATGCACACAAATAAATAAATAAATAAATAAATAAAGGCTCAGGCTATTCACACACGCCCCTTGGCTATTCACACACACTGAAACGTCGCGATTTGGCCAAAGCACAATGTTTTGGTGTAAAGTTGTCACACCCCAACCGATGGCGGAATCATCAGGGCGTGACACTATGCGAAACAGATTGTCCAGGAGAATCCATAACAACTATTAATGACAATATATTTAACGTTAATGTCCCATACCACTAACTTATAGAGTAAAAACAGTCATTACAGATAGCGTGTCTTAAAAACAAATAACTGTTCTGACAACTCAAATTTTTTATTTGGTGGGTTTCTAGACTTCCTACTTGATTCGTCACAGCATACATAGCATCCTATCAACCTGTCACATACGTTAAAATAAAGTCAATACATAGAATGTAAAGGTGAGTACACAAATTTTCATAGTATATAGTATAGCGAAAAGTGTTTATGCATAACCAGCATGTAACACGTAACGTGCAAAGCATGTAACTATCAAAACTATGTTCACACTTAACCACGAGACTGCATTGTAGAGTATGCGCGACACATGTCCAGCGGACAAGTGAAGTAAAGTGATGTGATCCCTAGCAACCCCTGTCCACGACAGGTGCTGAGTCCAATCTATAGTACTGTCGTTGCTAGAGGCTGTAGAGTGTAACACTGTCTAAGCATAGTATAAGCATTCAAAGTACACGTATAACATGCGGGAGCAGTTAGCGTTGTAAAGTGTTTGCGTTGTGTGTTGTTGTGTTTTGATATAGAACGTATGTAACACCCAAAAGTGCGTTAAAAGAAAATGGGTTCGAGTATACTCACAGTAGGTGTTTAACAAGTAAACATAACTTGATTGGATTGGATTGGATTGAAGGGAGCGCGTTGGAGTTAGCCTGAGCATAGAACAGTAACATAAGCGTTGAACAGTGCGTAACCAGCGTGTCGGATGAGATAAGTGTCAAATGGCGAGTCGAACGGATGAATACCCATTCGATCGGATGGTCATCCGAGTGGATGACCATTCGAACGGATGGCCATTCGAATGAGATGTGGGTGTTTGTGAATTGTTTTTGAAAACTTTTGAAGTTTTCATTGTAGCATTTAAACAATATAAAGTATAGATGCCAAGTCATCCGGTCAGATGGAATACAGTGTTAAGCAGGAAGGAAGCAAGACAAGAGAAAAGGTTCATTAATAGGGAGCTCAGACTACGGAATGCTACAACTTTCTACATATCTAATCTACCTGATAGCTGCAATCGAGAAAGAATGTGGAAAGCTTTCAGTCACCTTGATAATCTGGAAGATGTTTTCGTCCCATGGAAAAGAGACGGGGCCGGTAACAAGTTTGGTTTTATCAAACTATCCAATGTTCGGGAGGTGGATAGATGGATTGAAATTATGAAGGAGGTGACAATAGATGGTGCAGTGATTGGAGTGAACCTGGCTAAGTTCAACAGGGACGGATCGAAGATAGAGATGCGGAAAAATGGAGAGCGGGTTTCGGTTTTCTCTAGGCTGAAAGTCGTGGAACCTAAGCAATATGTCACTAGGGCTCCTCTTGAAGTAGCGAATAAAAGTAACTACTTTGGGAGATCATATAGTAATATTGTTTCCCCTCAGACCAGTGAGCATCCGGGTATCATGATCGAATTACCTCCTTTAAATACGGAAGCTAAGAAGAAGTGGGAGCATAAATCCCTAGTTGGTGAAGCAAAAGATATTGACATTCTTAACAATTTGAAAGATCATCTTGCGTGGATGGTGGAGGATGGACTGTTTCTAAAATATCTGGGTGGACTAAAAGTGCTCATCTCCTTCACTAATCCTGAGGAAGCGGACTATTTTTTTGAGACACAGGGTTGAAGAATGGGAAAACTTGTTTTCAAGACTCTATGTTTGGGAAGGGATCCCTCCAATATTTGAACGAGTTGCTTGAATCAAGGTGTTCAACGTCCCAGTTTCTCTATGGGACCGCCATGTTTTTAATCGGATTGGTGAAAGATGTGGCCGTCTGTTGGTTAAATCAGAGGCCTCGACAGAAGATGGGAACATGGCGGAAGATAGGATGGCCATTCTGGTCCAAACAGGTAAACAAATCTCCACCGAGATGAATCTTATTTGGAAGGATCATTCGATTAAAGTCTGGGTGGAGGAGATCGCCAGACAATGGGTCCCGACCTTTCTAGATGAAGAGTCGATGGAGGTTGGTACTCCAACAAGCTCGCCGGAAGTTGAGAAGTCAGTTGAGTTCAAAGGTAGGAAATCGAACGGTTGCATGTTGAAAAAGACACAAGCGTGCATGGGAGATCAAAGTGTCGACACATCTTCCAACTCAGCAGTGCACGTGTAGTGTAAGGATACGACTAGGGATTCATGCCTGGTGGCTGACGCTTTCCAAGAGGAGAGGGAAGTGGTGGGGTCAGACCAGGAGGAATATGGGGTTAACTCCCCCATTAATGGACTGCTCAATGAGTCCACACGACCTAGCTATATCACTAACAGGCCCAAGCATGTTAGGGCCAAGAGTAAGAAGGCCCAAACTTTCAAAACACCAGATTTAAATAATGTGATGGAGGATGGGGAAGATTTAGACCCGTTTAATATTGAGGAAGTGCTAAGATTAGAAGAAGAAGAGTGTAGTCGCGTGAATGCGGATCTCGCCGAAGACAAGAGCATTTGGAGTCCGTAGACGGTACCCTGGAAGAAGAATTGATTTGACGAAATTTTGATAAAGAAGTCTCTTAAACTCTGGATTTTGGTAGCTGTCTGGGTATTGAAATTGATGGGTTCGAAAACCATGTGAAAAAGCTAGTAAATTGGGAAATGGAAGCCAACCGTAATTTATGAATTTTATCTCTGTTAATATGAATGGGGTCACCAACAAAAGTAAAGGGGTTTGGGTGCAGAATTTGAAAGGAAAATTGTGTTGATGCAGATTTTGTGTCCGATGCTTGTCGAATAGATTAGTTTTATTTTACGCTGAATTTGTAATAGTTAGTGAAACGGTCTATCGAACGTGTATAGACCCGCTCGTTTGAAGTGGTCAAACGAGAGGGTTATTCGGTTGACCGTGTGTGTTTGTAAGACAAGGGGTGTGACTATAGATAGAAAACCCTTGCCATTTGCAACACTTGGAGATTTTAGGAGGTTTGAGACCTCACCGGGAGAGATCACCACTTGGTCTCTCCCCGGATGTATACTCCTTTGGTATTAGTTCGGTTATCATGTAATCGGGCCGATTTGTAATGTCTTACTACCGGATTAATACAAAGTTGTTTGTTTATCATCTCTAATCTCTCCCGTCTTGAACCGATCTCACTCGAATCACGGTTTCGGTCACGAAACACGGTCCTACAATTGGTATCAGAGCCATGGTGCCCGATTTAGTAAATCTAACCGTTTACTAAGTCACATGTGCTCTAGATCTGTGATTTTAGTGATTTTTGTTCAAGAAGAAAAGTTGGGTGAAAATGAGAAAAACTCAGATCTGGACCCGAATTTTCAGATCTGTGCTGAAACGAGTGTGGGTTTTATGTTTTTCACCTAAATATTCAAGTTATCATCATCAAAAAATTGTATACAAAGTGTTTTCGTCAAATCTGCAAAATTGAACAGAGGCTGTGTTCTTGATGTTCTTGGCGGCTGCTTAAAGAAACTAGGGTTTCTTCATACCCCGAAAGATGAAAAAGGTGCTCGAAAGATGAGACTTTGGGTCGAAGGATCCAGATCTGGATCGAAAGATACCAGATATTTATGGGAACCCTCAACAACTTCGAAAGATGATCCTCGAAGGATATCTTTCGACCTGATCCATCTTTCGAAAAATCTGATCAGCTCGAAGGATCCAATAGGTCAAATCCTTCGTTGACCAATTCATCTTTCGAGCATCAATCGTCCAGCATATATCTTCTGTTTCGAAGGATCCAGATCGTCGTCCAGCATATATCTTCTGTTTCGTCGGACCTTATACTTTCCTGTTTCGTCGATCTATTCTAAAACAGGGGTTACGGTTGAATCGCAGAAAGAGAGTAGATACAGATGTTGGTTGCTGTTAACAATCGAAGAAGAAGACCTGATTTTATTTTTGTTGTGATGAAGAATCTGGTCTCAGGCTGGATAACTATGGATGTCTGCTGAAGTTTTTCGCAGAGAGATGGAGGATGTCTTATGATGGTTGGTGATGGGTATCGAAGAAGGAGAACTGGAGAAGAAAGACAATTTTATGTTGGGCCTCGTATGAAAAATTGGAAAGTCCAAGTAATTGGTGATTTAAGAAATTCTCTTTTGGGCTCACTTTAAATGATTGGGCTGATTTTAAATGTTTAAAGTTGGGTCGTTTACTAGTGGAATTTAAATTCAAAAGTTGATTTAAAATCATGGTTTGGCATTGGGATTATGGATCAAATGTTTAGATGAGACATGGAGTCGTGGATCCGGTTCTATTCGCGAGTTGCAACATGGGGGTCGGGTGTTCGCAAAGTTTAGTTGAACCGCGCTTCTAAATGTCAACGTCAAATTTGCACGGGTTCGGGAGCGCGCGGGATGATGAAGCTTGATGAAAACAAAAGATGATGATATTTAAAAAAAAAAGTGGGGTAGTCACGGTTACCGATGCAAATGTCAAAAATGGTGACGCGACTACAATGGGCCAAAAACGGAACGGTATGTTCACTTCCGCACGTCAATATTTATGATTGTTATCGGTTATTCGTAAATGTTCGAAAGCATTTTGTTTATTGTCATATTCTCGCATTTGAAAACGAACGTATGAACCTGGAACGTCAATACCGGTCCTAACGAGTTCACAAAGTCTTTGGAGGGATACAAGTCGGATCCTACGGGGTACTAGGCGAAATTTCTTTATCAACTAGAATATGCAACGAAGAATTTTTTTTTTGTTTATTGTCATATTCTCGCATTTGGTAACGAATGAATGAACCTAGAATGTCAATACCGGTCCTAACGAGTTCACAAAGTCTTTGGAGGGATACAAGTCGGATCCTATGGGGTACTAGGGGACGTTCTTATTCAACTAGAATATGCAAAGAAGAAAGTTGTTTTGGTGATTTTTCGGAACCGAGAACAGTCAATGAAGATTGACGACAGTTCCGCTCAGTGGAGGGAATTGGTGAACATTTGACGACAGTTTCTTTGAAGTGGAGAGAATCTGTTAAGGTTTAGAAATCTTACCAAAGAAATAGGGGGAATAAAAATTTCGTATGTTGAATTTCTTCGGTAAATTTCTAAACGCAATCACAGGTGGTAGAGTTTGTGATTTTCTGGTGATACAAACGGTTCGGCGTGGAATGTTTTGCACATACACATATTTGAGGATTTTAATTAATTCTCCAGCCAGCGTGAAGGGTTTTGCACGGAAAAATACAGGTTTCTAAAGTCTACAGTAGTTACAAAAGCGCTGTTCACTGAAGACCTGGGGAATCTTTATGAAAGCTGATAGTTCAAGACTGAAGACCTACAGGATTCGGTTTTGGGTTTGATGTTTCTTTGGGATTTTACAGGGATCTGGGGGTAACTCAATTCGTTGAGTTTGCAAACGATGTACTTGGTCTAGCTGACTTCCTGAGTACTGATGCTGAAGATCCGTAGTGCATTACGTGGTCAACTTCACAAAGGCGAGACAATGAGATCTGGATGTAGTTCAACTAAGCATGCTGGTTGAGCTTGCAAGGGATACACTTGGTCTAGCTGACTTTCCTGAGTGTTGATGCTGAAGATTAAAGTGCATTACTTGGTCGATTCCACAAAGACGGTTTACAGAAGACAGTTCACCAGAAATCTCTATCAGTGTAGTATGCTTGTATGAAATAGAGTTCTTATGACAAGATCAAGACTTGATGCAGTTTTTAAAAGAATGGAACCCTTATCAAATGCCGGTTGGAGTATTGGAAGATCAGCGGAAGATCGGTCAATTGAGCCTTTTGAGGAAATTGCACAACACCCAACACGGATACGCGTACTTTAAGGGGGAAATATTATACAAGGAGCATCAAGATACTACTTACCTGGATCATCGGTCAAGGGGGAATTTGTTAACACAGAGAAGATGAATACTTGACTGAAGATCGATTGCAGTTGCATTTTCAGCATTCGACAGCAACGGACAAGGGGGAATTTGTTGATGCAGATTTTGTGTCCGATGCCTGTCGAATAGATTAGTTTTATTTTACGCTGAATTTGTAATAGTTAGTGAAACGGTCTATCGAACGTGTATAGACCCGCTCGTTTGAAGTGGTCAAACGAGAGGGTTATTCGGTTGACCGTGTGTGTTTGTAAGACAAGGGGTGTGACTATATATAGAAAACCCTTGCCATTTACAACACTTGGAGATTTTAGGAGGTTTGAGACCTCACCGGGAGAGATCACCACTTGGTCTCTCCGCGGATGTATACTCCTTTGGTATTAGTTCGGTTATCATGTAATCGGGCCGATTTGTAATGTTTTACTACCGGATTAATACAAAGTTGTTTGTTTATCATCTCTAATCTCTCCCGTCTTGAACCGATCTCACTCGAATCACGGTTTCGGTCACGAAACACGGTCCTACAAATTGAAATGTAATTTCATCGGGTTGTAGGAGACTCATCAGGAGGGTCTGTCGGAAGCGTACCTCCGAAGATTCTGGGATAATTCGAGCATCAAAGCTATTTTGGTTGATTCGATTGGTAGGTCCGGGGGCCTAGCGTCGATTTGGAACCAGGATTCATTCAGTGAAGATCTGGTTATAAAAAGACAAAGATTTTTGCTTTTATCTGGGATGATTACTGGGTATGAGGCTAGAGTTAATATCCTCAACCTTCATGCGCCTAATGACCTCAGCTGCAGGAGATTATTGTAGTATGAAATCACTAATCATATAACTCAATTCGATGGGTTGTGGGTCATTTTGGAGACTTTAATGAGGTCCGGGATGAAGATGAACATGTCAACTTGAGGTTTGATCATGGAGTGGCCGATGCTTTTAATGGGGTTTTCACTATAACGGGTCTCCTCGAATACTCCATGATTGGAGGTAAGTTTACTTTTATCTCTAGAAATGTTGAAGTAAAAATGAGTAAACTTGTCAGGTTTTTGGTGAATGACTCTTTTGTGAATCACTGGCCGCTTGCTAAGCTAGAGGTTCATAACAGAGGGTTATCTAATCTTTGTTTGCTTTCCTTGTCATGTTGTTGTTCCGATTTTGAGCCTATACCCTTCAAGTTCTTCAACTCTTGGGTAGGGGAACAAAGATTGGTTGAAATTGTGGAAAATATCATGGGTTTTCCTAATTTTGGGAAAACATGATTTGTTTAGCTAAAGCGCTGAAACATATTAAGTTGGAGATTAAAACGTGGAGGGCAGGGGTCAGAGAGGCTGAAAGCAAAGAAGTAAAATAGATGACGGAAGAAATAGAAAACTTTGAAAAGAAGCCGGTTCATATGCCGCTACTGACGGGGAAAAAAGAACTAGAGTTGATCTACGTGTAAAATTGGAGGCGATAAAAACTAGAAACCTTCAATGAAAGGCCCGTGTTAATTGGGTGAGGCTTAGTGATGAAAATACTTTGTATTTTCACAGTGCGATCAATGTGAATATTTCTAAATGCAGGATAAATGGCCTAAGCTTTAATGATGCCTACATTTCGGATCCGGTAAAACTAAAGGATGAGGTCAAGAATCGGTTCAAAAAACAATTTTCGAAGCCTATTAGACGTCGTCTGAAATTTGCTAATATTGGCCTTCCTAGTATTTCCGATGAGCAAGGTGCCCTTCTCTGTGAGCAATTTACTGAAAAGGAAATCTTGATGGCTATAAAGAGGTGTGATGGTAGGAAATCTCCGGGTCTGGACGGGTTCTCTGTGAAGTTTTATAAGGTTTTTTGGGAGAAACTAAAACCTTCGATTATGGCAGTAATGGGGGAGTTTCACAACAGTGGGATTATTAGTGAAGGATGCAACTCCTCTTTTGTGGCCCTCATACCAAAATCGAAGGATCCCCATGTTTTATCTGACTTTCGACCGATCTCGCTTGTCGGCTCTATTTATAAAATTATTGCAAAAGTAATGGCGAATTGGTTGAAGTCAGTTATCGACGACATTATCTCTCTGATGCAATCAATGTTTGTGGGAAGTAGAAATATTTTGGATAGTCCCCTTATTGTGAGCGAAACGGTGGTGTGGGCGAAAAAAGAACAAAACGAAGTTGTTAATTTTCAAAATGGACTTCGTGAAGGCGTATGACTCAATCAATTGGAAATTTCTGTTCCAAACGATGGACAAAATGGCCTTCCTAGAAAAATGGATCTCTTGGGTCGAAGGATGTTTAGTTTCCGGGATGGGTTCTGTGCTTATAAACGGCTCGTCCATAAATGAATTTAAATATAAACGGGGGTTAAGACAAGGAGATCCACTCTCTCATTTCCTTTTCATAATTGCAATGGAAGTCATTAACATGTTTATGAAAAGGGCGATTGATTTGGGCTTGTTTCATGGTCTTCAACTTCCAAATGGGGGTCAGTACATATCCCACCTTTGTTATGCAAATTATGTCCTTTTTATAGGTGAATGGTCGGATCATAATGTTGCTAGCCTTAATCGGCTCTTCAGGTGGCTCAACCTTGTTACGAGTCTCAAAGTTAACCACCACAAATGCAAGCTTTTTGGTATAGGGGTGAATGATAGTGAGGTGTCCCGGCTAGCTCGGATTCTCAACTGTGAAATCGGGTCGCTTCCTTTTATGTACTTAGGTATCCTCATTGGGGTAAATATGAAGAGGATAAGATTTTGGCATCCCATTATTGATAGATTCATTTCGAAACTTTCAAAATGGAAAGCCAAACATCTTTCTTTTGCGGGAAGAATGACATTGGCGAAAGTGGTTCTGGGGAGTCTCCCATCTTATTACCTCTATCTTTTTGCTGCCCCAAAGTGTATTATTAATAAACTTGAAAAAATTTGAAGGGAGTTTATTTGGGGTAAAAAGGGATTGGGTCAAAAAATTAGATGGGTCCGTTAGGATCTCTTGGTAAAGCCAAAGAAAGTGGGCGGTATGGGTGTTGGGGGAATTAAAGATTTTAACTATGCGATGTTAACTAAGTGGTGGTGGAGGTTTAGGATGGACCCGAACCAACTTTGGGCTAGAGTTGTTGCTGCAATTC
This sequence comes from Helianthus tuberosus, assembly GCA_030545235.1. Classification (NCBI taxonomy): domain Eukaryota; kingdom Viridiplantae; phylum Streptophyta; class Magnoliopsida; order Asterales; family Asteraceae; genus Helianthus; species Helianthus tuberosus. Next base: position 172,788,196 of record CM060451.1, read on the forward strand.
ATAAGACAAAAATTGACAATTTTATGATTCCTCTAAAAAAAGACGATACCAGGTGTTTGGAAAGATATAGGTATGATGGGGGTGGAACTTTCGAAGATCGGTATAAATATCCAAGGCAAGTTGGTGGTGGAAATCGGGGACGGTTTGAATGTCCATTTTTTGAAGGATTCGTGGTTGTTTATACAGTCTCTGAAAGATATATACCCGAATATTTTCAGACTTGCCAAAGATAAAAATTATGTTGTTGCTGAGAATATTTCCAAGGAGGGATAGTCAAGGAAATAGAGGTGGGAGTGGGATAAAGACCCTACGAATGAAGAATGGTCGCAAATTGGTGACCTTATGCAAAAGCTGGGCCAAGTTAATTTAGGAAACTCCAGTGATGTGTGGAGTTGGCGAAATGATTCGGGTGAATTGTTCTCTGCCAAACATGTTCGCTCAGATATAGTTAAAGCTGGCTCGAACGACGCTGACGATGAAAGGGAGTTTACTTGGAACAACTGGTTCCTCCTAAATGTAACTACCTCTTGTGGAGAGCGATGTTGGGTAGAATTGCTTCTAAAGAGGGTTTGTCGCATTGGGGAGTGCCTCTCGTCGATGTCAGATGCCCTTGTTGTGGGCTGTATACCTGTATGATGAAACACTGGATCATACTTTGTTAACTGCCTATGGGCTTATAGTATTTAGTGGAACATGCTGTCTTGGATGCGAATAAGTTTCCCAGCGGATTGCAACTCTCTAAAGGAGCTTATTAACATAATCAAAGACTGCCCGGGCGGAAAGGTATGGTGGCGGATTGTTTACACGGTAAGTATGGCGATGGTTTGGAGAATATGGAGTGTGGGAAACAATAAAGTTTTCGATGACTGTTTCTTTCCCATAATGAAGACCGTGGACCTGATCAAGGAGGATGTTTTCTTTTGGATCAGCAACCGATCGAAACTCAAGCCGATTGCGTGGGAGAATTGGAAGGTTTTTGATGTTGTCAAACTTTTATAATTATGTCTGTAGTTTGTTTTTCTCGCTTTGTACGTTGTTTTCTCTCAGTTTCTTGCTGGCTCTTTGTGTGTGTATATATATATGTATATATATATATATATAGGGGCCGCTAAAATGAAAACCACCCCTAGTTGTGAGAACCGAGAGAACCACTTTACAACCATTAGATCTTCAAGATGGATGACAAGATTAAAAATAGTTAAAATTAATATTAAATACTTTTTGTCTTATTATGTTTTTACTATTTTAATGCAAAATGGCAGTTTAGTAAAATTACTCTTTTTTATCTTTTTGTCTTTATTATTTTTTATTACTATTTTTGTATTATTATATTAGTTTTTTTTAAACAGAATTTTTTTTATTAAAAACCATTTTGAATTCAAATTTTTTAACAAAACAAAGTTTACGTTTTACGTTAAAAAGTTTACGTTTTACGTTAAAAAGTTTACGTTTGACGTTAAAAAGTTTACGTTTTTTTTCATTTTACATTAAAAAGTTTACGTTTTACGTTAAAAAAGTTTAGGTTAAAAAGTTTACGTTTTACATTAAAAAAGTTCCGTTTTGCGTTAAATACTTTACGTTTTACGTTAAAAAGTTTACAGTTTTAGCTTTTTTTTACAAAAACTTTTTTACGCAAAACGAACGCACCCAGAAATCCCAACTCGGTAGGTGTCTCAGATAGATTGTTATCATCATCGACTGGGAAAAAAATATAAAAAACCAACAACGTCAAAAACAATGTGTGGATTCTTGAAAAAAAAACGGGGTTGGGCTCAGATTTTCCGATAATCAAAGGCTGCAAAGTGGGGTTGTAGGTTCAAAAACCTACCCTCCACCATCCTTGCCGCGCTATCGTCATCAAAATATACGTTTTTTTTGCATCATCACCGCCCAATCCAACCGATCAAACCCACATAATTGCAGTTATCACAAAAATACCAACAGAATCAAGAACACAAATCAACAAAATCAAAGAACACAAATCAACCCCCAACATGTCAAAATACCAAACAGAATCAAGAAACACCACCGTCGCCGTCAAAACCCACTACCACCGTCACCGTCAATCCTCAGCGGCACCCTTCACCACCGTCGATGCCGGCGGTGGTTGTTCCGACAAACACCCCCAATTAAAACAAAAGAACTCAATCATCCACTCGATCAAAACAAAAAGATTAAACCAAACCCATCAATTAAAACAAAACCCAGATCGGATCTCTAATAGAACAAAAACCAGAAAAATGGCACAATCAAGAACTCAATCAAAACAAAACCCATAAATTAGAACACGACATTAAACCAATACGCACCGGTGATTAAAGTTAAAGGGCTCTGTTTTCACCGCCACCAAATGCCACCGAAATTAAACCCAGAAACACAATCGTCGCCGTAAAAAACCACCACCACCGTCGCCATCAATCCTCACCGGCACCCTTCACCACCGTCACCGTCAAAAACTGTAACGCCCTGAGTTCCGAAACTTTTATCTTTTTTGGCAAGTCCCGTCGCAATAAACCACGAAGTCGTCCGTGCATCAATACACAGCCAAGACCCTGGATTGACGCGTCACAATAAACCACGAATTCGTCCGTGCCCTCGGGCAATGAGAGAATAGGCGCGCTACAAAGTCTATCCTTTAAGTGCTGAAATGTTGATTCCTATGCATTTCCCCAACGATAAACAACGCCTTTCCGAGTTAGTGAGGTGAGGGGTTGTGCAATCTTGGAGAAATCTTTGATGAACCTTCTGTAATAGCCCGCCAAACCCAAGAATTGGCGGATTTCTGTTGGTGTACGCGGTGCAGGCCAATTCTTAATCGAGTCTACCTTAGATGGATCAACATTAATCCCATCCTTGTTTACCACGTGGCCTAAAAAGTGGACTTCACGAAGCCAGAAGTCACATGTTGAAAACTTGGCATACAGCTGTTCTGTTCGAAGGAGTTCCAAAATGAGTCGTAAATGCTGCTCGTGTTCCTCCCGACTCCTAGAGTAGATCAGAATGTCGTCGATGAATACAATTACAAATTTATCCAAGTAAGGCTTGCACACTCTGTTCATCAGATCCATGAAGACTGCAGGCGCGTTTGTTAGCCCGAATGGCATGACCAGAAATTCGTAATGGCCGTAGCGTGTTCTGAATGCTGTTTTGGAGACGTCCTCATCCCGGACTCTCAGTTGATGGTAGCCTGACCTCAGATCAATCTTTGAATAGTAGCTCGACCCTTGCAGCTGGTCGAAAAAGTCGTCAATGCGTGGAAGAGGATAGCGATTCTTTACGGTCACCTTGTTTAGTTCGCGGTAATCTATGCACATACGGAAGGTACCGTCTTTCTTCTTCACAAATAATACTGGAGCTCCCCAGGGCGAAGAGCTAGGACGAATGAAACCCTTATCCAAGAGTTCTTGCAATTGCTTAGACAGTTCTTCCAGTTCGGTTGGGGCTAAGCGATAAGGTGCTCGAGCTATGGGTGTTGCTCCAGGAGCTAGCTCGATTTGAAATTCGACCTGGCGATGAGGCGGTAGACAAGGTAATTCCTCAGGAAACACTTGAGGATAGTCACGTACAACTGGAATATCCTCAATCTTCTTCTCTTTCGTTGATGCGTCAGTAACAAGTGCTAAGATGGCGGCGTGACCCTTTCGCAAACACTTCTGGGCCTTAAGAAAGGAGATGATGCCCACTACAGCACCACTCTTGTCGCCTTGAATTTCGAGAGGTTCTTTGCCAGAACGGGGAATACGAACAATCTTCTCTTTGTATAGGATCTCTGCATGCTGTTGTGATAACCAATCCATCCCAATGACGATGTTGAAAATACCCAAAACTATAGGAATGAGATCGATAGAGAAAGTCTGACCAGCTAAGACGAGATTACAACCCTTAACTATGTTTGTGGCTTCTACACTCTTACCGTTTGCTAATTCTACGACATGCTTGGTGTTCAAAAGTGTTGGTGTGCGCTTAAGCATTTGACTAAGTTTTAGAGACATATAACTGGTATCGGCACCCGAATCAAATAAGACAGTAACATAAAAGTCGTCGAGAAGAAACTTAGCCATCACCACGTTAGGATCATTCCTTGCGTCACCCTGACCCAGCACAAACACTCGACCCATGGCACCATTGTTTCCATCATTGTTTCCCCCGTTGTTGTTCCCATTGCCCTGATTATTGTTGTTGTTGTTTTGATTATGTTTTAACTGAGGGCATGGTTGTAAAAGTCCCGCCTAGGCTCCGAGTACTCCCCGAGTACTCGCTACAAGGTAGGCTGCCGAGGCACGAGTACTCTTCACCCAGGCCAATTACTCCCCGAGTAATCTCCACCTAAGCCGAGTACTTCCCGAGTACTCCCGAATCCGACTAGGGAGCGCCTAGCGACTTTTGCAACCATGACTGAGGGCAGTCTCGCTTGAAGTGGCCTTCAGCATCACACTAAAAGCATCCCTTGTTACTTCACTGTCGCTGCTGGTTCTGTGGAGCTGGTGGTTGTTGTTGTTGGTTCTGATTCGCAGGTCGTGAGCTCCTGCAATCCTTAGCTTCATGACCCATCTTGAGACACCTCTGACAACGACCCCTGCTGCACTGACCACTGTGGTGCCTGTTGCATCTGTTGCACTTTGGGTGGTTTCCCCGATATCCACCCTGCCCTTGACTACCAGAAGATTGCTGACCAGGACTCTGGTAGTCCTCAATCTTTCGTTGCTGTGCCTGGGACTGAACCGAAGTCGAAACCTTGCTGGAGGTTCCATCCCACTTTCTCTTGTTGTCACTGGTAGTAGTAGTAGTAGTAGTAGTAGTAGTAGGCAGCCTGTTCTGTTCCACTGCCTGGTCTGTGAGACGATGAGCAAGACGAGTAACATCTTGAATAGTAGCAAGGTTAGCAGAAGTCACATGGCTTTGAATCTCAGGTACTAAGCCTTTGAGGTACAGCTCAATGCGCTTGATGGGAGGATCCACCATAGTTGGACATAATACTGCCAGTTCGTTGGATCGTTTCGTGTACGCTTCTATCTCTGACCCCGTCATCTTCAAGTTAAAGAACTCCACTTCCAGCTTGTTGATGTCATCACGACTACAGTATTCTCGCTTGATCAGTTCCTTAAATTCATTCTATGGGGTGGCATTAGCAGCCGCCAGCCCCAGCATCTGAACTTGCGTGTTCCACCAAGTTAGCTCAGTGCCTTCGAGAGTACCAGTGGCGTACTTCACCCTACGAGCCTCAGGGCATTCACACATCTCGAAGACAGACTCGAGCTTTTCAAACCAATGGAGGAGTCCAACGGCTCCTTCAGTGCCACTGAAAGTACTAGGACGACAGTCCATAAAGGTCTTGAAAGTACACACAGGAGGCTGAGCGTGTTGACCTGTCGTGTGCGTAAGAGTAAACAAAATTAAGCACAAGTGTTGGTTTACGAAAGTAGGATCGAAGGATCCTAGAGTAAGTTGTGATGGCAGGCTATACCTCCTGCCTGGGCAGCTGCGAGTGCAGCAGTAACTTGTTCAGTGATCAAAGCCGCTAACTGGGCTTGAGTTAGGTTAACGCGCCCACTCATGATCTTCATACCAAAGGAAACATGAGTGAGAAAGGTTCGCGAAAGTGCGATGACAGAAAAGAGTAAGCACACATGTGTTTCAATCAACAGTTGTTACGTTTATCTAAGCATACCATGAGTAGAGTTCTATGTAATCTAGCAAGTAGGCAATGTAAACATAAATCGTATCACCTAGAATGTTGAGTCTTGCACGTGGAGCGAAGCGTCGTTGTGGATTGTTGAGCACTGTACAGGTTATAGTCTGGTTTTAACAAAAACTTTTCCCTTATTAAAACCAAGTTCACTATAACCAATGGCTCTGATACCAATCTGTCACACCCCCAAAATCCACAAGCGGAGTGTCACCGCTTGGAGGCGTGACTGACCAGGATCAAGCCACCAATCATATTGAACATAACAAGTAATAAGTAAAATTCAACCACACAATATGAAAGGTGTTGCAAATAAAAAACGTAGTTAAGTGTTTAGCGGAAGCATAATTGTAAAACCCAAAGTATGTATTAAGTACGAAATAAAGTAATGTTTTTAGCATGGCACACGCTGCCATGTCCCACAACGACCGCGCTTCCCTGTGGAAGCTCCATGAGTACCGAACGACCTGCAAGGCATGTAGCAACGAATCAACAACAAAGTTGAGCGAGTTCACAGTTGGTTGTTTGGTTATAGCATTCCTTTCGTAAATCATATGTTCGTTTTGTAAACCATGTATCGTATTAATTCGTATCGCGGTCTCCCAGACATGTTTGCGAAGATTGGTGGGGGCTTCCCATGTGTTACTAGACCACGCGTATCGACTGCTACGAAAATGTAAGAGGTGCCCTAAGTCAATGTCTATCAGCATTGACCCTTTCCCATAGTCCATTAGTACACGCCCGTTCGGACGACACGGTGTGAGGTTTGTTAAACCTAATAGCGCTATCTACTAATGACCCGCTCGCCATAGGCCTCGGCGATTAAGTCGATAAATGAGGGACTTCAAATGATAGAGTGATGGTCTTATGGTCGTACGTATCCTGTTGTATGGGGAATACGCAAGTTTGTAGTTACCGTTCAGTTCTTTAACCCATTCCCAACCCTTGGGAATCCCATGCCTTGGATAGAGTGTGAACTCACCTCGGTTTGCTCGGTATGTTAGATTATGTGCTCGCAAGTAATCAATCAAGTCCTATAGTATGCACGTATATTCAATCAGTTCAAGTTCGTAAAGTTTTGCAAGCAATCAATACCACAAGGTGCGTTTGACAGTTGGCGTCATGCATTACCCAACAGTTAATCACGTGCATACAATTCATGTTTCACATAGCGGTCTTTCATAGTTTAATCTAACAATATCATCCATTAACATACCTAACGGTGTTAATGGGTTTAACGAGGTTACAGCACTTAACTAGGTTAATACACTTGGCATAGTTCACATGCATAACAAAGTTAATCAGAATCGATAGAGTTATCATACATAATGAACTTAACTTACATAACATAGTTAACATAACCCAGTTAACATGCTTAACATAATAGACATACATAACCCAGTTAATACTTAACAAGGTTAACCACTTAACAGGGTTAATTAACGAACAGATTACTGTGCCAGAATACACACAACTCATTTGTGACGAAATCACTTTTGGACGAAAACCCTAGGTGACGAAATCCTAGGGTTTTCGTCGAGTTGTTGAATGGCGAAGACACTAAGTGTTTTCATCGGGTTACCTTCAATCACAACAGTTACGCAACAACAGGAAACCCTAAATACATTCTATCAGTTACATGATCAAGCATCACGGATTCATTCAATCATCATGCAGTCATTAGCAAGTTGTTGTGTTTATCCAGAATCCTAATCATCATTAACTGTTAATCCTCAACATAATTCCTAGCTGTGAATCGTATATCACTAGATCATCATCAACAGTAGTTACGAACAATCCCAACAATCATTTAACAGTTTCATCTCTTACATCATACAGCTATTCAATCATATCAATTCATGCAACATCAACAACCCTATCACTCATCATAACAACAACATCACAATACTCAACATTTATCAGTAACCCTTTTATGCATTCAACAATAAATTAACATATCACCTAATCAAACACTGTTAGCAAGTTATCATGCTTTCAGATCCTGATCGCCTTCACATCATTCAAGATTAATCATTCGATCATAATAACCCTAGAACTCTAGATCACACCAGGTTTCGCATACAATAATATAATCGATCATGTCATGCATATTAAACTTAAAGCATCATAAACATCCATATAGAACTATCGTTAATTTAACTATGGAAAACACTAACCGAACAAGGATGATCAATCCCGGGGAAAAATCTGACTTCGAATAAGAGAAGGGCTGCCGACGACTTGAGGGTGAGAGTTAGGGTTTGTCGATTAAAAGTTTCACGTAAGAGTTGAATCAAAATATATAACTGATCGTACTAGGCCTAAGGCCCATTTGATTTCGCTGACCCAAAGTTGACGAAAACACTAAGGTGTTTTCGTGAGGGAGGTGTTTTTGGATGGAGGTGATTTCGTGGGTGGGGGTTTTCGGCTAGAGGGTGTTTGGTCAAAGTTCCCCCTTTTTAATTACACATAACACAATATTAATATGAACATATTATTAACATACACTCAATTGTAATGCACACCATATATATAACATATCAAGCACAATACGATTTAATATATTACAAACGTGTACAGTTGTGCAACAAACAAGTCGTGTAAACAAACAACTTAAACAATTAACGTGCAATTAATGCGAAGATGGAATCTCGGAAACTCGAGTTGTCACATTATCCCCAACTTGAAAGAAATTTCGTCCCGAAATTTAGCACGTGGTTACTGAGGAAGCTAGGTGTGTTGTGTAGTTTACTAGTTTTCCTGGGGTGTCGCATCATCCCCCCGTTGATTTGGAATTTCGTCCCAAAATTCTGTTGTAGCTTCAGCCTCAGTAGTGGTTGCACTGTTTCTGAATAATTGGGGATACTTGAGTTTCATTTGGTCTTCTCGTTCCCAGGTGAACTCTGGGCCACGACGGGAGTTCCAACGAACTCGAACAAGAGGTATTCTGGTGTGCTTGAGGACCTTAACATCCCGGTCCGTGATTTCAATTGTTTCCTCGACGAATCGCAACTGATCGTCGATAGTGAGCTCCTTCAAAGGATCTATGAGGGTCTCATCTGACAGACACTTCTTCAGATTCGACACGTGAAAAACGTTGTGAACTGCACTGAGTTCTGCGGGCAGGTTTAGTTTGTAGGCCACCTTGCCTATTTTCTCAATGATTTCAACAATGATGTAAGGACAATGATGTCGTTAATGGTACGTTTCTCGTAAATAATCTTTACGCTTTGATAGTATTTGATACTAGTGCCGACAGAAGCTTTGTGTCCATAGAATTTGAATCTTTGTTAAACTGTGCACGCTCTAAACTACCTAAGTCGTTCTCTGTTGAGATTGCTGATGGTAAGTCGATCCTAGTTGATTCTATTCTCCGTGATTGTTCCCTGACTTTTAAAGATCACGTTTTCACTATCGACCTCATACCCATGCAATTTGGTAGTTTTGATATCATAATAGGCATGGATTGGTTGCGTAAGAACCATGCTGAAATGGCTTGTCACGAGAAGTACATTCGTTTGCCTCTCCTGTCTGGTGAAACTTTGCACGTCTATGGAGACCGACCTTCTAAGGGACTGAAGCTGATGTCACGCACTCAAGTGAATAAATGCTTATGCAAACAGTACTTTGCCTTCTTGGCCCACATAGTGGAACAAAAGGGCAAGGGAAAGAGCGTAAGTGATGTTCCAGTAGTGTGTGATTTCCCTGATGTCTTTCCTGAAGATCTTCTCGCTCTTCCTCCTCCTCGATCTGTTGATTTTCGTATTGATCTCATACCTGGTTCGACTCCTGTTGCCAAGGCTCCTTACCGACTTACACCCTCTGAGATGCAAGAATTGTCCAGTCAGCTGCAAGAACTGCTCGACAAAGGCTTTATACGTCCGAGTACCTCACCTTGGGGTGCTCTCATGCTATTCGTCAAGAAGAAAGATGGTTCATTTTGCATGTGCATCGACTACCATGAACTTAACAAACTCACCGTTAAGAATCGTTATCCTCTCCCTCGTATCGATGATCTATTTGACCAACTACAAGGCGCAAGTTGTTTCTCTAAAATCGACCTTCGATCTGGTTATCATCAGCTCCGTGTTCTCGAAGAAGATATCCCCAAAACTGCATTTCGCACCCGTTATGGGCACTACGAGTTCGTGGTCATGCCTTTTTGCTTGACCAATGCACCCGCCGTGTTCATGGACCGTATGAATCGTGTTTGTAAACCTTATTTGGATCATTTTGTGATAGTCTTTATTGATGATATTCTAATTTATTCGAAACCCGAGCTGATCATGAACGCCATTTACGCCTTATGTTAGAATTATTATGTGGTGAACGCTTATACGCGAAGTTTTCTAAGTGCGAATTTGGGATTAATGAAGTACATTTCCTCGGGCACGTTGTTAGCAAACAAGGAATTCATGTTGACCCTTCTAAAATCAAAGCAGTGAAGAATTGGAGTACGCCTAAATCTGAATCTGAGATTCGTTCTTTCTTAGGATTGGCGGGTTATTACCGTCGATTCATCTCGGACTTTTCAAAAATCACCGTCCCTCTCACTTCGTTAACCTAGAAAGAGAAACCTTTTGCTTGGGGTCCTAAGCAAAAGGAATCTTTTCAAACTTTTAAGAATCTGCTTTGTAACGCTCCTGTACTCGCCCTCCCTGATGGGAATGACGATTTCGTGGTATACTGCGATGCCTCGAACCGTGGCCTAGGCTGTGTGTTCATGCAGCGGGACAATGTCATCGCTTATGCCTCCCGACAGCTCAAAATACACGAGAAAAACTATACTACCCACTACTTAGAGCTTGGCGCAGTTGTTTTTGCGCTAAAGATTTGGCGACACTACCTATATGGTACTAAGTGTATGGTTTTCACTAACCATAAGAGCCTGCAACACATCTTTAACCAGAAAGAACTAAATATGCGTCAGCGACGATGGGTAGAGTTTCTTAACGACTATGACTGCGAGATTCGCTACCATCATGGCAAGGCGAATGTCGTGGCCGACGCTCTTAGTCGTAAGACTCATGTTAGTAGCATCCGCTGTTTCCAAATCACTAGTGATCTTCATGCCTGTATTCATGAAGCACAATACTCGTTAGCCAACGAAGGTAGTCTAATCGTTGAAATACGAGGTGCTTCTACTGACCAACTTGAAATAAAGTCTGATGGACTTCAATTCTATCTCAATCCTATCTGGGTGCCAGATCGCGACAACCTTCGTGAGCTCATTATGAATGAGGCTCACAAATCCCGGTACTCTATTCATCCGGGTGCTGATAAGATGTACCATGACTTGCGTATGACTTATTGGTGGCCTGGTACGAAAAAGGACATCGCTACGTACGTGTCGAAGTGTCTTACTTGCTCAAAGGTCAAAGACGAACATCAACGTCTTTCAGGTCTTCTTGAACAACCCGAAATCCCTGTTTGGAAATGGGATAGCATCGCTTTGGACTTCATAACTAAACTCCCTCGTACACCTACCGGTCATGATAGTATATGGGTGATGTTGGGATTGAACCCTACCAAAGGAACAGATAATTAAAGCCAAAACTGGATCAGAGCAGTGGATCCAGAATAAGCAGATGTTATGTATACAAGTCTCTCCCCTTGAAAGTGGTTTCAACATCTGCTGATCTCCAAACTACTGATCATACAAACTGCTGACCTACAACTGCTGATCAAAGACTAATGAAGACTAAAGCCCTGCTGTTCAATCTACTGCTATGGGTCAAGCTTTGCTGATCATGACAAGTACTGCTGGGTTCACATCAGTGGAAGGATACAACAGTAGTTTAGATGTCTTTATGTAATGAATTGTAATAACAGTAGTTAGCACAGCAGAGGTTGTATAGATCAGATGTTAGAGTTTGTTAGGAGGTTAGATATCACTTTCATGGAGACGTCAGCTTAGATGCTTCAGTGGTTTGCTCGTGCCTATAAATAGAATAGTGCTCTGTACTGTTCTATTAGCTCTTTCACCATCTTCTTCCTGCACAAACAAACCAAGTGAGCTCAGGCTGAGGGGGAGTTTGTTACATACTTGCAATTGTAATTGAATCTTGTAATAAATTCAAGCATTCGGTTCAATGTTAAACTTGTATGTTAAAAGCAATTCTCTCGTTTGATTGTGAAAAGTTTGCTTCCATTACATTCCGCTGCATTACTCATTCATTGTTCATCTTATTTCAAACGTAAAACACAATCAAAACCAAACTCAGATCCTAACAATTGGTATCAGAGCTTGGACAGTCAAATTTGATTTAACAATCATTTTGACATAAATAGTTCAGCTCATAATCGTTGATACTGATAGTTTGTTCGTTTTGTTGAAAAACAGAGCAAGGTTTAATCACCATCAAAGTTGATTAATCAGTGCCTGTAAAACAACCAGGATGACGTCACAATCACAAGATGATAAGAATAACATTGGCTCTCTTTTCAAACCACCTATGCTTAAACGTAATGAATACAACATCTGGCAGAGAAGGATGGGTCACATCCTTGCTCAACAGAACACTGGATGTTGGAGGTCTGTTGTTTTTGGTCCCCATGTTCCTATGGTGCCAAGTGCTGAGGATGCAAAGAAGTCCGTACCTAAACCATCTGAAAACTATACTAAAACTCATTTTCAAAAGTTCGAACTCGATGCCAAATCATTTAGCATCATAGCATCTGCATTACCCAATGAGATCTATGCTGGACTGTTACATTGTAACAGTGCCAAAGAGCTATGGGATGCACTAAAGGAACAGTTTGGGGGAACAGAAGAAGTTATTGAAAACAATAGGGACAATCTGAATTAGCAGTATGAAACATTTTGTCACATCAAGGGTGAATCATTGACTCAGTAGTTTGAACGATTCAGTTGTCTCATTAGTGAACTAAGGCTTGTTAAAGTAACATTTCCAAATTCAACTCAAAATAGCAGGTTCCTTAGATCACTTCCAGAAAAATGGGATACCATTGCATTTGTTACTAGAAACTCTGCTAAGTTCAAAGATCTGACCCTGACCCAACTTCATGGTAGACTCCTAACCTATGAAAGGGAGCTAAACCAGAAAAAGAAGTTGCAAGAGTCTGGCAAAGTTGCTGATGATTATTCATTCGGTAGCACAGCTCTTTTTGGTCAGGAAGAATCTGGTAGCAGTAGTAAGGATCAGGGTTATAATCACTTTATTGATATAACTGCCGGTGGAAATTTTAACAACCCTGATCCTCACTCTGCAATTATGCTTTTACTGCAAATTGTGAAAACCAGATGTCAGATAATTTGTGCTTTGAACTCAATGATTTGCAACACTTTGATCCCACTGACTTAGAAGAGATGGACATTTTGCATCAATTGGCTTTGCTTAGTGTAAGAACAAGCTCATACAAATCCATTGATGAGTCCAAAACAACCAAATGTTTGCAAATGCTTCATATGGATTTGTTTGGCCCAGTAAGAGTCACGAGTCTTAAGAAAAAGAGGTATTGTTTGGTTATAGTTGATGACTTTTCTAGGTTTACATGGACTTACTTTTTACACTCAAAAGATGAGACTGCAGGCATTCTGCAAGACTTTGTGAAACAAGTTGAAAAGCAGTTTGACCTTCCAGTAAAAATCTTCAGAAGTGACAACGGCACAGAGTTCAGGAACAAGGATTTGGATGATTTCTGTGTGTCAAAAGGAATTGTGAGGCAATACAGCATTCCAAGAACACCAGAACAAAATGGGGTTGTTGAAAGAAAGAACAGAACTTTGATTGAGGCTGCCAGAACCATACTTGCTGATTCAGGTTTGCCATTAACTTTTTGGGCAGAGGCAGTAAACACTGCTTGCTATGTCCAAAACAGAGTTCTAATCAACCCCAGGCATCAAAAGACTGCCTATGAACTGCTGTATAAAATAAAGCCATTTATTTCATACTTCAAAGTTTTTGGTTGCCCATGCTTCATTTTAAACTTAAAAGATTCCATTTCTAAGTTTGCAGCCAAAATTGATTGTGGATATCATCTAGGATACTCAACCACTGCTAAGGCCTACAAAGTGTTTAACACAAGGACTAAAATAGTGGAGGAGACTTTGAATGTAAAGTTCAATGAACTTTCATCAATGAAAATCCCAGCAAATCCTGCAGATTTGTTTGATCTTGATAAATTCACTATTGAAAATACTGCTGTCAAGACTAACAGTGCAGGTCCATCAGAGGATTCAACACCAGACTATGGATATGAAATCATCATTCCTCAAAAGTCTGTCAACATGGGAAGAGCATCAGATGTTCAAAACAGCTGTCAAAACTCAACCACTGCTACCTCAACAGTTGTTGACCAAAGTAGCCCCTTAACCACTGCTTCCACATCATCAAGCACTGTTGATAAAAGTCCTCAAACAGTGGATCAAAGTCAGCATGTGTCCACACCTTTGCCTCCTATTCCACCACCTTTTGAAGCCACTGCTGGTTCATCAAAGTCCCCAACAGTGGTTAGCTCAGATGATTCACATCTGCAGCCCTCTCCACTCAATGCCACTGTTCCATACCAAGGAGAGCTCATCTTCTTGAAATCTCATCCACCAGACCAAATTATTGGCAACATCAATGAATGGGTGCTCACAAGAAGTCAATCCCAAAACATTTGTCTTTTTGTTGATTTTCTATCACTCCATCAGCCAGTCAAGTACCAAGAGGCACTGAAAGACAACAGCTGGGTAGAAGCCATGCAAGAGGAGCTCCAACAGTTTAGAAGACAACAAGTATGGGAGCTTGTTCCATTGCCAGAGGGTGTAAGTCCTATTGGCACAAAATGGGTATTCAAAAATAAAACTGATGAAAGGGGTATTGTTGTCAAAAATAAAGCCAAGCTTGTGGTTCAAGGGTACAGACAAGAAGAGGGGATTGATTATGATGAAACATTTGCCCCTGTTGCAAGACTTGAAGCAATCAGACTATTTCTGGCCTTTGCTGTCAACCACAACATCAAGGTGTACCAAATGGATATCTAAAGTGCATTCCTCTATGGTAAGATTCAAGAGGAGGTTTATGTTTGTCAACCTCCAGGCTTTGAGGATCCATTTAATCCAAATCATGTCTACAAGCTAAATAAAGCTTTGTATGGCCTGAAATAAGCACCAAGGGCCTGGTATGAAACTCTTTCCACTTTCCTACTATCCATTGGCTTCACAAGAGGTAGAATAGATAAAACACTGTTTTTAAAGTGGAGAGGAAAGGAATTGATGATTGTCCAAATTTATGTGGATGACATCATCTTTGGAAGCACATGTAATAAAATGTGTGAAGAGTTTAGGCAACTCATGACAGCTGAGTTTGAAATGAGTGCAATGGGTGAACTCCAGTGCTTTCTTGGTCTCCAAGTAAGGCAACTGCAAAATGGCACTTTCATCCATCAAGGCAAATATGCCAAAGAACTTTTAAAGAAATTTGATATGGATGATTGTAAGCCATGTAGTACACCCATTGCAACTAATAAAATAGTCATATCTGATGTGAAGGATGAATTGGTTGATCAAACTTTGTATAGAAGCATGATTGGGTCTTTATTATACCTAACTGCATCCAGGCCAGATATCATGTTTGCAACATGTGTTTGTGCCAGATCCCAATCAGCCCCTAGAAACTCAAACCTTATTGCTGTAAAAAGGATATTCAGATACCTAAAAGGTGCTCCCACACTTGGTATCTGGTATCCAGCTGATGGTAAAATTGAGCTTTCAGGTTTCTTATATAGTGACTTTGCTGGATGTGACAAGACAAGGAAGTCCACCTCAGGAGGGTGCCAATTCCTAGGTAATTGCTTAGTGTCTTGGCAAAGTAAAAAGCAAGCAGCTGTTTCCACATCCACTGCGGAGGCAGAATATATAGCTGCTGCAAGCTGTACAGCCCAACTGCTCTGGCTTCAAAATCAGTTGCTGGATTTTGGTATCACTGCCTTAAAGACACCACTCATGTTGGACAGTCAGGCAGCAGAAAATATCATTAAAAATCCAGTTTCTCATTCAACCACTAAGCACATTGACATCAGACATCACTTTGTGAGGGATTGCTATGAAAAAGGTTTGATTTCTCTGCATCATGTTCCAACTAAGGATCAGCTGGCAGATGTGCTAACAAAAGCATTAGACACATCCACTTTTGAAAGCTTGATCTCTAGGATTGGCATGCTAAACATGGAATAACAGGCAAAATCCTGTTTTTCTATGAATAAAATCATTAAAATGTTCTCAGAAAATAAAAAATCCATCCTTAAAAATAGCTAAAAATGAATTTTTCATTAAATCCTTAAAAGTCTGCCATAACCACTGCTTTGTTCAAAAGTCTGTTCTCCTTAAAAGATTATCCACTGCTGAAAGTCAACCCCTGCTCTCACATTTCCTTGATAAGCACTGTTGTTCAAAATCAGTGTTTT
Source organism: Helianthus tuberosus (assembly GCA_030545235.1). Taxonomy (NCBI): domain Eukaryota; kingdom Viridiplantae; phylum Streptophyta; class Magnoliopsida; order Asterales; family Asteraceae; genus Helianthus; species Helianthus tuberosus. Next base: position 172,804,295 of record CM060451.1, read on the forward strand.
ATCCACTGATAGTGAAAATCACCCACTGCTTCCATTTGTTACCGTTATAACCACTGCCTTTATCAGTAGTTTTCATAAAATTATTGTCCTTCATATCATCAGGGGTTGGCACGTGGACAGTACATAGTGGTCAGGCCTTTTGTAACCGCTGCCACGTCAGCATTCACTTTTTCTCCATAAAACCCCTTTTCAAACCCCAAACAGGGTTTTACTATCGAATTGAATTCATAAAAATTCTCTTCTCAAAGCAGTTTTCATCACATTTCCTCAAATTCCTTCACAATTTTCTTCGATCGTCTTCTCCAAAATGACTAAATCGAAATCCTCCGCAAAATCCACCTCAAAATCATCTTCCAAAGAGGCCTCTCAAAAGGCTAAACCCACCGAAATTCCACACAAACCTTCTCACAACCTTCTGGGTCTTCTCACAAAACCCGGCACCACCGATGCTTTCGATTCCATCATTGATCTCATGTCTGCATCAAAGTACAAAACCTTGCTTATAGCAGATGCTCCAATTTACCTGTAAACCCAGAGAGACTTTTGGAAAAATTGTATCCTTGACAAACAACGCGAAGATGTCATAGCCATTAACTCTACTCTACAGGGTAAAGCAGTCAAAATCACACCACAATCCATTTCAGAAGTCTTTGAACTCAACGATCCGGAAGGTACAAATTCTTTTCCCAAAAATGAGTTAAAAATTGATTTCCTTGAAAGAGGGTATGCTGATCCAATGATGAAGAGGGATACCTTACAAAAAGGGTACTTCCCTCCTGCAACAAGATTTTTTCATACCCTGTTATTGTGTGTTTCAAATAAAACCACCTCTTTTAATGAAATACCATTAAAGATTCAAAACCTGGGGTATGCTATTCTTCAAGAAGAAAATTTCAATTATTCCCAGGAAATCTTTAATGATCTGGTTAAAAATGTTGATAAAAATCCATTCTTACTTTTTCCAAGATTTTTAAGATATTATTTTGAAAAGAAATTTAGTAAGGATGATGCTTTTGCAATAAAACAAGGTGACTCTTTTCAAATAAACAGTTTAACTGCTGAAACCTTTACAAGAATGTCAACACCTTGCAAAACACATGCAGAGGTGCCTGAGCAGAATTTAGCAGCTACCACTGATCCTCAGGTATCTGCTGCTGAGCCCACTACTCAGGGTGATCAAAGTAGCAAAACAGCTGCTTTGAAACCCACACCTAAAATCACCAAAAAGCCAAATCAAAAGAAAACTCAAAAACCCCCCAAACCCATCAAAAAGGCAACTCTGGAGGATGAGATACCAGATAAACTGCCAGTGAGAGCACAAAATTCACAAGAAACCACTGCTACTACTTCCTCACAGCAGTTGGTACAAATATCTCAACCCATGACTGAAACTCCTCCTGTTTCTTCTCAAAAAGAACAGGTTGTACATATAGGGACACCACAATATGATGCTCTGGAATCACTTGCTTCCATCATCAACAGCCCAATGCCCGGGGCCAATTCTCTTTCCACACCCAACCTCACATCCACAATTCCCCCACCAACTAAATTATTGTTGGATGCTATTGATCTGAACCAGGCACAAACCAGTCCTTCTCAATCATCTATCAATGAGAATATACTTCAACAAATGACTGGGCCTGATGTATCAATCATAGCTAACCCACCAACAAGACCAGAGGAGGTTACACCCCTTGAGTTACAAGTAACTCTTGGTGGTAGTCCAAGTGAAGCAACCACTACAAGTGTTGAACCCACTGGTTTACATTTGGACAGTCGTTACATCAATAAGACTTCCTTGGAGGCAATTCCTTCCATAGCACCTCTGATATCCACCAGTGAGTTTGTTTTACCCTCTGGTACAATAAAAAGGATATTAAGTGTTGAAGGGAGAAGACCCCAGTACCAAGAAAAAGGGGCATCAGTGGTTAATGTTTGGAGTACACTCCCTGCATTAACCCCTGTTACAACCACTGATAGTGGGAAATCAGATGATCCCATTAAATTGGGTGATGGTTTAAAGTACCTGGAATTAACAGAACGAGTTGAAAAACTGGATAACTCTGTTGCAGAAATCAAAGAAATGCTGCAGCAGTTGTTGACAGTACAAAAGGTGCAATCCACTGTTGTTCCACCTCAAGCACCTGCTCTACCACAAGCACCTGCTGCAGATGAGATATGGAACCTATTTCAACCGTTTCTCCAACAACAAAAACAATTGGCTGATCAGCAACATGTAATACATGTCCAAGAGCTGAGAAACACAATGGAGTCTAGGTTCAAGAACACACAAGCAGACATTAAGGCTATCAAGGCCCACATATTGAAAACCACTGGCACTGCTCCTCCAACTATTCTCTTCATTGATCAACCTCCTCCAGATAATGCCAAAAAGGGGGAGAAAATTCAGGAGTGGAAAAAGGTTGATGTTACCCAAAATGCACTTGATGAAGCTGTAGCAAGTGTAAAAAGGGACAGAGCGGCAAAGGATATGTCAAGGTGGATAAGTATCAAACTACTGATCATACAAACTGCTGACCTACAACTGCTGATCAAAGACTAATGAAGACTAAAGCCCTGCTGTTCAATCTACTGCTATGGGTCAAGCTCTGCTGATCATGACAAGTACTGCTGGGTTCACATGAGTGGAAGGATACAACAGTAGTTTAGATGTCTTTATGTAATGAATTGTAATAACAGTAGTTAGCACAACAGAGGTTGTATAGATCAGATGTTAGAGTTTGTTAGGAGGTTAGATATTACTTTCATGGTGACGTCAGCTTAGATGCTTCAGTTGTTTGCTCGTGCCTATAAATAGAACAATGCTCTGTACTGTTCTATTAGCTCTTTCACCATCTTCTTCCTGCATGAACAAACCAAGTGAGCTCAGGCTGAGGGGGAGTTTGTTACATACTTGCAATTGTAATTGAATCTTGTAATAAATTCAAGCATTCGGTTCAATGTTAAACTTGTATGTTAAAAGCAATTCCCTCGTTTGATTGTGAAAAGTTTGCTTCCATTACATTCCGCTGCATTACTCATTCATTGTTCATCTTATTTCAAACGTAAAACACAATCAAAACCATACTCATATTCATCGACCGTTTGACCAAATCAGCCCACTTTCTTCCTATTCGCGAAGATTTAAAATAGAGAAACTTGCTCGATTCTACACTGATGAAATCATATGTCATTATGGTATACCCATTGACATTATCTCTGACCGTGGTGGTCGTTTCACTTCACGTCTTTGGCAAACTTTTCAGTTCGCTATGGGTTCTCACTTGAATCTTAGTACAGCCTTTCATCCTCAAACGGATGGACAGACTGAACGTACTATTCAAACCCTAGAGGATATGCTTCGTTCTTGTGTCTTCGATGTTGGTAGTAATTGGGATGTACATTTACCATTGATCGAGTTCTCGTACAATAACAACTATCATTCCAGTATTCAGATGGCTCCTTTCGAAGCTTTATACGGTCGCAAGTGCCGATCTCCTCTCAGTTGGCATGAGATCGGTGACAAACAACTTACTGGCCCTGGGATCATTCAAGAGACGACATATAAGATTCTTTAAATCCGCGATAACTTGATCAATGCTAGTAGCAGGAAAAAGAGCTATGCTGAAAAAAGGCGTAAGCCTCTGGAATTTAATGTCGGAGATAACGTTCTACTCAAGGTATCTCCTTGGAAAGGAGTAATACGTTTTGGGCCCTTTCAAGATACTCGAAAGGATTGGCAAGGTGGCTTACCGACTCGATTTTCCTAAAGAGCTTAGCAACGTACACCCGACATTCCATGTTTCTAACCTCAGGAAGTGCTTAGCGGATGAGGAACTTCGGGTTCCCATCGAAGACTTGCAAATAAACGAGACTCTGCACTTTGTGGAGAAACCGGTCGAAATCATGGACTGAGGTACCAAGCGGCTGAGGCGCAGCAAAATTTCCATAGTTAAGGTGCGATGGGAAGGAAAGCGTGGTGCCGAATTCACTTGGGAACTCGAGAGTGAAATGACAACCAAGTATCCACAGCTCTTCGAGCAGTCTTCCTCTTAGATTTCGGGGACGAAATCTCCTAAAGGAGGGGAGACTGTAACGCCCTGCGTTCCAAAACTTTTATCTTTTTTGGCAAGTCCCGTCATACTATGTGATGCTTAATGAGACTATTTGAATCTTAATCGTGTTAAACTATGTGAAACTTTTACTCTATGTGATGCTTTTGTGATGCTTTATACATGAACAGTATGAATCTTGACTCTCGTGATGCTAGAAACTTGACACTTGATACTTATTGAACGATAAACTTGATACTTATTGAGCGAGAAAACTTGATACTTATTGAACGAGAAACTAGCTTGAAAGCAACTTGAAACACGAAAACTTTTGTGTTGATTATATGATAATACCATGTAATGGTTATTCACAATAATACGCAACGCAACACTTAACCTAGTTCGCAAAACGAACCAAAGTTGGAAAACTAGCAAACGGGTATCGGATGACCATCCGCTCGGATGACCATCCGACCGGATGGCCATTCGACCGGAAAGCCATCCGACCGGATGGCCATTCGACCGTAAAGCCATCCGACCCCTTACACTCTCGACTGACTAGCTGTCCCTGTCACCTATAAATAGGACACTTGACCTCTCATTCTCACCTTTACTCTCTGCCATTCGACCACACGCACTCTCAGTCAATTTAATCAAGATTCAAGGCCATTCTGTAAGTATTTCTCCTCCAATCTTGTACAACCTTCATCATTTATCACTTCTACACCACATTCTTCATCAAAACCACACGAACACTTCAACATTCTCTCGAAATCAACTGGTTTGGGCCTCTTGAAGGTGGTTTCCACTCAGTTGTTTGTGCAAACTGTTGAGGGGCATCATTTAATCAAGATCGACCCCAGATCTAAAGGATTTTCACAACTTTTATACATAACATAAAGGAATCTCACACTTTTTACACCAGATCTGATGGAATATCACATGTCCCCGGCTCAGATCTGATGAACATCACGTTTTACAACTGATTTTCGAACTTTCTTCAACCTTTAAACAAAACATTGGTGGAATCAGACTCAAATAGATCTTCGACTCGTTCCTTAGTCGAAAGCCGGCTTGAAGGCTGGATTCCACAGAAAATTGGCCGATTGACGGGTCCAGATATGAGACTTCATCAGAAACAACTCAGCGATTCGAAAAGGGGTGGTTCCCAGTCGACCGAACGAGCTGGGTTTGGTACGTTTCCGTTGTTAGACACGTCGTCACACCGTCACCGTTAGCTCAAACTTAGAAAAATTTCACAAAACTTCACTCACTGACCATCTGTCCGAATGGCCATCCGATCGGATGACCATTCGTCCGGATGATCTGTTCATGATAATACTCGTTGTTTGTTTTATAGGACACTATGATCAACACATTGAAAACTTTAACAGTTCACAAACACCCACTGTTCGAATGGCCATCCGTTATCCGATCGGATGGAGCCCATCCGTCCGAATGGCCATCCGTCCGGATGACCATCTGCTCAGGTATTCTGTCAGACACTTTTACTCGATTTTCGCACTATTCGACAATCTGTTCCCGACCGGGTCAGCTCTTAGAGGATTTATGCTTTGTTCCCCGCACGCAGGCTGATCCAGCTCTTCCTTCGATCCAATTTAGCAGTGTTTGGTTTTAAGCACCCACTGTGAGTATACTCGATCCCTTTTTGCTTTAAACACTTTTGGGATGCAACAAGTATTCTATATCAAAACACTTGACACTTGAAACTTATTTGAAACATACTCAATCCGCTGTTAAACATGAAAACATGCTACTTGTGATACTTGAGACTTATATGTTATGTGAACGTTTGATTCTTATGTTTAGCTCGCCTTAATAATTGTAGCGCTATAGGGGTAACACACCTCTCCATTAGTCTTGGGAGTTTTGTTAAGTTTTGATTCTTTTACCTCCTCTTCGATGCGTCAAAGTAGGAAAGGCATGTTAAAGCGTTGGAAACTTGGGTTATCATATGAACCACGTAAACTAGCATGTTGAAACTTGTGATATGTATTCATGTTGGATATGAATTTTTAAACTATGATGCTACGTATTCAAACTTGTATGCTCGCCAACATTTTTGTTGATTGTATTTTAATATATGTTGCAGGTTAATAGTACCTGGGAATCAAGAAAACAAGCTAGGATGATGCTTAGAAACTCATCTTAGATAATTAAACAAATTTTGAACAATATTTGGATGTTTATGCTATTTTGATACATTGTGTTGATCGTGGAACATGTTTGATACTTAGACATATTTATGAAATTTTGATTAATCTATATCGAAACAATTAGTATTGTGGATTCTCTTGAGCAATCTGATTCACTTGGTTTCACGCCCTGATGTTTACGCCATCGGTTGGGGTGTGACAAAAACACACCACCACAAACCCCCCCCCCCCCGTCGGCCCCCTTCTTCCTCTCTGGTTCTCTCCTCCCTCGATCTCTCTCTCTCTTCAGCTTCTTTCTCCGCCACTGATAACCACGCCGCAGCCACCAGCAGGTGTGGCCGGCCTCTGATCTTTACCGTGAAAGCATGAGAGAGTGTGGAGTTACGTTGTCTGAGTGTGAGAAAGGTAGAAGGAGTTCCAGGGGGTGTGGGTGACGGTAAAAAGCGACGCCGGAGCGCCGGTAACCGGCTCCGATCACCTGTAATCGGACAAGAGAGAGACAGAGGGTGTTGGAGAAAATGAAGGATCTTTAAATAGAGAAAGTGTGATATGAGAGATGCAGATGAGAGATGAGAGAGATATTTAAAAAGTCAGGTGACTTTAAATGAAGAGAGAGAGATAGATTGGACATTTGAAGGAAATGAACAAATTACCCCTTATTCTGATTGGTTGAGAGTTTTTCTTGCGGTTCTTGTAACTGAGGATGGTTTCTATTTTAACGGCTCCCTATATATATATATATAAAGTGTTGATGCCGTTCAAAGATAAAGCACGACTCTCTATTCTATATATATATATATATATATATATATATATATATATATATATATATATATAGGGGATCGCTAAAATGAGAACCACCTCCAGTTATGAGAACCATGAGAACCACTTTATAGCCTTTAGATCAACTTGATGGATGGATGAGATTAAAAGTAACAAAAACTAATATTAAATAAAATTTGTCTTATTATTTCTTTTATATTTTAATCAAAAAGGGTAGATTGATAAATTACTCTTTTTTGTCTTTTTCACTTTATTATTTTTTAATTACTTTTTGTTTTATTATATTACTTTTTAGTTTTATTATATTACTTTTTATTTTTTAAAAAGATTTCTTTATTAAACAAAAATTTTGAAAATCAGATTTTTTATATAAAAAAATTTATGCGCGTTTTTTACCACCCGTTTTTTACGCGCGTTTTTTTACGACCCGTTTTACGCTCCGTTTTTTCACGCCGATTTTGCGACCGTAGTTTTTAAGTGCCGTTTTTAGGCCCGGTTTTAGGCGCCGTTTTTTTCCGCGCCGTTTTTTACGTCACGTTTTTTATAAGCCGTCCCGTTTTAGCGCGCCGTTTTAGCGTCACGTTTTTTTACAAGCCGTCCCGTTTTTTGTCGTCCCGTTTTAGCCGTCCCGTTTTTTGCCGTCCCGTTTTTTGCCGTCCCGTTTTAGCCGTCCCGTTTATTTACAAGCCGTCCCGGTTTTTGCCGCGCCGTTTTTTACGTCACGTTTTTTACAAGCCGTCCCGTTTTTTGCGCCCCATTTGTTACGTCCCGTTTTTTTCGCCCCATTATTTACGTCACGTTTTTTGCCGCGCCGTTTTTAGCGTCACGTTTTTTTACAAGCCGTCCCGTTTTTTGCCGTCCCGTTTTAGCCGTCCCGTTTTTTTACAAGCCGTCCCGTTTTTTTCCGCGCCGTTTTTTACGTTACATTTTTTACAAGCCGTCCTGTTTTTTGCGCCCCATTTTTTACGTCCCGTTTTTACGCACCGTTTATACGGCTCGTTTTACGCGCCGTTTTTCTACGCCGCGTTTTTTCATGCCGTTTTTTTGCGACCGGGTTTTTAAGTGCGGTTTTTTATTCCCGGTTTTACGCGCCGTTTTTGCACTTTTTACGTTTTACGTTAACCTTTTTAGACTTTTTACATTTTAAGTTTTACGTTAAAATTTTTACGTTTTAAGTTAAATTTTTACGTTTTACGTTAAAACTTTTTACTTTTTACGTTTTACGTTAAAATTTTTACGTTTTTTGCCGTCCCGTTTTAGCCGTCCCGTTTTTTGCCGTCCCGTTTTAGCCGTCCCGTTTTTTTACAAGCCGTCCCGTTTTACCCCCCGTTTTTTTACGTTTTACGCGTCGGTTTTTTACGTTTTACGTGTCGGTTTTTTACGTTTTACGCGTCGGTTTTTTACGTCTTACGCGTCGGTTTTTTACGTCTTACGCCCCGTTTTTTTACGTTTTACGCGTCGGTTTTTTACGTTTTACGCGTCGGTTTTTTACGTTTACGCGGATATATTGTTTTCATCATCGACGCCTAAAAAAAACCCAACAAACAAAATATTTTACGTAAAACTTTTTACGTTTTACTTTTTATGTTAAAAAATTTACGTTTTACGTAAAAATTTTATGTTTTACGTTTTACATGAAATTTTTACGTAAAAACTTTTTACGTTTTGCGTAAAAATTTTTACGTTTTTACGTTTTACGTTAAAACGAACGCACCCATAAATCGCAAAACAAATGCACCCAGAAATCGCAAACTCGGTAGGAGTCTCAGATAGGTTGTTGTTGTCATCGATGCCTCAAATTTTTTTTTTTTTTTGAAACAACAACATCAAAACAAAGTGTATCTCGAAATAAAACGTGGTTTGGCTCAGATTTTCCGATAATCAAAAAGGCTGCAAAGTGGGGTTGCATGTTCAAAAACCTACCCTCCGCCGTCCTTGCCGCGCCATCGTCATCAAAATCTAGTTTTTTTATTATTATATTACTTTTTATTTTTTAAAAATAACTTTTTTATTAAAAACATTTTAAAATTCAGATTTTTTTTAAAAGTTTTTTTATACTTTTTACAATTTAATTTTTACGTTAAACTTTTTACAATTTACGTTTTTTTGACGCGCCGTTTTTACGCCGAGTTTTTTCAAGCGTCGTTATTTTTTACGCGCCAATTTTTACGCGCCGTTCTTTCAACGCCCCGTTTTACACGCCAATTTTTTAACGCCGTTTTTTACACGCGAATTTTTTAACGCCGTTTTTACACGCCAAATTTTTAATGCCGTTTTTTAACTCCGATTATTACGCGCCAATTTTTTAACGCCGTTTTTTACGCGCCGTTTTTTACGTCACGTTTTTTACAAAGCCGTTTTTGCGCCCCATTTTTTACGACCCGTTTTAACGCGCCGTTTTAGCGTCCCGTTTACGTTAAACTTTTTACGTTTTACGTTAAAAATTTTACGTTTTACGTTTTACGTAAACTTTTTACGTTTCACGTTAATAAATTTACGTTTTACGTTTTACGTAAACTTTTTACGTTTTACGTTAAAACTTTTTACTTTTTACTTTTTACTTCTTACGTTTTACGTTTTACGTTAAAACTTTTTACGTTTTACGTAAAACTTTTTACGCTTCACGTTTTTACGTTTTATGTTAAAAAAGTTTACGGTTTACGTTAAAATGTTTACGCTTAATTTTTTTTTTTTTACAAAAATTTTTTTACGCAAAAATAAACGCACCCAGAAATCGCAAACTCGGGAGGTGTCTCAGATATATTGTTATCATCATCGACGCCTAAAAAAAAACCTAACAAACAAAAATAAAAAAAAACGAGTGGAATCTTAAAAAAACGATGTTTTGGCTCAGATTTTCCGATAATCAGAGGCTGCAAAAGTAGGGTTGCAGGTTCAAAAACCTACCATCCACCATCCTTGCCGCGCCCTCGTCATCAAAATATACGAGTTTTTTTTTTTTGCATCATCATCGCCCCAAATTCCAAAACGGGTTAAAACCCACATATTCAAACATTCAAAAAGCCTGATGAACATATTCAAAAAGCACCATATTCAACATAATCAAACCCCCAGATCAAAACATATTCAACAGACGCATCATCAAAATTCAACATATTCAAAGAAACACACCATATTCAAATGGGTGAATGCCAAACATGCGACTATTATTGAATCAAATCCCCAGATCAAAACATATTCAACAGAATGCCAAAAATTGGGTGAATGCCAAAAAATCTGTTGAATCTGTTTTCAACAAACACACCTGCATCATCAAACCACCAGATCAAACCCACAGATTCAAAGAAACACATATCAAACCACAGATTCAAAGAAACAAACCAAACAACAGAGATTAAAAAAAAATCGAAACATGTTACCGGAGATGGGGTTGCAGATCACCCACAACCTCTCTCCCCCGAGCCATCAGATGACCCACCCCCTTCGCCCCATCCTTCGTCGCCACCACCGCCGACCAACCACCTCCCACCAACGTGTTCCGACGCCGACCAACCACCTACTAACGACCGGATCAAAAACCAGAAAAAGAACCCCCACTTCTTACATCACAAAATCCCCAAAAATACAGAAAAAAAGTCCCCCCACTTCTTATATCACACAAACCCTCACCGCCGTCGCCGTGATTTTCAACCACCGGGGTGTGGGTGCCGGCCGGGAAACTCAAGAGAGAGAGAGGGAGGATGTTGGATTTTATAAAGAATGAATATGAAGTCTTCAAAAACTTCATTAGGGGTTTTGATATTCAAAACTAGAATGAGGAGAGAGAGAAAATGTTGGTTTAAATAGAATGTGACAATTGAAAAAAGCTGATTGTAATTAATGTGGAGAGAGGAAAGAAATGACAATTGGGTAAATGACTATATTACCCTTTCTGTTGGCAAAACCTGATTGGTGGAAACTGGTTTTCATGGTTTTCATAACTGGGAGTGGTTTTCATTTTAGCGGCTCCCTATATATATATATATATATATAAAGTGTTGATGCCCTTCAAAAATAGAGCACGATTCTCTATTCTCTCTTATTCATACTCACATACAATGTTTTTTTCTCTCTCCTCCTATTCCATATTGTCTCACCTTTACATTACAAAAACATATAAAAACATCATTATTGTGGATCCTATAATGTTAATATCATTCCCGCATGATTATGAAAATGATTTTTAAAACTAGAGCCTACTAATATAGTTCAAGTTCAATTCTCGACCAGCCTATTCACATGTCCAACTAACAGTGGCGAAGCTTGAGATTTCCAACTGAGAGGGGGGGGGGGGGGGGGGGGAAGGGAGTAAGCAGACCAAAATGTATATACCCAAAATTTTCTATACGAAAGCTATATACTCTTCACTACTGAGCAAAAAAGTTTTTATAAAACCGGGGGTCGAAAACGTATATACCCAAAATTTTCTATACGAAAACTACATACTTTCCATTGCTGAGCGAAAAGTTCGGGGGTCGACCGCCCCTCCCGCCCCTTAAAAGCTTCGCCGATGATGACTAACACATACTAGACACCTAGAGTGTTCATGATTCACCTGGTGGTCGGTTTGGTTTTTGAAAGATTAATTCGTTGGATCAGGACCCGTCTACCTATCCGGACATATTTTTGGATGGTCTTAAATTGGGCTGGCCGATATGAGTCAGACCATTAGGTGTATCATAAACCGGACTTTTTGTTTTTTTTTTTTTATATATTTTTCTTTAAAAATGTCATACATTGATTCATAAATATATTTTTCTTTAAAAATGTCATACATTGATTCATTTATTATTGCAGATCCAGTTTTGTTTATTCCATACTTCATATTTTATGAGCATTACAAATCCATAACAAAAGATAATTAGTTCTATATTTTATTTTACATTTAATTTATTCATGATTTATTACATTATTCGGTGTTGAAATGGATCAGAACCCGTTAAAAAGTATTTATTAGTGAAACAGTCGTACACCAATTTTGTTTTTATAGAACTATAGAAGTCATAAGCTAAAAGAATTTCTCCTCGGAAAATTAAAAGAATTATCAAATTTGTAATGTCATCTCTATAAATCTGTGATGAGCCTAGAGTTATCCAAAACAGAGGCTAGGCTCTTTCGGGGTTGATCCTTGGGTTAGCCCTAGCTGTACCCAACATTTCCATACGCACGTCTAGTTTATGATTGATTGTTGATATGTGGTTAAATATAAGTTTTATATTTATACGTATTATGTTCCAAGTTACCTGAAACGGCTGCTTTTATTCTTTTAGTCAAGTTTCCGGTGATGGTGGTCATTGGTGGCAGCGGCGGATTTAGAAAATCCGCCAAGCCGTAACGTTTTATAAATAAGCCGTAACGAAATCGAAAAAACCCCAAATTTTTCCAAAATTTACACTAATTTTTCCACTGATTGGTGGTGGTGTGGTGTTAGTGCAATTCTACATACTTTTATAGGTTTAAGGTTTTTTTAAATGACCAAACTTGCATATTATAGGAATTGAACCCCTAATTTCCTACTACCCCTAAGCTATTCCCAAGTGGATTTTTATAAGTTTAAGTAATTACAACTTTTAAAACATATTGTGCAATCCTTTAAAGTATGCTATTGACTTTTAAACCAACTTTCTCTCATGATTTTTAAATTGCTATAACTTTTTCGTACGTTGATATTTTTAAATAAAAATTACAAGTTGAAAACAAACATTTTATTCTCTTTAATCTGAGTATGATATTGCTATAGTTTTTTTTTAATTTAAACAATTAACATATTACATGATTATGAATGTTTGTGATATGTTGCATCACACGAGCACCCCACTAATTAAATGAATACTATTTCATATGTTATTCCATTTTTATTGTAAGTGTTGAAAAGAAACTCCAAGAAGAACATTAGCACCTGAGAAGTAACTGAATGTGTAATTTGAACTTGGTAATGAAGCGTCTGAAGTCTATACAATCACAGCCAAAGATCTCCAGAAGCAATCAGCTGATGTAGAAGAACTTCAAATAAGGCATACATGCAATGATATCAGATGACTGAACCAAATATAGACAACTCAAGCTTAACTTCAGACGTCTTATGATGACTTAGAGGAAATATCATTAGTACACATGAAGCCTCACTGATGGAAGACTTCAGGTGTATGCCTTCTAGTTTGAACCTCGTCTAACAAAAAAGACGGATTAAAAACCCCGTCTTAAAGCCCAAATCATCCCATCTAATGTTTCATTTTGTAGTAGTATTTATCCGTAGGAAATGTGTAGGAAAAACACTAAACAAGTTTCTCCACATTCCGTTGGAATTGTATAGAAAAAAATATAATCTTGTATGAAATACGTAGGAAAAAAGAATACATTCTGTTGGAATTGTGTAGGAAAATAAACCAATTTTATAGGAAATGCGTAGGAAAAAAGAATACACTCTGTTGGAATTGTGTAGGAAAATAAACCAATTTTGTAGGAAATGCGTAGGAAAAAAGAATACACTATTGGAATTGTGTAGGAAAAGAAACCAATTTCGTAGGAAATGCGTAGGAAAAAAGAATACATTTAGTTGGAATCGCATAGGAAACTTTTTTTTTTGTAGGAATTGTGTAGGAAAAATGATTACATTATGTTGGAATTGTGTAGGAAGAAAAAAAATTCGTAGGAATTGTGTAAGAAAATTAAAAAAATATAAAAATTATATAATAAAAATAAATATAATTGATTTAAACGCAAAATTTTTAAAAAGAAATATTCCGTGAGAAATGCGTTGGAAAGTTAAGAAAATTAATTTCGTGAGAAATGAGTAGGAGAATTTTAACGAAACATTTGTTTAGGAAATGAGTAGGAAAATTTGTAGGAAATGCGTCAGAAAAAAATTACACACTAGTAGAATTCCTACAACCCGTTTTCGTGGGAAATCCATGAGTAACTGCAGTTACCCACAGATTACCCACGAAAATTGACGTGAGAATAATAACAGTTTTCTAGTAGTGAATTCAAAGGGATAAAGTGCAAGTCGACTAAAATTTTTATTTATCCCCAAGATTGAACTTTTCCTATAAATAACAATACAACTGAAGGTGGAAAACAATGATTTGAAGAGAGCATTCACACAGTTCAAAATCTTTTTTCTAATCCATCAACAACCTGGAACTCAACTGTTCCATATTGATAGAATATTTATGTATTTTTATTAGCAAATACATTTATTTTTCATACTTATGAAACATTTACAAATTGAAAACAACATAAAAATTATGTATCTTCAAGATTGTCAGGTACTGATTTCTACTTCCGCATAAAACATTCGGTTGAATTTGTTTTATTGAAATCATTAATTGCTTTATATAAATCTGGGACCAACATCATCATTGTGTGACTTTTGTTAATTTGTCAATGGACTATATGGATCATTCAATTAGCCACTTTTAGGTTGGTATTAGCGTTGCGAGCATCATGGTCTTTCAACTAGTTGCTAGCTTTACTCACTCACGACTTAATCGGTTTCGTTATGTCATACATTGTCATTAGGGTGCGTTCACGGATAAAAGTTCTTCAAAATGTTCCTATCTTCCTATTGATAAGTTATCGAACCAAATCCATAAATATCTGAAAAACAAAAACATTAAAAAGTTTAAAATATTACTTGAAAGTCGGGAAAAACTTACCTGGTTCATGTTAATGGCTATAGAAGTTCTCTATGGGTTAGGCTGCTCGGTATGGTTCCCGTCTCCACCCCGGCGCCGCCACGTCACCACCGTCCTCCCACGCCGCCCCCCCTCCGTCCCCCTCCGTCCCGTCCTCCCCGTCCGAGTTGTGCCGTTTGCGACGGACCAAACAGGTGGGCCTCCCCCTCGGCGACGCCAGTCCTCCCACGCCGCCCCCTCCGTCTTCATCCCGTCGCCGGCTTCCCTCCGTCACCATACCCATCAGCCTTAGAAAAAGTGTAAACACAAATCTAAATCTGATAAAGGTAAAAGAAAAGGGTTGCAAATTAAAAGTCAGGTATGAGTTGTGTTAGATAAATCATTATTTAGGAGCTATATTGTTTAGTTTTAAATTTCTAAAGGTAGCTTTGTGTAAATCTCTTATCTATATAATGTCTGATGTATCATTCATTTGGGATATCAAGAAAAGTCATTATCATTTCATTCATGGTATCAAGCCATCCTAGTGCTTGAGTTTCCCAATAATTCCTTTCCCCTTCCCTTTCCCACCCTTCCAATTCTGTTGTCTTTTCTTCTTTCTGTCCGTTTCTGCCTCTTCCCTTTATCATTCATACTTTCTGTTATCATTCTAATTCCATAATCTTCCTCTGTCATCCATGGCGTCTTCCTCCAATACTCTCACTGTTCCAATGACCAACCTAGCTCCGATGATTGCTATCAAATTATCTTCATCCAACTACATCTGTTGGCGAACACAAATGCTCCCCATTCTTCGCTATCAACATCTTCTTCCACATGTGGATGGTTCGCAATCTGCACCTACACCAGTACTTACTAATAATGGCAAAGAAGTTGATAACCCAGATTATGTCACTTGGATCCAACATGAACAACAAGCCATCATTATTCTGAATGCATCATTAACCGAAGAAGCATTGTCCATTACTGTGGGATTAACCTCGGCTCGAGACATATGGGTTGCGCTAGAGGCAGCCTTTTGCAACACATCGGTGGAACGGGTCCAAAACCTTCGTGACAATCTTCGGGCTCTCAAGAAAGGTGATAAAACGGTTGCGGAATTTGGTCGGGATTTCAAGGCTATTTGTGACCAATTAAGTGCCATTGGTCATCCAGTCGATGCCATGGATCAACTCCATTGGTTTTTGTGTGGTCTTGGCACTACATTTGAGAGTTTTTCTACTACTATCCGCGCCGCACGTCCTCTTCCCAATTTCTCGGACCTTGTGGCTAGTGCGGAAAGCCATGAATTATTTGTTAAAAATCTTCATGGCTCAACACCGGTTCCAACTGTTGCTTTTGTTAGTCATGTTAATCGGCCCAATAACAATCAATCATTTGGTTCACCTCGTGGGAACAATAACAACACTCAAACTATGTTTCGACCCAGAGGACAAATTCGCAATAGGCCCAGTCATTTTAACAGGTCAGACTCCTCTTTTCATCGTGGTCAGAATCCTACTTTCAATAACTTTGGGAATATGTCTCGTCAATACCGACCACCCACATGTCAATTATGTCGAAAGACGGGTCATTATGCTAGTCAATGTTACCACCTTGCTTCATATGCTTCCTCGGTAACTCCGTCTGACGAACAATTAGCACAAGCATTCCATGCCCAATGTCACATAAATTCCTCCGTGCCCGATTGGACTTCTGACACCGGTGCAACAACTCACATGATCCCTCCCTCCACGCCTCTTCAGACTACCACACCAACTCAAGGTAATGAAAAAGTTTACTTTGGTAATGGCCAATCTTTGCCTATTTCTCATGTTGGTCATACTAAAATACTCGGTAATCTTAACCTTAATAACGTTTTGGTTGTTCCAAATATAACCAAAAATTTGTTGTCTATTGGCAAGTTAACTGAAGATAACCCGGTTGATGTTATTTTTTCTCACCCCTACTTTTACATTCAGGATCGCCGAACCAAGCAAACTCTAGCCCAGGGGTGCCGTGAAGACGGCCTTTACGTTCTTCGAAACACCCATGAAGCTTTAGTTTCCAACCATATGTGTCCCAAAGCTTCTTTTGAATTATGGCATTCCCGCCTTGGGCATGTCAATTTTGATGTCATTACATTACTTAAAAATAATGGGTGTTTAGCTTTTACTTCTATTTTACCTAAACCGGGTCTTTGCTCCCCGTGTGAAGTTGCCAAGTCTAAACGGCAACCCTTTGTCTCTAGTAATAAACGTGCCTCTTTGCCTTTGGAAATTATACATTGTGACTTGTGGGGACCATCCCCGATTAAATCCGTTGATAATTTTTTGTATTATGTTGCGTTTGTTGATGATTATTCTCGATTCACTTGGTTATATCCATTAAGGGCAAAATCCGAATTTGTAGATGCTTTGTCCTCTTTTATGCCCCTTGTTCAAACACAATTCTCTACAAAAATAAAAATTTTTCAAACTGATGGCGGCACGGAATTTACTAATAATCGTGTACGACATTTGTTTGAACAAAATGGTACATTCCATCGGATGTCGTGTCCTTACACCCCTCAACAAAATGGTCGAGTGGAACGTAAACATAGACACATTGTTGAAACCGGTTTGGCTATGTTATTCCACGCTAAATTACCCACCAAATATTGGGTCGATGCCTTCTCATCGGCCGTGTTTATAATTAATCGTCTACCATCCACTGTACTTCAAGGAAAGTCACCCTTTGAAATGTTGTATCACCAACTTCCGAATTATAGCACATTTCGGTCATTTGGTTGTCGTGTCTTTCCTTTTCTTCGGGATTATTCACCCAATAAATTATCACCTCGTAGCATTCCATGCATTTTTATTGGGTATTGCACCAAATACAAAGGGTATCGATGTCTTGACCCTTGTACCTCTCGTGTCTATGTTACACGACATGCGCGCTTTGACGAGAATTACTTTCCATTAGATTCCTCAACTACGGCCTCTCCTATTTCTTTGCTAGATGTTTCTACTTTTTTGGATACCTCCCACAATAATAATTCTGACATATCACCCAATGATGTTACTATTACTCCTCCTTCCACTACCTTACCCGAAAGCCCAAAGATAATTCCTTTTATCGCAGCCCAATCGTCACCTACTGCCTCTGTTTTCCCAAATCAGGCCCAAATCCAACAACCAACTTCACCACCTCCCCATTTTTCTACAGACCCTCACCCTTCCACAGGCCCAATATCGGTTCCCTTTACACCAGACCCAATTCCTGATCCAATTAATACTACAGGCCCCACTTCACCCGTAAGCACACCGTTACATAATCAATCACCCTCTTCCACCCCTCCCACAACACCGGCCACTAACCCGTCTTCCTCACCTACCTCATCGGTTGACTCCGCTGCCACGCCTGAGGCAACCACCCCTACTCCGCCACCACCACCTCCGCCTCCCCCTACTCACCCCATGGTTACCCGTGCTAAATCCGGTATTTTTAAACCGCGTCACTGTGTGGATTTGGCACACACAAATATAATTCCTCTTCATCAGGCTCTTTTCGCTACGACTGACCCTAAAACTTATCAAACTGCATCTAAAGACTTAAAATGGGTTAATGCTATGCAAATGGAAATTAATGCCCTTCATAAAAATCAAACTTGGACTCTTGTTCCGCGTCCAACAAATGCAAATGTTGTTGGATCTAAATGGCTTTTTAGGACAAAATTCCGGTCTGATGGTTCCATTGAACGTTACAAAGCCAGACTTGTTGCTCAGGGGTTCACTCAGGTGCCTGGTCTTGACTACTCTCATACTTTCAGTCCGGTAGTCAAAGCTGCTACCGTTCGCACTGTTCTTGCTCTGGCCGTTATCAATGGCTGGAATCTTCATCAATTGGATGTCAATAATGCCTTTTTACATGGGTATCTCAATGAAAATGATCTTATGGAACAACCTCAGGGGTTTATTGATCCTCAGTTTCCTTCTTATGTCTGCAAATTAAACAAAGCCATCTATGGTCTGAAACAAGCTCCCAGAGCATGGTTTCATCGCTTAAGCTTGTTTCTTACAAACTCTGGTTTCTCGTGTAGTCGGGCGGATCCATCGTTATTCATCTATAAGCGTGACTCATGCATCATGTATCTTCTTGTATACGTTGATGATCTTATCTTAACGGGCAACCAACACTCCACACTCAAATCCTTCATTTCTCGCCTGAACAACGAATTTGCCATTAAGGATCTTGGGAAACTCAGCTACTTTCTAGGATTGGAAGTTACCTACACTCAAAATGGTCTTTTCTTGAATCAGTCTAAATACACCTTGGATATTTTAACTCGTGCTAAGATGTTGGATGCAAAACCTGCACCAACACCTTTAAGCACCAATGTTTCTTTTGTTTCTACAGGTGATGCTTTTCCGGACACTACACAGTATCGTTCCATTGTAGGTGCTCTCCAGTACTTAACGATCACGAGACCTGACATTGCCTATGCCGTGAATCAAGTCAGTCAGTTTCTTCATGCTCCAACCATTGCCCACTTTCAGGAAGTTAAACGGATTCTCCGGTATCTCAAGGGAACCATCGCCTTCGGTTTACACTACAGTCGCCCCACTCATACATCGTTACTTGGTTACTCCGATGCTGATTGGGCTCGTTGCCTCGAGACTCGTCGATCTACATATGGTTATTCTATATTTTTAGGTGGTAATCTTATTTCTTGGAGTGCCAAAAAGCAACCAACAGTTTCCAGATCTAGCTGTGAATCTGAATATAGAGCCATGGCTAATACTGCTGCAGAAATTGTTTGGCTGACTCATCTACTTCAGGAGCTTCATGCTTTACCTCCAGACAGACCAACTATCTTGTGTGATAATCAGAGTGCCATTTTTCTTACTCAAAATCCAGTTTCTCACAAACGGGCTAAACACATCGATCTTGACTACCACTTCTTGCGAGAGTTAGTTGCTGCAGGAAAATTGGTTACTAAATTTGTTCCCACCAAGCTTCAGGTGGCTGATATTTTTACAAAGAGTCTTCCCAGTTCTCAGTTCCACTTTTTTCGACAAATGCTTCGTATTGGTCCTCCACCGTTCAGCTTGCGGGGGGATGGTAGATAAATCATTATTTAGGAGCTATATTGTTTAGTTTTAAATTTCTAAAGGTAGCTTTGTGTAAATCTCTTATCTATATAATGTCTGATGTATCATTCATTTGGGATATCAAGAAAAGTCATTATCATTTCATTCAAGTTGGACCCATTGGTCCAAGTGTACTTTTTTTACAATCAATAGTTTGGGCAATACCTTGCAATGTGAAGTGCTTTAGGAGCATACCATGTGCATGAAATTATTTTACTTTATTATTAGGAGCGTACCTTGTGCAATTTTTTTTATTTTATTTTATTATAATGTATAGATGCATAATTTATTACGGATCAGAAACGTACCTAAAAATCACATGTGTATATGATGATACCCAACCTATTAAATCCAAAACTATAAATAAGCGAGTTTACATAGTATCATCACAAACGTAGATAGTTTGAAAAGTTTAGCTACTCAAAATTAAGAACAAATTAAATACGCAAACAACGTCAAGGTTCATCATTAAAAAAAAACCTACCAGTGGTAGCTTGTGCCTATGTGGTTGCTTCTGAATTCGATCCACCAATCGACTACTTTGACGTGTATGTATGCTTGCTAGTTTCTCCCGAGTTGTCGCTTTTTTTCAATTGTTGTCACCTTCCATCTATACTAATAAAAGATTACACTAAATGCCATGTGGCATTTTCTCTTTTAATATAGGTCTTTTGTTATTAATTATTAGAGTAAACTGCAATTTTACCCCCTGAGGTTAGGGGGCATTGGCACTCTTACCCCCCTAAGGAAATAAATGCAAAATTACCCTTACTGTTAAGTGTTATGTCGCAGTTCTACCCCCCGGCTTCAATTTTCTTGACCTGCCTGTTGACTTGGGGGTGAAAAGACTATTTTACCCTTTTGTTTTACCCCCCAACGTTTGCTCTTATTTCGCATGTTTACCCCCTTAAATCAAATATGTTGCTGATCTGTTGACTTGGGGTAAATTACTAAAATACCCTTTCTTATAACCCCCTATAATTTGTGTTTAGAAGTACAATTACCCCCTGCAACTTCCACAACCTTTCCCGCCACCATCCATATTCGATTCCACCACCATATAAACAGGCTTGTAACAGAGTTCAAGCCACTCAGCCACCGTTGACCACCCTTCGCTACTGTCCCATCTCCATGAACCTGGCTGAAGCCCATACACATCCAGAACCAGGTTCAGATGTCAAACTAGGTTCACTGTCAGCAAAAATGGTTCACATGTCCAACTAGGTTCACTGTCAATTCAAAAATGGTTCACATGTCCAACTAGGTTCACTCAGCAAAAATGGTTCAGCATTTGAATGGTTCACAAGCATGTTTGACTTTCATAAGTCAAATTGCACACTGTCATAACTATTGTGTGTATGGCATCAAGTGTTGTAACAGAATACAAAAACCATGAAGAAGTGTTGTAACATAATTCAAAAACCATGAAGCTGTCAAACAGGTTCACTGTCAATTCAAACAGAATTCAAACAAGCATGTTTGACTTTCATAAGTCAAATTGCACATACACCTATTGACCCATATGCATTTGTACAAACTTGTATAACTTCCATAAGCCAAACTTCACATACACCTATTGATACACCTATTGACCTATTGATACACCTATTGACCTATATGCATTGTACAAACTTGTATATGCATTGTACAAACCTGTTTGACTAGAAACCTGTTTCATAAGGCAAACTGCATATCCATATTACCCATATGCATTTGTAGAAGCCTGTTTGACTTTCAACATACACCTATTGACCTATATGCATTGTACAAGCCTGTTTGACTTTCATAAGTCAAACTGCACATCCACATTACCCATATGCATTTGTAGAAGCCTGTTTGACTTTCATAAGTCAAACTGCACATCCACATTACCCATAATTCATAACCTCAGGTGATAATTCATTAACAGCATCAACTCAACATTAGTCAATGCTTCTGATATGCAACTTAACAGGAGCAACTTAACATTAACAGCAGCAAGTCAACATTAACAACAGCAGCTTAACATTAACAACAACAACTTAACATTAAGTCAATGCTTCTGATATGCAACTTAACAGCAGAGCTACTTAACAGCCTAACATATTAGAGTTTTACACCAAAAGATCCTAATATATACCAAAAGATCCTAATATATAAACCAAAACATCCTAATATATTAGAGTTTTACACAACCATTTCCTGCTGCGGTGGAAATTGGAAGTGGAGGAAAGGGCGGCCCCGCATTTTCACCACCACTGAGACCACAATCGATCGGCCTGACCACCGAATCCTCATGTCCACTGCAAACACATGAAGATGTATGTTTTCAATAACCCCCTGTTTTTAACTTGTTCACACAGATGTTTTCAATAACCCCCTGCAAACACATGAAGATGGAGGTGGAAGGATGGATCGTCGGAGGTGTTGAGGAAGAAGGAGTGGAAGCTTAGGGGGTAAGATTGTTGGATTATGTTTAGTTTAAGGGTTTATATAATATATAAACCAATAATTAACGTGAAATTACCTATTTGCCCTTTGACTCTTATTGACCAGTCAAGAAAATTGAAGTCGGGGGGTAGAACTGCGACATAACACTTAACAGTAGGGGTAATTTTGCATTTATTTCCTTAGGGTGGTAAGAGTGCCAATGCACCCTAACCTCAGGGGGTAAAATTGCAGTTTACTCTAATTATTATTATTATTATTATTATTATTATTATTATTATTATTATTATTATATAACATAAAGGATATTGATCTAATAATTCTAATATTATTAATTAATTAATATATAACATAAGGATACTGGTCTAATTCGTACGGGTCTAACAAATTCAGCTATAAGGTTGGAGAATTAACGAATATACACTTTTGAATTTAAATTAATTTTATATATTTACTAAATTCTTTTAAACTTATGGTTGTAATCTATTTTCGATCAATCATATATATAAGTTATTTCTCATTATTGTAGAAGATATTTACATAGCTCCTTAAGTTAACATTTGATCAGTGGGATAAATTAAGGGATGAGTTTACTTTTTTACTTGTTAACAGTAACAAATATATAATCTAAAGTTATAAATAGTGGAATCACTCGCACAATGCGGTAAGAATTCAGCTTTGATCAGTATCAGTTTGATTTGTTACGATGCAATCACTCGGTATAGCAACCTAATGAAAAAACAGATGGAATAAAATCACTAAACCTTAGTATTCTTGTGGTAACATAAAAATAAATAAATTTTACTATTCCTAGTACAAAAAACAAAACATGATATCAAAATGAAACGCATTAATAAAATATGTGCTATATTTAATATTAAGATATATGCGTACTAGAAGATTTATCATGTGTAGCTTTACATTTCAAATTATTTATAATTCAAGTTGTCTAAGTTGTACATTTTAACTTACGTATTTATTGATGTACTAGGTTTGAACCTCGTGTATTACACGGGCTGCATAAATGTAATTTTATATAATAAATAATAAAAAGATATATCTTTAAAAAGTTGTGTATTGTACGTGTTGAATTAAATATAACGTCATATGTTAACACATACAGTCGTCAAGATTTATCTTTTAAAAATGAATTTTGATGTGCTATTTACTTATTATAACATTTTAGTTTGTTTTTTATTTATTAACAGGTAAAAAACACATGTATTACATGGGGTACAATCCCGTTTTTATGATACATTCAAATTATGATATACAATAATTTTAGTTAATTTTATGCACCTTCATGCTTATTTGTTTATTTCATTCATAAAACTCGTCTCAAATTTGTATCTAAGAGGGTTTACGGTACAAAAAAGTGGAGATCGATCCCCACATTTTTATATATTTCATCATTATCGAGAATTAAATTCTCTTTTCGAATGGAGTATAGAATTGTTATATTTAAAAATGCATTCTTTCTAAATGTTGAGGCAATGTGCAATAAATGATGAGTTTAACCCAATTATAATAGTACGTCTAACATTACAAAGGTGAAACTAAGTTTTCTAGATTTGATATTTGAAAGAATTGTACGACTATAATGATGAGTTCAAACCATTATAGCGATGCATCTAAAAATACACGTATAATTTGATAGAAGGATATTAGAATAACTATTTATTCTAGTGATATAAAAAATAATAATACAATTATTAAATATATATCAAACGGGAACCTATGATTCCTAATTTACCATAATTTCAATCACCAAACTCCAAAGTATATATATCTACTCATAATACTCGGGATATAACTTTATGAATATATAAAAAAACAAACGTTTATTCTTATTTAAATTTTTGTCTAAAATTATTTATAGAAAAACAAATATTAGTTCTTATATATATTTTTTAAAATATTATTATTATTTAATATGAGAGATAAATAGGAAAACAACGTGAGAAAGCACCAAAAAGTGACACATGTCCAAAAAAAGAAATTCATTTATTAGTATAGGAAGCTATCAATAATTATCTATGATATATTAGTATCTTAAATTGTTTTAGTTTATTTTATTTTTCTTCAAATTTCAAACGAATTGACATTTTTTTATTATGGGTGGTCTTAAGCAATTTTTTATGGTATTTATCATCTTTTATTTACATGAGATATTTTCTTTATTTGAACCCGTGTGTTAGTATATAAATAAAAGAAACCTAAAAATTCCACCAGCTTCTCCTTTTGATTTTCTTAGCCTCATTCTTATTTTTGGGTCATTAATCATGCATGTCCAATTCAGCTCAATAAAACCCAATTACTTTACTAAACTTATAAATTTGCAACACAATAAATATAATTTGCATCTTCCTGTTGCTAAATCAAGAGATGCTCCACCAACTAAGTCCATTAATTTCAGCCCACTAATTTGATTAAGTAATTGTGGTCATTTGACTAACTCCATGTGAGCCACCAACTTTTCTTTTGTTGACTTTCAAATCTTGATTCGCATTGTCTGCTCAAACAAATGAATCAAATAAACAAAATTTATTTCAATCATAAATCCATACGTATACATTTTTCTTTATGTGGTTCAACAAAACAAAATAAGCAAGGTTAAATTTATTTGTTTATAAATAGTTTTATAAAAAATCAAAACAAGCAAGGTTAAATTTCAAGTTTTAGCCATAGTCTCAAGGTTTGTTAAAATCCTTTATTTCTACATGTGGTCTTATTCATCAAACTTAAAATATTTACCACTTACCAGTAGAATTTAATAGAAAAAGTTACTCAAAATTATTGAAAAAATAAAAATAAAAATAAAAATATGTATTATTTGGAACATATCATGTTTCAACGGTGGTCTAGTTGTGATGGAAATGCTTCTACATCGTTGTCGTGGACTTGTCCTCAACGACGATGTTTGACTAGGTACCTTAGCTACCTTGAACCGGTTTGGAGTTGTGTGGATCAATCCTTGAAAGAAAAATGTAACTAACAAGTTGACGTTAGCCCGTGCGTTGCGGCGGGATGTTGACTATGAAAGTTTTAAAATCACTATATTATATGTGAATATTTTTAAATTTATTTAAAACATTCTTTTCTTGTTGCTTTATCCCTAACGTACAAAACAATGACAACAACGAAATCCTTGAAACAAATCATATTTGAACACGTATACATGTGACTTCTAATTTTAAACAAACTAAATAACTTAAATGGTACATGAATCAAATATAAAAAAATAAAATTACTAATTTATTATTATTATCCTTGATCTCTTCAAAGTCACCAAATGAGATCAATTGGATTAACCACCCTTATCTTCAAATGTTTGTTTTTCAATCCAATAAGTATCATGCATTCGTTATCTGTAATACCCATTGGGTTTAAGGGTATACCAGTTTGTGGCCTTATGTGAGTAAAATTACCCATTGGCATGTCTAATGCCCAAAATATGGGTTACGGTTTCTTCCAACTTCAACATACTATTTATTATATTTATAAAGTTTATACAAAACAACAATAGATTAATATATTAAGTTACAATGCGTGTAAACGGGTGCGAGTAACCATGTGGGTATCACCTAATAACAAACCCACCCCAAACACATGATATTTTTTAATACTAATCTGATACCCACGACTATATCAAAATATTTTAGGTTTGGATTTGTTTGTCATCCCTAATCACCTCCCTTTCTTGCTTCTTACGTATCTTTGATTTTTATGATTTGGGCTTTTGTTTTTTCTATTTTTTCATTTAATTGTTTAACTAAATAATTATTGAAATATTAAATCTAATATTTTAATATTTCATT
Organism: Helianthus tuberosus; assembly: GCA_030545235.1. NCBI lineage: Eukaryota > Viridiplantae > Streptophyta > Magnoliopsida > Asterales > Asteraceae > Helianthus > Helianthus tuberosus. Next base: position 172,830,303 of record CM060451.1, read on the forward strand.
TACTCATTATATCTATATATCTAATTAAATGTCGTGGATTCGTAATTGAGAGTAAATACTGGTACTAAACTGCACTGGTGAATCTAGTCCAAAGTTTCAAGGGTATCTCAATTTTTTTTATCATTTGTATAAAACTGAAAAAAAAAAAAAACTTTACACTACGTAAATGGAGCTTATGGGTATTTTTACACTATGGAAATAGAGTTAAGGGGTAGCCCGTGCTACCCTTGATTGTACACAACATCCGCCCCTGCTAAACCCATACCGGTACCGAAAACGTCAAAAGTTGTTTCGGTTTAATAAATTTGGTATCAGTACCGATACCGGATACTATTTGGTCATCCCTAATTGTCTTGTAGTAGTAGGTGGTAAATTACTATAGTAACAATTTAAATGTTAAATTAAACTATCTAAAATCGGGACACATGTCTCAAAAACTCGAGTCATGACTCATATAATTCAAGGGCGGATATGAGATGGTTTTTAACACAGAGTTTTTTAGTTTTGGACTTTGAACTCATTTCAATATTTCATATATCAGTGAGAGAAAGAAAAGACGCTGCCGATGCGGCAACGAAGCAACCGATCGACGCCGCATTAAATAACTTAAATTTCTTCGCCGTTAGGAGAATGGAAAAGCATTCGGTGAAGTCCGTAAAACGCAGTAACTGCCGGTCAAGTGGATAGTCGTTTTAAAGTGTTTGTTGCACCGGAGAAGAAGTTGCGGTAAACTCGAGACCTTAGAAAACTTTATTCTACCCGTTTTCATCTATGTTTCTGTAACTTTTCTGGCAAAGAAACCGTGAATCATCGTGATATTGTGAAAGCCACCGTTCCTGAAGTTTATGTTATATGTATATATATATTAAGGTATGTGCCTGTTCGGAGGAGATACGACGGTTACATGAAGGTTAAGTTATTGTCGCGACGTGCCTGTTCGGAGGAGATGCGATGGTTGCATGGCGGCGTGCCTGTTCAAAGGAGATGTGATTGTTGCATGAGGGTGTTTGTGACGGTTGGTGGTTAAATGCGGTTGTTTATGGGATGTTGAGTGTAGCGTTTGATTGTAGACGGAAGGGAAGTGGACAGAAAAGTACGGTGTTTAGTCGCCGTTAACTTGCAATGTTCAATTGCCGACAAGTATCGTCGTCGTATCTAGGGATTCCGGCAAATAACCAACATTGTTTTTGACTATATTTGTTTTAATCAGTGCGTCGGTTGTGTATATTCGTTTTAATGTTTTTGTCGGTTTGTTTCAGTGTCGTGTACATACATTATATTATATTTTGAATGAAGCGGTGCCAGTTTTGAATGAATCGATGCCTTTGGTTGAAGCGATGCGATAATGTATTATTCAATGAGTGTGTATATTGGGACATATTAGTTTGGGTTAAGTATTTATTAAGGCAAGGGTATTAGTTAGGGGTGTGATGTGAAGAGACACAACTCTTGAGTTACCCTAAGGCACCCTAAGTTACTTTTTGTTAGATTATGTAATATGTAATATTTAGGAATAGGTTAGTGTTATCTGCACATACACCTATTATGTATGGGTGTTTGAGGCTAGCTATCTTGCAGCAGTTTGCAATTGATTGAACTTTGTGGGACTTTGAGTATATCGGTATGGCATGGTGTATTTTAAAGTTGATATGATCTAACTTTGAAAGCTGAAAACGTTTTACTTAGACTATGGGGTATAGTCCCCTTTGCCTCACCTCCACCTCACCACCTTTTTTTTTTCCTCTTCCCCCACCAAGAAGAAATGGTCTCCCTATCCATCCCTTCAAATAATATTAAAGGAGAGAGAGGGGGGGGGGGGGGGGGTTCAACGGAGAGGACGGGGTTGAATCCCCGATTGCACCGACGGAAGAATGGGGGGCGGTGTTCCCCGACGGGAAAGGGTGCCACCTCACCATCCCGACCCCCTCCCCAAGTCCACACCCCACCATCTTACATTCGGAACCTATTTGTTGAAGAAAATAATATTGAAAACTGAAGATTATACATAATCCTAAAGAGGAATGTCGGTATACATTCCTCTTTTGGCCCGTAACTTTTACAAATTCCAATTTTAGTCCTTGCTTTAGTATTAAGTTTTAAAATTGTAATTTTAGCCTCTAGATAATGATTCTATTTTACATACCCATAGACTTTCAAGAATGACAATTTTAGCCCATATGCTACTACTCTACTTTACAAAGTACTCTCTTTAGTTTTTATTGTTCCAACTTTACCACTTCAATAACTTTCTTTCGCTAATTTCTTTTTTTAAAGAACTAATTTGTCATGTTTGAAAACTTTGTAAAATATCATTTTGACCTTCTCGAATTCTAAAGTATTGAGTTTACCCATTCCGTTCCTTTACTAAAAAACTAATTTATACGTGCGTATTTTTATGTATATGTCGGCGTAAATTTGAGTTGGTTTCATTTTGATGTAAACTTTTTTGGAAATAAATAAGTCAAATATTGCACGTTTTTGTGCTTATTTTATGTACGTTTCCAGTTGGTGTACATTTCGACATAAATTTTGTTTCGAACAGAGTGGAGTCGAACATAATACGTTTTAATTCGACGGTATAAATTAAAGTTACTCTACGTTTTTACCCCGCAACAACGCGCAACGGGTAAAATCAGTATTATATTATATATCTATACTAAAACCCAAAGTCGTTGGTCTTTACATCTCTTGACCATGCTCCTTTCACTTTGCAAAACACTCATGGTGCATTGTCTGCGGGTCATATTACTAGTTTTTACTAAAATGAAAATAAGTTCATTTTGATACCCTATGACCACTCATTGGGTAACTTGGTTATTTGTTTGCGTGTTATGGTTGTACGTTACTGTCGATATTCGACGTCTATTGGTTCAGTTCATTACAATAGTGGTACGATACATGCACTCGGTATGGAAATTAACACGTGATTACATTGATAGAAACGAAAAAACGAACATTGGTACCGACACCAATATTGTTCCAATGTATCGATCGGTTTAGATCGTCACGATACAGTACCGGTACCGATGTTGTTCAGTGTAGTATCAGTTTATCAAAAACAAAAACAATAAAATAAATACTAGTACTGATATATCTATATCGTAATTTTGAAAAAAAAAATATAGTTACAGAGTTAGATTTTTTAAAAATGTTAACGTAAACAAGTTATAGCTGTGAACATCCTAGTAAAGAAAAGTGTTTTGGTGATCTGTCATGTGGTTAAACATTTTGTTTGTAAGAAACACATATAATTGTTATAAATAAACTATATTATGGTGACTATCCACATTCTAACTCACGTCTCTTTGTATAGAGGTTCTTTGTATTGCATGTTTGCATCTCAATGAATAATAACTCTCTATTCTATCTTTCTCTGTGTGTTCCTTTGATAGTTGTTCTTATGTCCATATACTAGTCGCTAGTAGACCATTATTTTATAACACGTTATCAACACGAAAGTGTGTTTCCCCCAAACCCTGTTGTTTTTTTCTCGAACATTCGGCCATTTTTTTGAAACCTTCACTGCTCTACTTTGGTCGACAACTACCAACCAATGGAAGAACTTATATCTCTGGGTTGAATTGCTTCGGATGTCAAGCTCTCTAACAGATCTGCTTTTGGCCGGATTCATAAGGTATCACGGATTCGAAAGGTAACCTTTATATAAGAGTGTTACATTCTTTTGATCTGCAATACTGGGAAGATCTAGTCCCCACCAATATTTTATATTAAGTTATTTATAACTGTTTTAAACTATTACTCTATATATGATTTATTTTTTAACGGGTTATGGTAGTAGTAGTAAGGAAACCAAAAGTTAATTGACCCACTTCTTAAAATGTAGTAATAAGGTTATTTATTAACAAATTTAATGTTTTTGAATAAATCAGTGAGTTTTAAAATAAGTACATGACACAATTTTGGTTGGAAATTATTATGAACTTATCGATTGTGTATACTACAACATGGATCTTATGGTATCTACTTACAAGAGGAGACAATTAAAGTTTCACATGAAGATCATACATCAATGCTCATTGAAGGATTTCACATCAAAGGATCAAGCGACATATCAAGTCGCATATCAATGGGCTACAAAGTTTTGAGTAACTTTCAAAAAAGCCCGACACGAGTCACTTATAGGATACATGTAAAAAAAATGGGGAGCATTATACTAGTTGCACTCATTTTCCTTTAACTAAGTTTTATCCCAATGGGTTTTCTTAGTTAGGTTTTTAATGAGGCAACATACCTATCCAAAAGTATCAGGGGGAGAAAATACACGCTGCACTCTTTTTTCCCTTAGCTGAGGTTTTGTCCCACTGGGTTTTTCTAGCAAGATTTTTAACAAGGCAACACCACCAAGCGTATAATACATTGTTTTCTTTTATCACGTGGATAGTCAAGGGAAGTGTTATAAATAAACTATATTATGGTGACTATCCACATTCTAGTTCACGTCTCTTCGTATCCATTGTATTAATGTAAGAACACTATATATAGAGGTTCTTTGTATTGCATGTTTACATCTCAACGAATTATAATTCTCTATTCTATCTTTCTCTTAGTGTTCCTTTGATACTTGTTCCTATGTTCATATACTAGTTACTAGTAGGTCATTATTATACATATTAATAACAACTCTTGACGAATAGTGCCAATACTAATAGGGAGAATAATGAGAACAAGAAAATTCATGAAGAGCCAAACATGTAAGACAGAGCAAATTTCCCCTATATTAATTCACAAAAAGGTTTTGTGAGGTGAATATACTATTCAATTTTGTACAAGTCACCATAGCCTTTGAGTACAATTAGCAAAAGCACCTTTCATTTCAACCTACTTTACCAAGTTTTGGTTTGTTTGTAAGAGATACAATTCATTTTTTTACAATTTTCACACTTATAGTTTTTTGTATTTTACACCTTTGTCACAAAACTTTTTTCATTTTTACTCAAACACTTTTTCACTTTCAACTTTGGTCTCATATACTTTTCATTTTTTTCAAAGTTGTCGTTTTACGTTTGAATCTAAAGTTTGTCAGTTAACACACTACAACGCGCATGTGTGGTTCAAAGTTTTTACGTTATTTTGTTTTGATGTTTAACGACCCTATGGAAATGTATGGGTCCTAAGTCGACTTGGTTATTCTTTTATATGTTTAACGTTTCACTCTAATTTATGCAAGTTGACACGATGCAACGCGTGTGCATGGTCCAACGTTTTTACTTCTACTTTTGGTTCGGTTTAACAATCCCGCCGCAAAGCGCGGGTCCTAAAGACTAGTATAGAGTAAAAGACAACGAACAGTTTTCTTTTTCTTTTTATTATTTATTTTTGTTTGCAAGGTTTTATTAAAATGTCTGTAACCAAATTACAAAAAAAGCAAAACGTTTATAATATTGTAATAAATATTTATCATACATGTTGGTATCCTAAACCCAAAATCTATGACATATATCGTATCGCTACCGTTGTGAATTAAATCAAAACCAGCCAAACAACAACGTTATCAATATTTCTTTTATTGTTTTTGGTTTTGATAAATTGATACCATATCGCTACCGTACTGAACATCGGAACTGGTCCTATATTCATTGTTATGGTTTCCCGATTTCGTTACATGAATATCAGTACCAGTACCATGACGATCTGAAACGATGATACATTCTGAACATCTGTGTCGGTACTGGTTTTCGTTTTAATCGTTTTCGGTTGATGTAAAACACATGTTAATTTCTATATTGGGTGCATGTATTGTACTCGAATTGTAATGAACCAAGCTGCTATAGATCGAATACCTGTGGTTAAATACCGCCACAACGAGCAGGCAAATAACCTACTTTTATAACAATAATCACTTAATTATTATCTCTACATAATTGGCAAAACATGTGAACACATCGTAATTTTTTTAACACCAAGAAGCGTTATATATGATTTTTAGTAATTTTGTATAGAGTTAATTATGTTATTTGTCTATGTGGTTTGTTGAAAAATAACCATTGCAGTCCATTAGTTTTAAAATTGCTAAAACAGCCCCTATACTTTCAGTTTTGTAACGATTATTGTCCATTCTTACTAACGCCATCCAGTTATTCTGTTAATTTATTTGAAATGACCATAATGCCCCTGTTAGTAAAACTACTATATAAATAAATAAAGAGTTAATTACGCTTTTCGTACCTGTGATTTGTCGAAAATAACTATTATAGTCCATTAGTTAAAAAATTGCCATAACAGTACCACTACTTTCACAACTTCCACCTTCAACTCACCAAAATGGCGGTTAACGACTCCATCTATCTACTATCCTTCACTGTACTCTTCACTCTCTTTGTTTCTTCATATCCAGCCAGAACATCACCTGCTCCGGCTCCACACCCTCTCCACTTCATCCATCTTTAACATCTCCCACCACTACACACACATACTTGAACAATGACCACATCCACCACCCATTCTGCCCACCATCGTCATCAAATACCACTTACCCCTATCCATACCCATGGCCATTCTCTTCAAACAAATCATCAACCAACTCCTTTTCTACCAATGAATTCTACCAATTCTGACCACTACACAGGGGATCGCCTAGACTTCATCTCCTCCCCTCAAGTTTTTCTGGTTGGCCTCAAGTTTTCCTACTGACTTCGATTGTGATGAGGGAAAATTAGGTGCTCGGCGATTTCATTTGTGATGGGGGGAAAGTTATGTGGTCGGAGATTTCAATGATGGTGTAACAGGTTGACGGAGATAGATCTGGCATCGGTGGAGGTAACAGAGGAGATCCGATTAACGGTGATACGATGAGGGGAGCAGTGGTAAACCTGAGTCGTCGAAACATAGTTGTGTAGCTGGAGCAGGTGATGTTCTTGCAGGATCTGAAGAAACGGGGAGAATGAAAAGTAAAGTGAAGGATATTGGTACAGTTTTGGCAATTTCTAAACTAATGGACCACAATAGTTATTTTCAACAAACCACATGGACGAAATCGGAACTAACTCTTTATTTATTATAATTTTAATAATAGGGGCATTATGGTCATTTCAAATAAGCTAACAGATTAACTGGATGACGTTAGTAAGGGTGGACTGTAATTGATATAAAAGCGAAAGTACAGGGACTGTTTTATCTTTAAACTAATGGATTATAATGGTTATTTTCAACAAACCACAGGGACAAAAAACGTAATTAACACTTTTATATAAACCCAAACATTTTACGTTTAGCCTTTTAGGAAAAACAATAATAAGAATCTGGATCATTGTCAAGTATTCTAACGAAAATATACAAACTTAAATACTATTCATCACATTTTCAAAGACACACACACACACACACACATATATATATATATATATATATATATGAACATCTTAGCGAAGAAGAGTGTTATCTATGATCTGTCATAACTGGCAGAGCATGTGAATACACCGTAATTTTTTTTAACACCAAGAGGCATTATACATGATGCTTAGTAATTTTGTATAAACCTAAACAATTTATGTTTTACTTTTAGGAAAAACAATAAAACAATCCGTAACCGTCAAGTATTCTAACGCAAATAGCACCACATACACCACCTCAAATGAATTTATTTGTTATAAATCAAAACAAACGCTTAAAAACATAAAAACTATTCATTACATTTTCAAATCTATTATATATATATATATATATATATATATATATATATACCTTATATACTAAAGCAAAATAAATTGAGGCCACTTGTCAGCATCTTACAACAATTTTTGCCACATAGCAAAGCATTACTCCAAGTTTATTGATTTTGAGCACTAAATACCCTAATCAATTCACAAAATACCTATCACAACCCTAATTGAAAAAGCAACCATGACGAAGGCAACAATCAAGAACAAACTAGGTATGGTGATCAGGAACAAACCAGGCAGTGGTTGTGTGTGGGCGGTGGCAGTGTGGTGGTCTGATGTTGATGGTGGAGGAGTGGTGATAATGGTGGTGTTTATGACTGACGAGACAATTTCCACAAAGCCTAGGGTTTTCCATCGAACTGATTTTTCATGAGACGATTGTCCCTGATACTTCATCTGTTAACCTGGGTTGATATCCTGAATTCGATGAACCCTAAATCAATTATTAGTCTTATAAAAGGTGCGGATTTTAGGGTTTCCGATTTAAAGTTTTATGGAAGATTCTCCTCACATAATTGTCCAATCAAAGGTTTAATCTTTATCCCTATTATGTAATTGATTTTAGTGATATTTGTGCATTAATCTTTTGTGGTTATAATACCATTCACCTTCATCAGCAGGCTAATGTTTTCGTTTTTAATGAAGTTAATGTGGAATTCCATGGTCCAAAAGAAAGTAAGAGTCCTCCCAGTATCTCCATGATTTTTAAAATAATGGAATTTTGAGTATATCTTTGGTTTGTAGCATGTATATATAGTGTTTGAATAGTTACATGTTTTGCATTAGGTTTATATGAAGGCGGTCTTTAGAAAATACATGTGGAGCTTCCCGATGCTTATCCATACAAATCTCCTTCTATAGGTTTTTTTAAATAGGATATTCCATCCGATGAGATGTGAGTTGTTTTTTTAGGGTGAAGGTATTGGTACATCCCCCAAAAGTAGTGACACCCCCCCCCCCCCAGCAGCCCCGTATAAGGCAATGAGGGTTGTATAGGGGTTGAGTGAATTAATTATGTCAGAAAAAGTAAAGCTATACGCCCCTCATTGCCCTATGAGCGGTGTATAGAAAGGTGGTAGTTGGAGCATTAAACCCTATACGCCTCTCATTGCTTTATACACTGCTCATTGGTACTATAATCTCTGAATTTAAGGTATATTGCTGACAAGACAGCTGAGTTCAGACTGAAAAGGCTGAAAAGGTGATTCGTATATACGCGCTCATGGCTCTATACGCTGCGTATTGTTTCGATTTTTTTCCCTTTACCCCAAGCTTACGGGATTCATGTAATACAAATGTTCAAAAATCCCAAAAAAGTGATGAAAATGATAAAAATTTTCAAATAAACGGCCTGGTTAAATTAGATTCGAATCACGATGTCAAATTGGGACTTTGGATATTTTTTTGGTGAAAGTTCGAATGAGTCATACGTCTCCGAAAGAGTTTGGTTACCCGGCGTTGATCGAGGTGAGGAGGAGGTGGTTTCCGTGCGTCGTTGTGATGAAGGGAGTGTGCGGCCCGTGATGCCTGATTTGAACTAGGTAAAAAATTCATATTGGCGTTATGGTTATTAAAGTCTAACCATTAAGTTGTTTCAGGTCGTAGAGGAGGCGGGACCATCTTACGTGGCTCGAAAAAACAAGGTATAACAAGGAAAGGTATAACATAACCGTCACTTACGTGTTATTCGTTATGTATAATGTTTATTAAATTTTAGACAATTTTGATTTTGTATAGGTGTTATTCGTTATGTATAGGTTTATTTGAAGGATGCCTATTAGAATTTAGACAAAGTTGATTTTGTTTACGTGTTATTCGTTATGTATAATTTTTATTAGATTTTAGACAACGTTGATTTTGTATACGTGTTATTCGTTATGTATAAGGTTTATTAGATTTTAAACAAATATAGTTTTAAATTACCGTTGTTTCAGGTATTTGCGACACTTCACGAGTTAAAGAATTGGGCTTACAAAACAGAAATTGCGAAAGGTTACGTCATTGTGACCCAATGAACGGTAACAAAAGGCGAAGATTCGTCAGCAAGGACAGTGAAGATATGGTTGCAATGCGACGTTGGAGGCACATGCAAAAGTAAAGCAACAGTTCGGCGTTCTGGTAGCAAAAAGATTGGGTGTCCTTTTAAAATGATAGGGAAATTAGACGTAAGTAGTGGCAATTGGAGCTTAGTGGTGAAGCAAAAGGATCATAACCATGAGCCTGCGGTATTTCTCGAGGGTCAAGGTTGACCCCAGACGAAGAATCATTGGTAGAGAGACTTTATATTCAAAACATGGAGCCTACGAACATACATTTAACCATAAGAAAACAAAACCCACAGAGCGTGTGCATTCTACGAGACATACAAAACATGATAAAAAAGATTAAAGTCAAAATGTACGGTGATCGGACTCCAATGCAGATATTGGAGCAAATGTTGCATGAAGGAAGGTATGTTTACCACACCCGGGTGAATCCCGAAACAAATGCGGTCGAGGAGGTTTTTTTTGTTCATCGGTACCCGTACATAATGTGGCGTGCTTTCCCACATGTGTTGATGATTGATACCACTTACAAAACGAATGAGTATAGACTTCCATTTGTTCAAATTGTGGGTGTGACATCGACACACAAGTCGTTTTGTGTCGCTCATGCTTTTATCTCTAAAGAAAAACATGATAACTTCTTGTGGGTTCTACAGAAGCTCAAAGGATTGTTGGTAGAGGGTATGAAACCGCGCGTGATAGTAACATATTGCGATAAAGATTTGATGAATGCTTGCGATAAAATATTCCCAAAAGCATCCAAATTGCTATGTAGGTGGCACATCTCACAAAATATTCTAAAACACAACAAGGCAAAATTTGCAACGGCTGAAGAATGGAAAATATTCAAGCTTTCTTGGTCTCGATTGTGTAATTCTCCCACTGAGACGCTATACAATTATAACTTTGAGCGGCTATATACGCGACTGACTAACGACCATAGACCAGGTACATATTATATTAGTTCACATTCATTCATGTATACACACATACATGTAACCTCCCTGAATTTTATATACGCAATTATATTTTACAAACTATAGGGGCCTATTTTGACATTTTGTGAAACTATAAGTTGAGGGACTTGTTTGTCATTGTTTGAAACATGCTTTAAAAATGGTTAAAACCAAGTCCAGGGACTAAACTGTCATTTATTGAAAGTTATAGTCTAGGGGTTATTTTGACATTATTTAAAAGTACAAAGTATTGGGCATAAAATGTAATTATTGAAATCTAAAGTATAAGGGTTGAAATTGCCTTGTTTGAAACTTATTTTAACTCTAAAATCTTAACCGAGTTAAATGTTGAATAAGAAATCCTTTAAAAAAAATTAACTTAGTTAACTATGTTAATTAAAATAACAAAAAAAGGGGGTTTCTTGTATAACCCGCCCCTTAGCAAAGATCGAACCCGGACCACTCGTGTAAAAGCACCCCTTCTTTACCGGTTTATCCTCCATTAGGAGTGATTGATACCCTAACATTAATTGTTTTATACACTTCTTAAAATCCAACCGAGCACACACCTTTTATTTTATTTTTACGTTTTTTTATCACTTTGATAAAAACTAACATTTTTATAAACTCATATACATCAAACCTGATTTATTAAAAATATAAACTATAATTATTTCCGGTTTTATCTGATTATTATGAATTAAGTTAGTTTTAATCTTATTAAATTCATTAAAAATAGTAAACTAATTTTATAAAACCTGAAAATTTTTATATAATTATTTTAACATCAGAATGATGTTCGAAAATATAAAATTGATATTTTTCCCAAAATTCGATTTTTAACCAATTTAATCCAATAATTACATAGTTTTATTTGTTTAATTAATTATTTAAAAATAGTTAATTTATCAGAAAAAGTTTGTTTCAGCCTTTGGTCGGGGTGTTACAATACAAACATTACAAATCGTTATATTCTGTTTTTTTCAGGAGTTTTGGACTATTTGTATAGTGTCTGGTTACTACCCTATAAAGAAAAGTTTGCTTCAGCCTGGACTAACAAAAGCCCTAACTTTGGTCAACATACAACCAACAGAGTTGAAAGCCAACATGCTAAGTTTAAGAGATACCTTAAGGGGCCAAACAGCTCGCTCCATAGACTTGTGTGGCATGTTGACAAAGTTGTAGAGTCACAACGCATACAAATAAACCTCACTTTTCAGGATAGCCGGTCCTTGAAAACGGGGGACCACATGATATCATTCTTTGATAACCTACGTGGTAATGTTTCCCTGAAAGCATTAGATTTGTTGCTTGTGGAGAAGAAAAAGATGCGTACGCTGCTTGCAGTAGGGGGGACTTGTGGTCACCAGCTTTTTACGAGTTGTGGGTTGCCATGTGCTTGTCAGATGGAGTGGTGGGAAAATACAAGTAATAAAAACAGGCTTCAACCGCTTATTCTACTTCATATGAATACCCACCCCCCTCATTTCTAACTATTGTTTTTAAAACACAGATTGCAAAATTCCTCTTGCCGCCGTTGACAAATTCTGGACAAAACAAGATTTCAATGCTGAAGAACTTAAGGAAGACGATAATAATCTTCAGGAGGAAATCAATAGAGTCATGCAACAACTGAAGGCGCAACCACCGATAGTGTTAAAAAGTATGTTGTCGAAGATAAAGGAGGTGGTGAATCCAAGTATGACTGACCATCAACCGCCTGAGGTACAACAAGATACTCGGGGGCGCCCAACCTCTAAAGCACAACAAAAAAAGAAGGAGGAGGTTGCAAGACGTAAAGATACCAAGTCCGAAGCAAAAGGCAAAAGCCAAAAGAAGGACGAGGACGCTCAAAAGCCAGCAGTGCAACGCAGTCGTTCAAAGAAAAATAAGGCTAAAAAGACAGTTGACATTATAGATGAAGATTTTCCACTGTTGGTGGGGGATAGGTACGTCAACAATCATTGACCTATATAATATCCTACGTATTTCCATACATACATTTTCCCTGATAAAGATTTTCCATAATATATTTTCCAATTACAGGTAGAAAAACATGATCGATCGTTTTAAGGACTGGCTTCCAACTATGTATCGGAGATACATAACACATATAGAAGATGCCCAGCCTGACGGTAACTGTGGGTTTCGATCGGTGGCTATGGGTTTGGGGTTGGACCAGAATGCTTGGATGAGGGTCCGCCAAGAGCTACTGGATGATATGTTCATTAACAAAGACCGGTGGTGGCCTATTCTTGACTCTTTTGATCCGGGATTTTACACTACAGTATATCAATCAATAAACCGGTTGCACGTGGAACCTACACCAAGGGCATGCTGGATGTTCTTGCCATACACCGGATTGTTGGTGGCTCAAAAATTTGGTGTGGTTGTTCAACATTTAAGCAATGGTGTTTGTCAAACATACTTTCCCATGTTTGATGGTCCGGCGGAGGGCCATTCTGTTCTTTCGATTGCCTATGTGGAAGATGGCCATTTCATCATGGTTAAGTTAACGGATGATGGTCCGATGCCTCCACCGAATGGACTATGGAATATGTATCGACGTACTGAAGCTATGGAGTGGGAGACAATGTACATGTCTCGTCTTTTACGAATGCTTAAACGGTATGAAATGCCTATGAAATACACTATTAGATCATGTAAGCACAGACTAAATATTGAAATGCCATTAATACTTAATTAGGGACGAAGGTTAGATCGAACGGGTACGGCCGAGCCCCACTCATGGTCCTTATGTGATCACTTGAGTGCTTAGGTGTCCCAGTCGAGGGAAATCGACATAGTCAAGGGAAATTGACATAGTCAAGGTAAATTGACATAGTCGAAGGGAAATTCGACATAGTCGAGGGAAATCGACATAGTCGAGGGAAATTTGATAAAATCACATAAGTCATCCTTAAATTGGGTTATTCCAATTTCCCTTAATTATATAATCATCCCTCTAAAAGGATAAAGTGCCTACGGGATATAAGTAACGTCCTTTGGGACTAAAGACAGTGGTGGCCTACAACTCCCTGTCAAGAAAAGGTAATGAACTTTCATTCAACCTTAATACCTCGATTCTGTAAAATCCTGTTTATAAATTAAATATGTCCATGTGACTTGCCTTTTGTGCTATTATTAAATTGTAATAAGGGATTATAATAAAGATCCTGAATATATATGCATGCTTAACAAATGTTGGTGCATACGTCTGTCGACTTCATCTTGTATCGAGTCTTGTACTAAGATTGTTAGATCAGGGCACGTAGTACGAGAAAACTAGGGTTTGGGTGGTGTTTGGTTAATTTCATTTGAAATGACACTTGCCACTTTCAAACGAAATTAACATTGTTAATTTCGCTTGAAATGGAACTTGCCACTTTCAAGCGAAATCAGCTTCCCTATAAATACCCTTCATATGAAATCATTTGTAACTTTTGTAATTCCGTTACCGAAGTGATGCCGACGTGTCTACTGATCTGTAAACTTGTTATAATCAATATACAAGACATTTAGAAGTGAATCAAGCTGTTTTACAAGTTAATTCATCTGTTTCCGCTTCTTGAATTGATTAGAACTCTTCTGATCGACTTGTTTGGGTCACAAAACGATCCTACAAGTGGTATCAGAGCTCAGGAGGAAGAGTTCTTGCCAAAACAGCCATTATTTCTGATTTCTACACCTTCTTTTACATAATTCACAAAATTTTACGGACAAAATGGTCTGAATTTCACACATTATAATCGTAACAGTGTTTTAACGAATCCTTGAAAGAATTGGACTTTAATTCAATCTAAAACGGGTAAAACTCGTAATTTCGCTTGAAACACAGATCGGTCTATGATGATGTCAGCAGCATTTCACACGAAATTAGCACTTGATTCCGCTTGAAATTGCTATTTCGCTTGAAAAGTACACCTAATTCCGCTCGAAATAAGTAATTTCGTTTCAGTGTGTAATTCCGTTTGAAAAGTGAACTTGACTTTACACGAAATCACCTGATTTCGCTCCAAAGTGTAATCTCGTTTGAAAGTTCATCTATTTCACACGAAATCAGGTATTTCGTTTGAGAGTGATTCCGTGTGAGAGTGATTCCGTTTGTGGGAGTGATTCCGTTTGAGAGGTGATTATGTTTGAGAGGTGATTCCGTGTAAAGGGGGTATTTCACTTCAAAAGTGATTTCGGTTGAGACTTGATTCCGTTTGAGTTTGGTATTTCGTGTAAAATTGTTTTTTTGAGACTTGTGCTTTGTGAAACAATTTGCTGAAACATGGAAGAGGAATTCTACAATGCGTTTGCTACACCAGTTGCTCCGGTTACATCTGCTGAAACTCTTTATAGTGAAAATGAGACGGGAACTCATCAAAAACCGCCAAAACTCATGTACATTGAAGATTTTAAAGGATGGCAGAATCGATTTGAGAATTGGGTGCAAGCTTACAAGTTTGACGCATGGTGTGCGTTAGAGAAAGATTATAAGAAACCGAAGAATGAACGTGGGCTTGAAAAAGCGTTGTGTGACTTTTCGGAGATTGATAAACTGAAATATACAAGTGAGAAAATGATGATCAGTATTCTTCAACAAGCGATTAAAGAAGATATCTTTGTTTTGCTTCAACATGAGGGTACATCTAGGTCAATTTGGACGGCATTGATTCAAAAATTCAAAGGAAGCACATATACGATCAAAAACAAAAAGGCATTGTTGAAGAAATCATTTGACATGTTGGTAGCTTTTGACCATGAAACAACAAAGATGACCATTGATAGATATTGTCATTTAGTCTTGGAAATAGGAAGGTTGGACATAAAGAAAGAATATGATGAATGGGTTGACAAACTATCTGATGCATTACCACAGCAGAAATGGGGAACTTATTTGTTGATCCTTAAACACATGAGGAAATCTGAAAATATGAATCTGGCACAGTTTATTTAAAAGATTGAAAAGCACGAGTTGGATATCCAGAAAACTGCAATCATGAAGAATCCAAACGCTCAACAAGATGTCAATTTATATTACAGAGGGAACAAATTTGAGGTTACTCCAAGCCCAAAGATTCAAACTGGCTTCAGTGCTGATAGTTCTTCTGGAACAAAGGGAAGTACTGTGACTCAAAGTGGTGGATCTTCGTCCTCGTATTCAAGCTTTGATCCAAATTTTACAACACCAAGTCCTCAACAATAGAATTCTACAAATCTGCAGTGCAATGTTACCTTGAACATTCAAAATGGCAAAATCTTTCTCCGGAAATAGCAAAACAACACATGGCATCACTCGTTGCTATGTTAGAATCATATGAAAGCTTGATTGGTGGCAAGATTAGAAATCCGATGCTTAGCAAAGAGGATTATGACCAGATTGACGCTGAGGAACTTGAGATGATGGATGTAAAGTGGTGTTTAGCCAGTGCTGTTCGAAGAGCAGAAAAATTTACACAAATCACTGGTAGAGATGATTTTCGGGGAATGAGTGAATCTCCAATAGGGTTTGACAAATCAAAAGTCACATGTTTTCGTTGCAAAGGAAAAGGACATTTTAAATGAGAATGCAAAAACAAAGAAGCAACAGGAAGACAAGATGGAAAAAATGATTATTATCAAAAGTTATTTTTTCATTAGATTGATCAACAACCACAAACTGCACATGCACGTGCCATTGAAGTAAAATAGAAAAGAACTTGTTTTGGTATAATTGATCAAGATGATGAATTTGTTGCAGAGGGATTTAGCTGGGATAAATACATTCCACCTGGTTCAGGTCTTGTTGCCAGAATTTTGGAAGAAGATGAAGTCAAATCAAGTTCCAAAAGAATACAGATTTTTCCATATTTAGGGAATGATCTTGATACCGATGATGAAGAAGAATATATAAATAAAACTAGAAAAAGTATAGATCCTGATAGTTTTAATTTATTTTTTGCAGATAAAGTTGAGATACTGTATGAGAAGAAAATGGCCAGATTAAAGAGAGAGCTGGAAGCAATGAGAATAGCTGATGACAAGACAAAGATAAAAGCTGAGGAACAAGATGTTGAATCAGAGATTGAAAAGGTGATAGAAAAGATTTTTGAAGTAAAAAAGATCGTGGAAGTTTAAAAAATTGTTGAAGTTGAGAAACTCGTTGAAGTTGAAAAGATTGTCGAAGTTGAGAAGATTGTCGAGGTCAATAAACCTTGTCAAAACTATTCAGAATCTTGCAATAACTGTGATGAAAAAGATAAGAAGATTGATGAATTAGAAAATATAAAAGAGGGTTTATTGTCTGATGTGAGGTATGTGAAGGAATCTTATGATGTCTTGAACAACACAGTAAATGGTTTGAAAAAGACAAATTCAGAAATTGAAGCTGCTATGACAAAGATGAACTCAACATTAATGTCAAAGCAGAAGGTCATTAATGAGTACATTGAAGATTGTGCACAGTTGAAGAAAGAATTGGAACTCGAAAAAATTGAGAGTGAAAGAATCAAAAGGTTACTGTTGAGTTATACAACATGTGATTATTTGATTGATCGAGTTTATCCTACTGTTGCAGGTCTTGAAGCGTTTAAAGATAAAGAGACGAAAGACACAGATGCTGGTAAGAAACAAAGTGTCAAGTCTAACAAGTGTCCGCCTCCAATCTATGAGAGTTATTCCCCCAGGAATCCTAACGAGGAGCGTCTAAAAAGGGCAGTCAACATAAAGTTAAAGTCTGAAACCATTGATGAGTTACTAGACAATATTGATGTCACATTCACAGCGTCTGACACTGATCATGAGTCTGTATTGTTAAAGAAAGTGGTCGATCAGGTGTTGGATATGGTTGAAGAGTCAAATTCGGAGTCTAAATCTGAGAGTCAGAGTTCGTCAGAAAAGAGTCCGAGTTCACCAGTTAAAAGGGTTTACAATAAAGAATTCCTGTTATCAAAATCTAATTTGAATGACGGACCAATCAAAGTGGCTTATACTTTGAATGATTCAGACAAATTATATTCTGATGGGGAATTTCCAATAAGAAGTGTCAAAATTGAGATGATCAAATAGGTTTTCAAATTAACAGAAATTAATGTTTCTGAAATAAAAGATTTAAATCTTACTGAAAAACCTAAAAAGTACACTTCAAGAGTTCAACAGAGAATGAACAAGAAAAAAGGTTACGGTTCTGGTTATGGTTTTCAAAAGAAACCAAACCATAACAGTAATTTCAAAAAGAAAGGTCTTGGTTTTAGTTCTTTAGAAAATTATAAAAATGAGAAAAATTATAAACCAAAAACAAAATTTGTTGCAGGAGGAAGTTCTGAAGAAGAGCAGAAGAAACCATTCTGGAAACAGTCAAATCAAGAGTTTCTTGCTGAAATAAAGAAGAATGTGAAGAAATTTGCTCCAAAAGTTGACAGAAGAACATGTTTTAAGTGTCAAAAAGCTGGACACATTGCTTGGAATTGCCACGAGTTCACTTATTCAAAACAGGGAGTTTCTTCTAACTTTGAAACAAACAAGAAATATGTTGATAAAAAGAAACAACCAACTGAAAAATCTAAGGTGTTTGAGAATTCGACTTTCGAAACTGGTGATGTTTCAAAACGTTTTTACAAAAGAAATGTCGATTTAAATAAACAAAAATGGGTTGTCAAAAGTTCAGATGAAAGTTCTAGTGATGAATCTGATTCCATAAAATCAGAGGAGCTATTTCTTGAGAAAAATGTTGAGAATTCCATTCCATAGTTGAACGATAAAAACTTTCCGTCATTATCAAAAGAAAATCTGAAATCAAAAGGTAGGTTTGAAATTTCAGATCAATTCTTCTCTGGTAAAGGAGAATTTGATGCTGAAAAGGTTTTCAATGGGAAAGTCAAACATATATTTGGGAAAATGGTTGATGGAAAAGTGAAGGGTGCAAAAGAATTTTACAAATCTAAATGTTGGTGGGATAGATGTGTGCCAAAATCACCCAAAACTGGTCAGGCTTGGGTGACAGGATTTTCAAACTAAAAACCTGACTTGCCGGAGCTCCCTAGTTGGTTTTCGTGGAGCAGGAATCGGCATCATTCTTGAATATATTTGGTTGGTAAATCTACAGGTGGTATCTTTATATTGTTATATTTTGATTTACAAGTGGTTGAAGAAAGGTTTTCACTTACAAGTGGTAAATCAAGGACATTAAATTGTACTTGTTTTTCCTACAAGTGGTATTTTGGAGAACAATGTGATGAACCCCGATTTTACAAGTGGCAAAATCAACGAAACTAATTTTCCGGAAAAAACCATTTGATTAAAACAAACATAAGTGTTTTGAAATCACAATGGGAAAATAGTTTGTTGTAAGGGGGAGTTCTGATTGTTTATGCCAAGTGGATGGCAAATTGAAGTGATTCGATATCAGTTGTCACTTTACCTTGTACAGTTTGTTTTCAAATTTCCTTTAAATGATTTTGAATTTTAGGGGGTGTAAGAAATTTCAGAAAATCCAAAAACATTAAAAAATTGAAAAAGGCAAAAACATGATAAAATCAAAAATGAGTTTTGTTGTAAAAAAGAGGAAATGATAGTACATCAGTGGACTATCACAGCACGCTAAAGAATTAGAAAGTCAAATGTGATAAACGGTCTCACTGATGATATGCCAGTAGGTTTTTACAAATTTAGTAGATTGTGTCGAGATATAAACCTAAATTTCAAACTTGCTTATATCGTGGGTAACATCTCTCGGATATATGGGTAACCCCCGAAATCTTGTTTGAAAGGTCCCTCTTTCTGAGATACTAGGTCTTTATGCTTAGTGATATCTGGGGTATTATCCCGGGACTTCTGATTTTGCGGAAGCAATGGCCTAGTCCCCGGAGAATACTTTACGCTTGCTTGAAATATAGCCCACCATCAGCATAAAAATGATAAAACATTGCAAAATGCTAGTCATGTGCTGTTGAAGAAAAGATTCTCTAAAGGGAACCCACCAAAAGTCGAAGCCGTCATCTCTCTGCTGAACGGAAGTTCTGACCTGAGCTCTCACGGTCCTCACATTTAACCCCTTATAGATATAATCTAGGTATACTCACTTGTAGGACTGAATATTGGGATTGTTAGTGCATTATCTGTCTATCGCCTTCGTCAATCTAGTCTGTAGCAGAAACCGAAGAATCAAGCTTATATTGTTATATCTAGTTAGAAATAGCAAGGTGGCATTTTGGTAATTAATGAGAAGTCTCATTAATTCCAAGAGCTATAAATAGGAGCTTTATGTCATCATTTAGAAGACTTTGCTCATTTGGAGATTTAGAAGCTTAGAACTTAGAGAGAGAAAGTCTAGAGAGAGAAAGTCTCTCCACGTGATTCTCGGCTATTGTACACGACATATTATTCAATAGAATCACGTCATTTGTACGTTATTGTGTGTTCGGTCACACATGTTCACGGATTCCACACGTCAAACGTTCGTTACGCAATCGTACGGTGTCAAAACCGGTCCTACAAGTGGTATCAGAGCAGGAGCTCGATTGAACTGATCAAACAACAAGATTGGTACCAGATTTCATCGTTTTCAGATCTGAATTTCATCTAATTTTTCATCTTTTTCACTTTTATCACGGTTTTCACTGAAAAACGTCAAATTGAACGAGTTTTTACGGTCCAAATCGGCTGATTTTTTGATATGTTGTGCGAAAACACCTAATCTATAACCCTACCAAGTTTCAAATCCAAACTCCTAGCCATTTAGGAGAAATCGAAGGTTTTCGGTCCGATTTCACGTCAAAAATCAGGTTTCGCTTATACGGACTTGGTAGTTTCGCTCATAGGGACATCTAGTAGTTTCGCTCATACGGACACTAGTAGTTTCGCTCATACGGACTTGGTAGTTTCGCTCATAGGGACATCTAGTAGTTTCGCTCATATGGTCCAATAGGGTTTCGCTTATCAGTCATCAAGAGGTTTCGCTCTTATGGTTCCTAGGTGGTTTCGCTTATAAGTTCACATGGGATTTGATTGGTATTGATTTTGTCGGTATAGTGGATTGTTCGGCCCAACCACATTTGAACATTAAGAACAAATTGTCAGCATTAGTGATTTTGAGGCCCAATGAGATGTAAGTTGTGAATCACTATTGTCGGCTGTTGTGAATTTGTGGTTCAAATTAATATCAGTATCTTCTATATCAAACGGCCCAATCACAAATAGCCCACTATAATAGTTTGGTCCAATCACAGTGAAGTACAACCCATTACACATAAGTGACCCAATCAGATTTCATGAACTTTTGAAAGTGTTGGATTTAGTGGATTCTACGGCCCAATCATAGAGTTTGTGGTGTTAAGAGTTTGTCGGCTTAAGTGAAAGTGTGGCCCAATCAAAATTAAGTCTTTGAATCAAAGCTTGGATGTGATCTGATTTGTGTTGATCGCATGTGATTAGAATAGAAAGGCCCAAGACAAGTTAAGGCCTAATACTTAGTTGTTTGTTTGTTTGCAGGAGATTTGAGGTGTTTTAGAAGGCACAAATACCAAGAAATCAAAATGTTTTACGAAAAGGAAAACAAGAATCTTGAAAATTTAAATGATTGGCCTTGTGAATCTTGGCGTGGGAGATTAAGTGATAAGGATGTTTATGTTAAAAGATTCGAAAATTTTTTATGTAAGAAGAATGAATCAGTGGAGAAGTTGAAAGAAAGGTTTAATGAGCTAATCATCAAGTTAGAAAAACATAAGATATATCATTCAAATGATGAAAGAATTTCAAAATTTGTTGATGCTTTACCTTTGGAATGGGATAAATTCGTGAATAACGAAAAACGGAATTCTAGTTTGTCACACTATGATTTAAGAAGTTTTATCAATACAATTACAAATCATAGTATTCATAAAGATTCAAGAAAAAGGGAGTTATTGGATGAAATAAAGGAAGAATAAAAAAGTATAGACTTGGATGTAATCATTGAAATGATAAAACGAATCACTGTGTGTCTTGCAGCAAAAAATGATATGAGATATGATATTAAGAGGGGTTGTTATATTGATGAAAATATGAATCCTCTTGATTTTGTTAAAATTTTCTGTGCAGGAACATACAAGATGGAAACAAAGAAAGAAGCTGATGATGGAGAGATGAATGGAAAATGCTCGAAATGCGAAAAATCAGAAACAGACAATGTCAAACTTCTGAAGAATGTAGAGAGTTTAACATTGAAAATCAAAAGCTTGAAGGATGAGAAAGAATCTGATAATAAACAGATTCTTGAAATGCGAGAAATTTGTGAGAGATTGAAGTCTGAAAATGTCAAACTGCTTAGTGATGTGAACAGTTTGACAGCAGAAAACAAAATTTTAAAAGAAAAAATTGAAAATTTTGAACATGAAAAATTAAAATTTGAAAAAGATTTTCAAAGTCAAATGAAGATTTTAGAAGATGAAAAATCTGGTATTTTTCAGAATAATCTTGAAAAACAAATTGAAATAAATTCTCATCTTCAGAAAATCATTCGGCTTGAAAATGAAGCTGAAATTGCAAGAAATAAAATTGATGATCTTGAGAGTAAATTGAAAGGTTTTGTGAATTCTACATCACATGTTTGTCCAAAACCGATCAATTCTGTTCTAATAAGTGACAATGTCACAAATTTTGACAAAGCCAAAATTGAAGATTGTGATGACAAATCTGATGATGAAAAAGAAAAAGAAGAAAAAAGAAAAACATTTTTGAAATTAAATGAAATGTTTAAAAATACTGTTTTACATTCTACTGAGAAAGGTGAATGCTCATCGCAAAAACCCGTACAGAAGAATGTGGAACAGAAACAAAAAGATAAAAAATCGAAAAATTTTCAAAAAGAAAATAAAAGCTCATCAGATCAATCATCCAATCACAATAAAAAATCACAAAAATTTAAAAATAAAAACTCAAAAATAGTTGGTAATCAGTGGTGCAGGTTTGACCACAGTACTCAAATGCCAAATCAAGGATACAAGAAGAGAAATGACTACCACAAGGCAACTCAATGCTATGATCTAAGTGTGTGGTATGAAAATGGTGTACGATATGAAAGTGAGAAGAGGTATGATAACAGAGTGTGTTACTCATGTGGTTATCAGGGACACATTTCTGTTAACTGCCAAAGCCAGAGATTTGAAACGAGAAGGTGTTATGAATGTCAAATCAGAGGCCACATTGCCAGAGATTGCCCAATGAGATCAAAAGGAACACTACTACAAAATTGGGCAATTGTGACCAAAATTTGCCACCGAGAAAACAAGTGGCAAAATTAGCAACCGATTTGCCACCAAAATTTTAAAAGGTCACGTACAATCCATATTCAGTAACAAAATGGTGGCAAAATTTGCTACCTTAAATTTTTGGTAGCAAATTGGTGGGAAACATGATAAAAACCAATAAAAAAGTTAATTAAATGAAAAATAAATTAAATTGTGACCGGATTTGTGGTAGCAACTTGAAAATCTAATTTGGCGGGCCAATTTTATGAGTCCCTGCGTCTCAAATATTAGGGTTTTCAAAAAAAGAATTTACTTGCCTCCCAAAATTTCACAGCAGTTCAACCATTTTCCCCACTTAACTCTGAATTTTTTCCAAAATAGGCTTCCCCGCCTTAATTATCCCGCTTCCTCAAAATCCCTAACCTAAACTCACTCCAAATCCCGCTTCATCAAAATCTCTCTCCACCACACCATCAGATGAACCAGCCCCTCTACCACTGTTCGAATCGTTGCCGTTGACCAACCAGTGGACTACTACACCCTCAAGAATTCATTCATTCATTTTACAGTATTCACAAATGCCAGTTTCCAAAAAAAAGCAACTAAAATCACAACAGTAAAATGGCTACAATTCAGGTGGTTTTAGGCAACTTAACGGCCGGAGAACGGCAAGTTCTGACGACGGTTAATGGCGGAGCATCCACACTATCACTATTAGGTTCCGGATTCATTGTGCTCTGCTACCTCTGCTTTAAAGAGCTCCGCAAGTTCTCATTCAAGCTCGTCTTCTTTCTCGCTCTATCAGTAACTGCGCTCTCTCTCTCTCTCTATTTCAGATCGCTTTGAATTTCGTAGTTTAGTTGTGCTTTGTGTGTGTAAAATTGGGGAAAATTAACTGTTACGGTGATTAAAGTAGGTTGATCTAGTAGATTGATTTGGTTAGTTAGGGTTTGAGGATTTTAATGTGTCGAAAGTTATGGTTATTGGTTAGTTGAAGGTTAATTTTGATATTTAGGAACTGGTTGATTGTTTAACTTTTGGATTGTAACGGATCTAGGATGAATAGTTGCATCAGCATTGGTTTTTTTACTAGAATATAGGTTTGATGTGGTGGACTGCATTTAAATGATATTGTTTAAGTAGGCATGGTGAATTTTGGACTGGATTAACAGAATATGAATTTAGGATTCTAAGAAGTTTTGTTGTTTACCGAATCACTTGTTTCAAAGTGACATGTAGCTTATGCGGAGGACTGTGTTCCTGTGTTGAGAATTGTTTACTCCATTGTGGGGCAGAATTGACTGCTTACAGGTTCTTGGTTTGGGCAAATGCATACTAATTGCGCACAGTCGCACACTCTAGTCTGCTCTTAAACGGTTTTTTTTTGTTATTTGTTGATAATAAAGATATAGAGAAAATTTCCGGTGTTCTGTTTTACTGTCAATGCTAATTAAGTGCGCAATAGGGGAAAACGATAGGCTAAAGGTAGTCGCTACTTTTAGTATAGGATAACGGGGCATAGAATGTGTTCCATTTTCTTACCTGTTGAATGAAAGCTGACCTTGTATAACCATTTCTTCCATCGGTTCTTTATGAGTTAAACCCATACCGAATGCGAATTTAGCTGAACACTTGATGTTATTTGTTAAACCCATTTTTTTGATGATTAATTGATGTGGTTCTTCTTTACTGAACACTTGCTTCGTAAATTTGTTCTACGTGGGGCTTTGGAGGATATGGAAGGTTGGTACTTCTTATTTTAAGTACCGTTAGTAACTTATTTTTTACCATCCTGTTACATTAAATTTTATTATACAATGATACAGGCTTGGGCATAGAGAGCAAAAGGACGAGTTTACCCCTCTTCATTTTGATGTTTTCACCAAGCATAATGTTTTACCTCCAGGTGCAGTCGTTTCTGCTGGTTCTGCAAATTCTGCTGTTACTGCTGGTACGCCCTTTTGTTATATGCTTCTTGGACAAAATTTTTGGTGATTGTTTACGTTCTCTTGGATTGAGTGGCATATTTGTAATTTCAGTGATATATCGGTTATATCAGTCAAATATCGGTCAATATTGCCAATAATATTGGTACCGATATTTTACTAGGGGATTGATATATCACCGATATTAACTGCATAGCCTCGAAAGATGGATCATGATTGCCACCACTATGTGTTCAGTTTTCAAATTTGAGGAACATATTTTTTGTACCATATTTAATTATCGGGAAAGAGATTGTTGGTGTTATTATGTATATTGCATATATCATCAGTTATTTGAATTTTTGTTTTGAGCTTGTGAAAAAGGTCAAAACGATTTTAAAGCTGACAATCTCATCGTCCACAACAGGTACGCTTTGCGGCACATGTTGCATCAGCTTCATGTCCACTTCTACGATGCAGCAGGCAAATTCAGCTGATTCGTCTTCACAAGAACAATCTTTAGACAGAGATTCACAGTCCGATGACGTTGCGAGCGAGGATGAAGGTGATGTCCGCAAAGAAACACATAATTTGCCATATTTCGCTTCAGGTTCTTTCAAATTACTACGATAATCTATCAAACTAGCGTGTCATGTTTATGACGTTGCACGGTTGCAGCGCAACTTTACGATCTAACTCTCTCGTACATGTTAAGCGACTGTAAACTATCTAATTAGCTATTACATCATATTTTGCTAAAGAATTTTACATCGAAACGTTAACCAACTTGAAAATAAGTGCATTGCGATGATGACCAAACGTAAAGTAATTCAAATTTATATCAAAACACGTACATAAAAGTAAGTACAAAAAATTATAATATCTGAGCCTGCTCATTTAAAAAAAAGTTTGCAGACGAATCTGCATATTGTAGGTATATATATAATTTATGGCGGGCTGCTAAATTACGATTACGATTAAGTGTAAAGTTAGTCGATTAACGTGTTGGATGACTTGCTTTTTATCTTATACTCAGGAATGATGTACTGTATACAATTATACATCAATTCTTTATCTTTGTATTTGTTAAATTAAGTCATTATATGTTTGTATGTATATATTACTGATGATGAGGTTCACTTTTGAGTTCAGATAGCAATGGACAACAGAATTTCCTACACGGGACGCCAAACATACTTCCTAGGACTGAAGATACCCTTGCACCGAGCCCACAACCTGAACTTGTCGGCCACTCAGTTGTAAGCTTCATCGAGTTTATAACTTTATAACTTTATATTCCCCGTTGTATCGGGTTCATAGTAGAGGTCGAACGGATTTTGTTTTGTCTCACGACAAGTGGGTTGAGCTAAAAGATTTGACTTAAAAGTTAACGGGTCAAACGGGTTGAAAGTCATCCAAGATATTTTTAAACGCATAAAACGTTCTTAACCAGTTGTTATTAAAAAAAAGATAATTTTTAAACGCATAAAACGTTCTTAACCAGTTGTTATTAAAAAAAAAGATTTGGATTTTGATAGTAACATTTATAGTTTTGTAATCATCTACAGGCTTGTGCACCAAATCCTTATTATGATCCATATTACGGTGGGATGATGGCAGCGTACAGTCAACATTTGGTAATATTTTTTATATTAAAATATCTTCATAAACATTAATCCATATCAACTATTAAATCATATTATTATTATTATTGAAATAATAATAGCATTTTTTTTAAATGAAACCCCCCCCCCCGAGCGCAGGTTTTAAGCGAAACAAATTGCAAGTGATGAAGGCAACCATGGATGGCGACGACTACAAGGAAGAGCAAGATCTAACTGCAGCTCTAAATATGGATTTGATGAGGCTTTCAACTACAAGGAAGGAGAGGGGGTGTGCAACCTGTTCTTAATGGTAACAAAACGTCTGCGCATTCAAGGTTTTATTATAGGTGATCACTATCACATGTATCCAAAGTATATGGAAACGGTATTACCTTTGATAAAACAAGGGAAGATTTGTTACATAGAAGACATTGCAGAAGGGCTCGAGAGCGCACCTGCGGCTTTGGTTGGGCTGTTCTCTGGCAGAAATGTTGGGAAGCAAGTGGTGGTCGTGGCTCGAGAATGAGTCGATATCTTTAGGGTATATTTGTGTGTGAATGGTGTTGTTTTTAATAATGAATAAGGCTGTGGTAAAGGCATGTGTTGAAATAATTAAGTACTTGCTAAATTAGGTGTTGTTTGTTTATGAATAAGCTGACCTTGCCCTTTTGAAACGGGCAAGGTCAGTTTCTTTATGAATAAGCTGACCTTGCCCGTTTGAAAGCTCTTGCTAAATTCGCATTCGGTATGGATTTAACTCAGGTTAGATTTCCTTCTTGCTATTTGCTTCAGCTATTCAAACACTGCAAGTATTGTACTATTAATTATTTATTCCTCTATGTTTGTCAAAGGTTGTTCTGTCTACTCTTGCTTTCACAGCATTTGAACTCCCACCTAATGGGGCTATTGGAACCTGAATTTTGGAGTTTCTTTTTCACTCAAGACCTGATTTGGTGAGAAATTATTATCCTAATTTATTCTGTTTATCAGTAGCACACCTAAATCCTTATAGAAAGAAAAAGTTTCTTGTAAAAGTTGAAGTTTAATATCAGTAGCACACCTAAATCCTTATAGAAAGAAAAAGTTTCTTGTAAAAGTTGAAGTTTAAATAACTCACATTACACTGATGGAATAACTCTTTCATTGATATTATGGTCACGAATTATAAGCTGAAAAGGATCACAGATAAACATTAGAAGTATTGATAAGGCTATAGTGATTGGTGATGCTCTCTCGTTGTCATCTTTTGCATTTGTTCTACAGGTATTTTTATTTTTGATGCTCATAGATGTATTAAAGAAAGATATCATATAATAATAATAAGTTGACTTCATAGCTAGTCAGATAATATGCTTACCTAGTACAATTTAGCTTCTTGCAGAGGAAGGTGAGCTACCAACTCGATTCGGGTCAAGGAGCACGTTAAGGAAAAGGATGAAGAAAAAGAAAGGTTAAATGGAGTTATTACGGGCTTGTTGGCTGAAAAAGAAAAAGACAAGGTGGGCAAAGATTTCATGCTCAATAGGATGTCACAAATTGAAGCTATGTTAACCGCTATAGTTCGAAGATAGGCTATAAACACTTGGTTTTGAATGTTTTGATGTTTATCATATTAGGATAATTTCGGTAATTTGATGTTTTAGTTGGCATTTATATTAGAATGTTTCATAATTTTATATATTTTTGGGATTTTGTAATTTTATTCGATTATTTTATATAAATTTGTAATATTATAGAAATTGATTATGATGAAAAAAAGCATGGAAAATGGAAAATCTGGAAACAGAGAATGTGGTAGCAAATTTTTAATGAAATGGTAGCAAATATGTTATTAAATGGTAGCAAATTTTCAATGGAAACGGTGGCTAAATGGTGACAACATCGGTGGCTAAATGGTACCAAAACGGTGGCAAAAAAACCGTCACAACTTGGTAGCAAACAAGGCCATCGAGTAGCAAACATGGAGGAGTCACAAATAATTTTGACCGTTTTTGTGGTGGCAAAAATTTGGTAGCAAAGTATAAAAGTGGTGGCTATTTGGTGGCAATAGAGCAATTGACACGGGTGTTTTTGCCACCGCATTTCCGGTTACAAAATGGTGACAATAGGGCAATTGCTACCGTTTTGCTACCAAATATGCGGTGTCAAAAGCCATATTTTCTAGTAGTGGAAGATCGAGGGCTGAATCTCAGAAAATGGAAAAGAAACCAGTCAGTGTCAAGCCCAAAGCACAGAAAGTTCAAGAACCTAAAGTTCACGAACAGAAAGTAAAGCTTTCACAAGGGCAGAAAGACAAACTGAGAAAGAAAAGGAAGAAGGCAAGAGAATATCTTGAGAGGATTTTGTCCTTGGATACAACAAGAAAATCAGAAAAAAATAACTTGTACAAATCTTTCCATTTTCCAAGTCGATCTAATCCATTCGTTCGTAGAGCTATTTACTCGATCGCAGACATTTCTGGAACACCTCTAACAGAGGGACAAATAGTCAATTTTGAAAGAACTTATTGTCAACCTCTTTCAGATATGAATCTATCTGATTCAGAAGGGAAGAACTTGTATCAGTATCTCAATTTCAATTCAAACATGGGTTTGATTCACACTCCATGTTCTGAGAAATTGATGAAAGAAACTGGCCGAAGTCAGTGTTGTGTTCAACTCCGCGGTTGGAAGGATTGCTTTCTGCCGTCTGTCTTTTCCTTCTCTCTCTTCTCTTAGCAAAGTAGGCTCAAGTCAAACTTTTGGCTTGCTACAAGCTGGGCTCAGGGACTGCAGTCAGCCGCTTCCCCTGTAGTCGTCAGCTAGTTTTTGACAGATCCGATCGGGTGTTCATAATCTGGAGTAAAAGGATTCGAACCTTTGCATGCCGGTACCAAAAACCGATGCCTTACCACTTGGCTATACTCCATACGGCCTGTTTTGGACGGTAAACGGGGAGAGGGGGAAGGGGGAAGCAGGGCTCGAAGAACGAGCCGAGCCGCGCAAGGACGCGGGGTAAGCAGAAAGGTTCTCCCTTTAGGACCGACTACAACAAGCTCACGACTCTAATAGAAAGAAAGGGTAAGCTCTCTGCTCTATTTGCTTGCAATGCTATGCCTATCAAAGTTGGCGAACGCTTCTGTAACCTTAGACTCGTTACGCTGTTCGACTGAACTCGTTGGCTCCACGTCCACCGAAAGTAGGTAACCTGGGTTTGTGGATGGAATCCCCCGAGAAGGGTTAAAATGGCAGTTCCTGCTCCTTGGGAGGTACCAAATAAATGACTACTTGAATCGGGATTTTGAGCATAAAGATTCCACTGACCTGTAAAAAGTGGGCCTAACCCTTGGGGATGTGGTAATACATCTAAGAAATTATTCCATCGAACGGACTCCCCTCTGGATGCAGGAATAGCGACATGGACTAAATGCCCTGTCCAAGCCAAGGAACTTACGCCAAAGAGTCCTGATAAATGATGATTGAGACGAGATTCTGCATTTTTGAACCACGAAACGCTCGGTTTCCATTTCGGTTCCAGTTTGCTCATCAAAGACTGACAAATCAAGCAAACTGAGCTCATCAGATACAAATATGAGGACAGACAGGTTAAAAAAGAAAGAAAAAGTTCTTGGCGATGAATTTGTTTCTTCGGAAACAAAGGAGTCACGTGTTGGTGATGAATCTGACTCATCAAAGTCAGACAAGCCACATTCAGGCAATGATTCTGGTTCGTCAAAACCAGAAGAGCCATTTGTTGAGGTAAAAACTGTCAAACCCAAGGCTGGTCAGGCTTGGGTGAATCTGTTTAAATGAAAAACCCTGACTTGCCGGAGTTCCCAGGTTGGTAAGTGTGGAACAGGTATCGGCATCTTTCTTGAGAAATTCACAGGATGGTAACTGTGATATTTCGAAATTACAAAAGACTAATCAAGGACATTAAGTTGTATTTGATTTATCTTTCCGACAAGTGATTAAAGGAAAACAATGTGATGTAAGAACCCCGAATTTGTGAAATGACACACAAAACTAATTTTCTGGAAAAACCATTTTGATTAAAACAAACTTAAGTGTTTTGAAATCTAAATGGGAAAATAGTTTGTTGTCAGGGGGAGTTCCGATTGTTTATGTCACAAGGATGGCGAATTGAAGTGATTCGATATCAGTTTGTCACTTTATTTGTACAGTTTGTTTTCAAATTTTCCTTGAAAATCAAAATTGAAACATATATTGATTTTAGGGGGAGAAAAATTTTAAAAAAATTATTAGAAAATTTGAAAATACCAAAAACATTGAAAAATCAAAAATGAGTTTTGTTGAGAAAAGAGGAAATGATAGTACATCAGTGGACTATCACATCACGCTAAAGAAATGAAATGTCTAATGTGATAAACGGTCTCACTGATGATGTGTCGATAGGTTTTCGCACATTTAGTAGATTTATTCGGGATATTAATCTAAAATTTCAAACTTGTGAAATTTGTGGGGAACACTACTTGGATATATAGGTAACCCCTGAAATCTCGTTTGAAAGGTCTCGTATTCTGATATACTAGGTTTTTATACTCAATGATGTCTGGGGTATTATTCTGGGACTTCTGCTGAATGGAAGTTCTAACCTAGTCCTTGAATAATACTTTCCACAAATGCTTGAAACATAGCATAAACCCTCAGCATGCTGATGAAACAATAAAATTGATAGTCGCTGCTGTTGTAGCTAAAAGATCCTCTAAAGGGGACATACCGTAAAGTCGAAGCTGATATCTCTCTGCGTATACGGAAGTATCGACCTGAGATCCCTCGGCCCTCGCATTACCTAATTTATGTACATATATCATTGTAGTATACTCACCTGTAAGACTGAATATTGGGATTCTGGATACGGGAGTATATTCAAGAGGTGGGACACATGAATGAGCTAAGTTCATAAGACATCTAAATCGTATCCCGAGTAAATTGAAATTTGTGTGAGGATTTAAGATGGATCAGTATATCGACAATCAAGGTGAATCGTTTAGAACTTAAAATGATTAAAGCTTAACGGTGCTAGTGATTTGTCTCATAAACTGATACGATCCTCTTACACAAACTCACAAAAATATTGTTTGTATATATTTGTTTACTGCATTTCATTCAAAAACAAAAATCCAAAAAGATTTTCGGAGTGTTTTAGCATAAAATTTTGAAAATTCAAAAAGATTTTCGACAACTGATGTTGAAGAGCTGATATTCAAAATTCGAGTGCTAAATATGATGAACTACATTGGATTGGGAGAATATGTTGAAAACTTTGAATGTCATATACAAATGTTTTGAAAGATTGTGTGCTTAGTTAATCAAGGTCATTCATTTGAACTTGATGTAACTAGTATGTTTGTTGAATAAATGATTTCTACCAGTAAGTTTCTTAAATCTAACTGTTATAAATTTGTGAAACTTATGTTGAGGTAGAGGATGTGCAGGTTAACCAGGTTTCAAATCCTAAGCAGATGCAGAACAAAGCCAGGAATTGATCCTGAACTTGTGAACCGATGAAAGCCAGACTACGATCCCGACAGCTGAGTCTAAGGGGGAGTCTGAATACGAGCTCAACGCAAGAGGAAGCGTCGATTAAAAAGGCCAGATAAATATTTTGGAGGAGCTTGTATACGGAAATCCAGGTGTCGATCCCAAAAGCACAGAAGCTTGACGAAAGGGGGAGCCTGAAGAAAGAGTCTACCGAGAGGGGGAGCAACGGAAGCTCGTAGACAGATCCACGGGGATTCTGTTCGAAAGAGAGAAAGACAGGACACTACGAGATTGACTATGGAAATATCCAAGGGGGAGTCTGTTAGTGCATTATCTGTCTATCGCCTTCGTCAATCTAGTCTGTAGCAAAAACCGAAGAATCAAGCTTATATTGTTATATCTAGTTAGAAATAGCAAGGTGGCATTTTGGTAATTAATGAGAAGTCTCATTAATTCCAAGAGCTATAAATAGGAGCTTTATGTCATCATTTAGAAGACTTTGCTCATTTGGAGATTTAGAAGCTTAGAACTTAGAGAGAGAAAGTCTAGAGAGAGAAAGTCTCTCCACGTGAT
This sequence comes from Helianthus tuberosus, assembly GCA_030545235.1. Lineage (NCBI taxonomy): Eukaryota > Viridiplantae > Streptophyta > Magnoliopsida > Asterales > Asteraceae > Helianthus > Helianthus tuberosus. The sequence continues at coordinate 172,862,759 of CM060451.1, forward strand.
TCTCGGCTATTGTACACGACATATTATTCAATTGAATCACGTCATTTGTACGTTCTTGTGTGTTCGGTCACGCACGTTCACGGATTCCGCACGTCGAACGTTCGTTACGCAATCGTACGGTGTCAAAACCGGTCCTACAGGGATCTGGATACGGGAGTATATTCTGAGGTGGGACACGCGAATAAGTTTAAGTCGCTTAAAACATTAATCTCGTATCTCGAAACAGTTGACCTTTGTGTGAGAATTTAAGTGGATCAGTATACTGGCAATCTAAGTGAATCGTTTAGATCTTAAAATGTTTAAAGCTTAACGGTGTTGGTGATTTGTTTCATAAACTGATATGATCCTCTTACACAAACTCACAAAAATATTGGTTTGTAAATATTTCTTTACTGCATTTCTGTTATATCAAAAATCCAAAAAGATTTTCGGAGTGTTTTAGCATAAATTTTGAAAAATTCAAAAAGATTTTTGACAACTGATGTTGAAAAGCTGATTTTCAAAATTCCGAGTGCTATACATGACGAACAGGTTTGGGAGTGTGTGGTTAGAAAAATGATATACATACATGTGGTCATCAGAAATTAAATTTGTTATATCAATAATTGATGTTTTAAACTGAGTTTATCAAGTGGTTAGCAAATTTTAAATTTTTCATATTGTTAATTTGTGAAATTGACTTTGAGGTAGAGTATGTGCAGGTTATGGCTATGAGAGAGCCAGGTTGCAATTCTAGTACCTGAGCCGGATGTGAGCCAGGTCACGATCTTGAAACCTGTGAAAGCCAGACTACGATCCCAGCACAATTCAAGGGGGAGTCTGCTAGTAGATTAACATTCGAGGGGGAGAAGAGTTGCTGACGCTGACAAGCTTGCAGAATCAAGAGATCTGATCAAGAGAAGATAGAGTCAGGTTGAGATTCTGGGCAAAAGAGAAGATTGAGGATGATTACATTGTCAAATACTTTGAAGAAAGCCCAAAGACTGATAAAGACTGAAGACTGTGAAGACTCGACACTTAAGACTCGTCAACATCCGAGGGGGAGTCTGTTAGTGCATACGTCTGTCGACTTCGTCTTGTATCGAGTCTTGTACTAAGATTGTTAGATCAGGGCACGCAGTACGAGAAAACTAGGGTTTGGGTGGTGTTTGGTTAATTTCGTTTGAAATGACACTTGCCACTTTCAAACAAAATTAACATTGTTAATTTCGCTTGAAATGGCACTTGCCACTTTCAAGCGAAATCAGCTTCCCTATAAATACCCTTCATACGAAATCATTTGTAACTTTTATAATTCCGGTACCGAAGTGCTGCCGACGTGTCTACTGATCTGTAAACTTGTTATAATCAATATACAAGACATTTAGAAGTGAATCAAGCTGTTTTACAAGTCAATTTATCTGTTTCCGCCTCTTGAATTGATAAGAACTCTTCTGATTGACTCGTTTGGGTCACAGAACGATCCTACAACAAATTAACCAAAATAGTTTTTAAAGACCATGGTTAATAAATTGTCAAGAACGATAGTGCTGTAAAAGCTTCTAAATAAACCTTGTCAATTATTTTCTTTTATGTAGAAATTAAAGCTACATGACTAGGTGAGAAGATGTAAACAGTCATCCGGTGGAAAATCATGAAAATACTAAGATACATGTGACCGGCGCGGAACTGCAAGCACTGATAGATAATGCTGTTACAAAAGCTATAGAGCGGCAGTATAATGAATCTAGCGGGACTCGAAGTAGGACCCAATCCGCACCGCATTCCAAGCCTAAGACTCATTCAGAGGCTCACAGCAAGCCACCCTCTAAGAAATATGAACCAAAGAAAGATGATGATCGACATTCATCTAATCAACACAGTGTTCCATCCAAGAGGATAGTATTCGATGATAAACCACGTACCAAGTCCTGTACTTACAAGTATTTTGTCTCGTGCAAACCCCATGATTTCACTGGGGAGAAAGGAACAATAGATTGTATGACCTGGTTGGATGAAATGGACACCGTAGTTGATATCAGCGGTTGTGCTGAAAGGGATGTAGTGAAGTATGTATCCCAATCATTCAAAGGAGAGGCACTAGCATGGTGGAAGTCTCTCATTCAGGCTGCTGGAAAGATCCCACTATACAATCTGACATGGGATCAGTTTGTTGCTCTCATTAAGGAGAATTACTGCCCTCAGCATGAGGTTGAAAGGATTGAGTCAGATTTCTTATCATTGGTGATGAAGAATATAGATTGTCAAGCTTACCTCACCAGTTTCAATACCCTGTCTAGGCTGGTTCCGTATCTGGTAACACCGAAACCCAGGAGAATAGCTCGCTTCATTGGGGGTTTAGCCCCAGCGATAAAGGCCAGTGTTAAGGCATCTAGACCTGCTACCTTTAGGTCAGCAACTGATCTATCCCTGTCTCTTACTTTGGATGCGGTCAGGCTGAGATCGCTTAAGAGTTCGGAAGAAAGTAAGAGAAAGCGTGAGGACGATAACTCACGATGATCTGAGAAGAAGCATAAGGGTTACACGGACCACAAGAAGGAGTCTGGGTCCAACAAAGGTAATCAACAGACAGAGGAAAAGCCAAAGTGCAAGACTTGCCAAAAACGCCACTTTGGAAAATGCAGACTTGAGTCCAAGCCTCAGTCAGGACCAGCTGCGTGTGGGTTATGCAAGTCTAAGGAGCATAAGACTGTAGACTACAAGAAGATCAAGGATGCTACGTGCTATAATTGCAATGAAAAAGGGCACATTAAGACCAACTGCCCTAAATACGCTAAAAAGCCCAAGGAAGCCAAGAAGACCAATGCAAGGGTCTTCCGGATGGATGCAAAGGAAGTTGTTCAGGATGACAACGTGATCACAGGCACCTTCCTCATAAATGATGTCTATGCAAGAGTGCTATTTGATTCTGGAGCAGATAAATCATTTGTAGATGATAAGTTTTGTAAGTTGTTAAACCTACCTGTTAGAACCCTAAGCGTAAAATATAAGGTTGAATTAGCCGATGGCACCATAGAAACCGCATCAACCGTGTTAGATGGATGCTTCATATCCATTAGGAACCACTCTTTTCCATTATCCCTACTTCCTTTGAAGTTAGCCGGTTTTGACATAGTTATAGGCATGGACTGGTTATCCCATAACCAAGCCCAGATCGTCTGCAATAAGAAGCAAGTGGTGATCAAGACTCCGTCTGGTGAGCCACTTACCATTTAGGGAGATACCCAGTATGGACTGCCTGAGCAAGTGTCTATGCTCAAGGCATCTAGATGTTTGAAGAAGGGTTGTGTCATTTATATAGCACAGGTGACTATCGATGAGCAGAAGCCCAAGATTGAAGATATTCCCGTCATTTCTGAGTACCCTGAAGTTTTTCCTGAAGAACTACCTGGTTTACCACCACAGAGGCAAGTAGAATTCAGAATCGACATCATCCCTGGAGCAGCACCTGTCACGAGAGCGCCTTATAGGTTGGCACCAACAGAAATGAAGGAGTTGAGGACGCAACTAGATGATTTGTTAGCTAAAGGTTTCATTAGACCTAGGATTTACGATGCGTGTATGCATCGATTACCGTGAGCTTAATAAATTCACTATCAAGAATAGGTATCCATTGCCTAGGATTGACGATCCGTTCGATCAATTACAAGGGGAAAGTTACTTCTCTAAGATCGATTTGAGGTCAGGCTATCATCAACTGAAGGTTAAAGATGAAGATGTACACAAGACTGCATTTAGGACTCGCTATGGTCATTACGAGTTCCTAGTGATGCCTTTTGGGCTCACTAATGCACCTGCAACATTCATGGATCTCATGAACCGTGTCTGCAAGCCCTACTTAGATAAATTTGTCATCGTATTCATTGACGCATTCTCATATACTCAAAGAGCCAAGCTGACCATGAGAAGCATCTCCGTTGTATTCTGAAATTTTTTCCACAAGAAGAGCTCTATGCCAAATTTTCAAAGTGTGAATTTTGGCTTCGAGAAGTCCAATTTCTTGGACATGTGGTTAGTGAGCATGGTATCCAAGTCGATCCCGCTAAGGTTGAAGCTGTTATGAATTGGCAAGAGCCAAAAACGCCTACAGAGATTCGTAGCTTTCTGGGTTTAGCAGGATATTATAGGTGATTTATTGAAAACTTCTCAAGAATTGCAGCACCCCTGACTTTATTAACTCGCAAGAATAGCAAGTTTGATTGGGGGCCTAAGCAGCAGGAATCCTTCGATGTTCTCAAGCAGAAGTTGAACAATGCGCCTGTGTTGACATTACCTGAGGGAATAGATGAATTTGAAGTATATTGTGATGCATCGCACACAGGTATGGGATGTGTGCTTATGCAGAAGGGCAAGGTCATTGCCTATGCTTCTCAACAATTAAAGGTGCACGAGAAGAATTACACCACCCATGACTTGAAGTTGGGTGCTGTGGTATTTGCACTGAAACTGTGGAGACATTACTTGTATGGAACCAAGTGCGTGATCTATTCTGATCATAAGAGCCTTCAACATTTGTTTAATCAGAAGGACTTAAACATGAGGCAGCGTCGTTGGATGGAAACTTTAAATGATTATGATTGTGAGATAAGATACCATCCAGGCAAGGCAAATGTGGTTGCCGATGCCTTAAGTAGAAAGGAAGGGGGGAAGCCCATAAGAATCAATGCCAAGAGCATTAAATTAAAGAATAGTTTGAATGAAAGGTTGTTAGCTGCATAGAAGGAAGCTGTCTTGGAAGCTAACTATACTGATGAAAAGCTAGGAGTAACTGAAGAACAATTATCCTATGGCAAGGACGGAATCCTTTGATTAAATGGACGAATTTGGGTTCCAGTTTATGGAGGACTTCGGGATGTTATCCTCCAAGAAGCCCACAGTTCCAAATATTCCGTTCATCCTGGAGCTGATAAGATGTACCAGGATCTGAAGGTAAATTATTGGTGGATAGGCTTGAAGAAGTCTATAGCTACCTATGTAGGCAAATGTTTGACTTGCGCACAAGTTAAAGCCGAACATCAAAAGCCGTCAGGTTTGCTACAACAGCCTGAACTTCCCACCTGGAAGTGGGAAATGGTGACAATGGATTTTATCACCAAATTGCCAAAGACAAAGAAAGGGAATGATACTATTTGGGTGATAGTAGATAGACTGACTAAGTCAGCACATTTCCTACCCATCAAGGAGACTCATAGCTCCGACATATTAGCCCAGTTGTACGTAGATAAGATTGTATCCCTGTATGGCGTACCAGTGTCTATTATCTCGGACAGAGATACTAGATACACATCCCATTTTTGGAAAAGTTTCCAACAGTCTTCGGGCACACGCTTAAATTTTAGTACGGCTTACCATCTTCAGACGGACGGACATAGTGAACGTACGATCCAAACTTTGGAAGACATGCTTCGTGCATGTGTGATTGACTTAGGTGTTAGTTGGGATAACCACTTGCCGTTGATCGAGTTCTCCTATAACAATTGCTACCATACAAGCATTCAGGCCGTGCCTTTTGAGGCATTATATGGTAGGAAATGCAGAACGCCCATTTGTTGGGCAGAAGTAGGAGAAGCTCAGTTATCAGGACCTGATATAGTCCTTGAAACCACAGAGAAGATTGTCCAAATTCATGACCGCCTGAAAGCTGCCAGGGATAGGCAGAAAAGTTATGCTGATAAAAGGCGAAAACCTCTAAAGTTTGAGGTTGGTGATAAGGTTCTGCTTAAAGTATCACCCTGGAAGGGAGTGATGCGATTTGGTAAGAAAGGTAAGTTAAGCCCAAGGTATATAGGACCATTCGAGATCATCGAATATGTAGGAGCAGTGGCTTATAAGTTAAACTTACCTGAAGAGCTCAGTGGTATTCACAATGTATTCCACATCTGCAATCTAAATAAATGTCTAGCTGACGAGTCGCTAGTCATGCCACATACGGATGTGCACATAGATGAGAGCTTGAAATTTGTGGAAAAACCTTTGTCGATCGAGGACCGACAGGTTAAGAGCTTCGAAGGAAGCATGTGCCAATTATAAAAGTTAAATGGGATGCCTGAAGAGGTCCCGAGTATACGTGGGAGGTAGAGTCCACAATGAAAGAAAAGTACCCTCATTTGTTTCAGTAAATCTCGAGGTCGAGATTTCTTTTAAGGGGGTGAGGATGTAACACCTCGAAAATTTATGTCTAATAATGTATCGACACGTGTCATAAGCTTTAAATGTGTAAAAGATTACTTTAGAGGGACTAAAGTTGACAAACAAGGAAAGTATGTGAATAAAAGGGTTCAAAGTGTCAACAGTGGATAAATATATCTTTCAACAACCCTACATGATGTTTATACCCTTAAACGAAGGAATTATGGATCATACGAAGCTAATTGTGGAAGAAAGTGAGAGATTACAAACTACAGGGGCTAAATGTGTCAACATGTTTAAAGTACACCTCTGAGTGACCTTTTAGCGAACCCGAAGCTTTCTAATGATAAATTATACTCACTAGAATATGTGATAAAAATTTCACAAGGTTTCGATAAAGTATGAGAAAGTTATGATAATATTCGTATACGAAGGGTTAAAAGCGTCAACGTTGAAATTCAAGGCTTTACGGGTGATTATAAAGTTAACCAAGGACTTAACAATGCTTAATTATGTCTTGGAGCCCTTAAAAGTCAAGTTAGAGGACCAAAAGTGCAAGAAATAAACTTAAAACCACTTTTGAAAGGACCAGGGGCTGAAATGTAAATAGCTGAAACTTGTGTGGCTGGTAACTGAGGTGCTGGCGTAGCGCCACCAACAACCCCCTCTGCCGTCGCGCTACGCGACAGCCTTAGCTGGTCAGAATTCATGCACAGGTGCGGGTTCAGCAAGTTAAACCGACTTAGAAACCTTGTATTCGATTCAAGGGGCTTGTTTGATGGTATTTCCATGCCTAGGGACACCTAGAAGTGATCACGGAACATCTATAGGCTATTGTGGCATGATCTTGATGAATTAAACTCACTATATAAGAACCCATTGTTGCAACACTTTGGCATACACTTTGAAAACCATTCAAACTCAATTTCTGGAGTTTCCTGGAGCTCAAGGCCACTTCCCAAGCATCCTTAGTCGTGCATAGGACTTCAGTAAGTGTCCCTAACCTTTCTTAATTCGGTTTTACTTTGTTAATTAGCCTAAAGTCAATCCGTCGTAATTAAGGTTTGAATTCATCATTAAACTTAATTTGTCCAGTCAAATTTCAAATTGAAAGTACCTATGAGTTGGTAATTATGTGGGCAATAAACCCTTAAAAGGGCACCCACTCTAACTAGGTCAATTGTCGGGTCAAAGTTAATCTTAAAAAGTCAACAAAAAGCTTATTTTTAAATTAATGCATAATTAGCAATGTAGAAGCTATGCAAACTGTTTTGTCATTAATATAACTTGGTAATTAATGTAAGAACATGTCTAAACATTTTAAACTCGACAATTTTCTGTTTAAGCTCGGTTCGGAACCGAAAGTCGCAAAAGTAGACTTTTGCTTTGACTTTCAGTTCTGACCCATTAGAGCATAGTTTAGAAATGTCTTAGAGCTTTATTAGGACCAGATTTCATATAAGTATAACCCTCTATGATTATACAACTTGGTTCATTAGTTATCCGACTCATATGCATATTTCCGTTAAATGCCTAAAAGTTGACTATTATGCCCATAAGACCTTAAAACATGAATTTTGAAAATGTAAAACAATAGAAACCTTAGTTACTGATTCATAAACTTGTACCTAAAATTTGACATCAGTTTGAGGTCTAGATTAAGAGTTACGCTCAATAGCGTAATTAGAAAGCTTTTTAGTAATTAAATGACGTAATTAGCATATAGCCTATCTAAACCCAAATTTTGATACCAAACTTTTTACCTACTGATATAAAATAATATTTTGGGATTTTTGGAGATTTTTATTTATTTTTAGGCTAAGCATAACATAGAGTTCTAAGCTTGATCCGATAATTGTCGGTTTTGCCCCTTTAGGCTAAAAAATGAGTTTTACCAATCCTTTTGATACCAAACCTTTTTCTACTAATCCAATATGATAAATAGAATATTTTATGCCTTCTGGAATAATAAAAATATCAGCTTTTCTTATAAAACCCGGAAATCGCTTAAAACTACCTTTTTACGCGCTATAAGCGCATAGTATGTATTAAAACTATTTTAAACATATAAGGTTTGATGCCTACTAATATGTTTAGTAAATTTTTATATTTTAACAGTAAGCAAAAGTTTTAAACTCAGATTTCCAGTTTTGACCTTTTAGGCTTAAGTGAAATTACCAAAATGCCCCTACGGTGCATAGTTTAGTTATAAAGGATAAATTTTACATATAGACGATACTCTACTGTTATAACTTATTAAATTAAGTATTTTACTGATTACATCAGACCTATAACTCAGATTAATATTTAAACTCTTTTATAACCTTTAAAATGACCAAAATGCCCCTTCGGGGCATAGTTTGAGTTTAAATTCGTTTTGGGCATAATAGAAGATATCTTACTGATGTCACAACATATTTAAGGCATATAAACTTAGGAAACATGTATATGACTCTTTTGGTTACTCGTTACGCACTTTTCGCGTTCGGATCGACTTATGTAACTAGTTGGCATATATTAGCCGAAACGGGTCAAACCATACCGTTTTGTCTCAAAATCCAGAATGTTTTTAAGTTATCCATATTAAACAAGAATACAAGCTTGTCGGGTCAAAACCACATTCTAAACCGGTCTTCGCGTTATTATGCGTTTGAACCGTATTTTCCTTTTGAAAACTAACCGGTCTAAGTTTAGACTTAATTAAAGACCCGTTAGGATTCTAATAGGTTATTAAAAACCTTCGTTCCAGATTAGGAGCCCATTAAAAGCTACGTGCACTTGCTGTATTTGATTTATACTTTGCTCAGGTAAATACTCTTAACTTATTTTCCTTATACGGGCTTGGGATACGATATTATAATAATACCGATTGGTCGGGTATGTAGTCATTTAAATCGGATTGTGATTAATGTATTTACATAACTCGTTTTATTCTGTATTATTTGGTGTATGGCCTTTGGGGGTTAAATGACCATGTCCCGGATATCCTTGGCATCATTCAAAGAAATGGCCACGACCTAAGCACGGGGTGTAGGCGTACACCTGACAGTTGCATATGTAAAAATTGGTAGTCCACTTAAAGGAATCAACCTTGTGGGTATTATACCTGTGGCGTGTCAGTTAATCTAGACCGGCCCTACAAACAGGCCCTGACGGACGACAAATAAGTAAAACTATATACAAGATTATTTTTAAATAATTGTCCCAAGTTATAAAAGATATTTTTGCCTAAGTGCATTCAAATTAATTTTCAAACTCTTTTCAAAATGAGTCAGTTAAGTTGTATTTACCAGTGTAAACTGACGTATTTTCCAAAAAGGCTAAGTGCAGGTACTATACGAAATAGGCTGGCTACTCCAGGCATCAATAATCAAGTCTCGCAAGCTCTAGATGTTAAAGTCTGTTGAACAATGATCTTATTTATCTTTTGATCCACCCGTGGATCCTTTACAGTCCGTTGTAATACCTTGGTATTACTTTATATTCGGTTTGTAATGTGATTCATCTCTTTTGCTTCCGCTGTGCATTTAAATTTGTGTTGTTTGACTATGATGATATCAACTACGTCACGATACTCCCCACCGGGCCCACCAGTAATACGTGGAAATAACGGGGGTGTGACACCTCCACAGCGACAAGAGGAGTTTAGGATAAACCTCGTGCCAGGAGCGGCACCAGTGCCGAATGACGCCTTACCGACTAACTTCGTCCGAGAAGCATGAGCCTCCGATATAACTGCAAGAGCTGCTAGACAGAGGGAATTAAGGACATGAAACCCTTAGTTAAGGACACGAGAAGAAAGTCAGCAGTATCCACTTTGCATAAATTTCAGAGAATTGTGAATCGGAATCCTTTGCCAAGGACTGATAACATGAACGAGCCAATTGTAAGGTTCCAGTTACTACTCGAAGATCGACTTGAGGTCAAGATGTCCTCAGCTATGAATACAAGAGGAAAATATCTCTAAATCGACCTTTAGGACTCGCTTCGAGCATTACGAGTTCCCTGTCGTACCATTTGGCTTAACACATGCATCGACAGTATTCATGGACCTCATGAATCGAATGTGTAAGCCATACCTGGCTAGATCATGATTATATTTATTGACTACATTCTTATATGGCCAACAACCAAGGAAGGTCGTGAGAAACATCTGCAATTTATCTTGCGACTCCTGGAGAAAGAGCAGTTATGTGCTAAGATGTCGAAAAGCGGATTTCGAATTCGCGAGGTAAGAACTTTAGGATACATGGTGGATAAGAATGAGATTTATACCAACCCTGCAACCAAGAGCTAAGGAGTTAGAGTTGCAATTATGTGACGCTTCTCGACAAAGTCTCGATTGCGCGTCGATGCAACGAGACCACAGCATTGCATACGCGTCACGTTGATTAAGGGATCATGAGAAGAAACCTTGATCTCGATACAGTAATTGCGCACCGCAAATTTGACGTCATTACCTGTAAGAAAACGCTGCACGACCTTTGCTGATCACAATGGTTGTAGCACACCGTTGATCGTAAGAACTTAAATATTAACGAAGATGGACTGAGCTACTGAACGAAGTAGACTGTATGGGCATGTAACGTACTTGTGTGATAAACTTTGATGAAAAGTTGGAACACTCACTTGCCCTTAGTGGAGTTTTCCTACAGCAGTATTTATCACACCACTGTTTAAACCGCTTCGTGTGAAGCTCTAGATGGAACATAATAAGTCGATCCCCGTTGTGTTAAACGGAGACCGGAGATAAACGACCTACTGGCCTGAGTTGGTTCAAGAAAAATTAGAGGCAAGATCGTTCAGATATGTGATCATATCAAGACAGCCCGCGGAATACAGAAAGATTGCGCCGACGAGCGGCAGAAATCGTAGGAATTTGAGGTAAGAAGTATGGCTTTAATGAGAGCCTCGCCTTGAGAAGGCGTGGTGCGATTTGGAAAACGTGGAAAGTTGGACCCCGGTATATTAGACCTTTCGAGATCCTGGTAGGGATCAGAACCATTGCTCACAAACTGAAACTACCAGAAAAGATCAGTAGTGATCGCGACACAATCCACATGTCTAGTCTTTAGAGAAGTCTGACTCAAGGAACAGTCGTTGTTCCCACAAACAAGATTCACGTCAACGACAAACTCCAATTTACTATAGAACCTTTTAAGGTTGCAGACTGAAAGTCCACAAAACACGGAGAAGACATAGTTGACTTACTTGAGTACGTTAGAATTCATATCATGACCCAGAGTTACATGGGAACATGAAGGCAAATTTTAAATCTAAGTGACCACATTTGATTCACAACTCCCCTGCGACCGATTGCATCGCTTGAATTTTGGGACGAAATTCTTTTAACGAGGGGGAGACTGCGACAACTGTCACTTTTCCGTACATTCCATTCACTAATTGAACAGTAATCTGTGCTTTAATAACTATGCATGTTCTAATTTACAAGACAAATGAATTTCTGATTACTGTTATATACATACAATGGCATTTCATGCTGCAAGACTTTTATCGTTGCTACATACAACACGATATAGTTCTAATAATGCACAGAACAGAATTGGCACCATTATCAGACAAACTAAAATGCTGACGAAGTTCAGTACACAGACAGACAGTGTTTTGAGGCCCAGTATGAGCCAGAGACCAAGTGGTACACTAGTATAATGTGTAGGAAAGTAAGGATTACAAAACTGCTTTTCTAGGTGATAGATAAAGTGCCGGAAAGTACCTAAAACCCACATAAAGTGCAGAATTCTGCATAAATCAGCAAAATTCAGCATTTTAACAAGTTTATTACATGAAAAAATATGGCAAAATGGTCCTGAATGCTTTCCTAAGTGTCGGGAATTAAAAGCGTCACAAAAGGGTACATAAAGATCACTAAACGAAATAGTTTGACACTTTAACGAACCGGTATCTAACCGAACAACCGGACACTACCTGAAACACCAAAATTATACTAGAAGCATTGTTTTAATGTTTTTGAGCTAGTTATGATCCCCGAACACCCTAACACACTATATAACACATGTTACACATAAACACTAAACATTATACTTAACTTCTAACTATTTAATCTAACAATGATTTAAACTTACACAAGACCCCCCCCCCCCCCCCTTCATATTTACGGTCACCTGTGACCCCACCCCAAGATCTCCATAAATCTCCCTTTGATCTTGCTAATCTTCCTTGGATATGCTACAAATTCATTTAGATTGTGTATTGTACTTAATAGACATAAGACCAAGCTTAAGTGGGGTTATAAGAAGGAACATGATGAATCATTCTCACACACACCCAACACCTTCATCCTTCTCCTCCTCTCCCCCTCACTTGCGGCCGAGAACAAGCACACACCACCCCACCATCATCATCTCACTTCCACCCAATCCATATACTCACAAAGGTGTAAGGAACCATATAAGAAGGTTTGGTGGTCTTGGATCTTGAAGGACCTTCATCATTTGCTATTATCCTCCACTTTTGTCATCATCAACATCAAGTGTTCTTCCCTAGCCTTGTGCTAGTAGTAAGGCCCTTATGATCTCTTGATCTTTCATATATAGTTGGTTAATAAGTGATGAACATTGCTAAACATGATGAACATTAAAAGACATATTCATGAATCTCTAACATAAGCTTATAAACATATGAAATCTTGTTGATTTGTGATTATTTACTTCTTGTTGATTGATTACTAGTGATAGTTAGACATCATATGGAACCTACTAGATTGTGATTAAACACATGATCTAGTAAGTTAAGGTGATGATCTTGTGAAAGACCAAGATCATCATTGTCACACCCCGACCACGTAAAACAACAAAACGTGGCGGAAACGTCGGGGAGTGTTGTAACAGAATCATTGTTTCACAACCATGGAATAAATTGTCACACCCCGACCGCGTAAAACAACAAATCGCGGCGGAAACATCGGGGCGTGTTGCAACAGAATAAATTGTTTCATAACCATGGTATACAAAGTTGTCTTTTATTTATAAACAAAGGTGTTACATTGTTTCAAACAGGAAATTAAAGAGTTCAGAACATAATTAAACATAGTCTATCTTATTTTAAAGTCTCTAAGGCACAGGTCCGCCCTAGTATCATGATCAACATCCTATGGAAAAGCACCTGAAAACACATGTGAAAATAGGTACGTCAGCATAAAAATGCCTGTGAGATACATAAGTTTGTGAAAATAGGATTCATGACTTGTATTTGAGAAAATGTTTAGTCATGAACCTTGTAATTTGCTTTGTCTTGTAAATCATTTGAATAACAATAAGATCAGATGATATGTATAAGTAAATGTCAGGTTAAATAAATGACCATGTAAAAATGTGTTTGTATAAGATAAGTTGTTTATAAATCAATGTCTTGTGAAAAGTATGTTATTTGTATAAAATGTTCTATGTCTCAATATTGAAATGATTCAAATAACGTTACGACATGTAATACCATACAAACACTTATATATAGGAAGTACCAGCGGCGTATCCACCATGCTTGTATCATATTACACACGCATCGTTACTTAATCACTTAATCAAACAAAACCAACCAATGTAAGAAGTCTATGTTTAAACAAATTGTCAAATGTATTGAATAATATGTAATGTGTAAATCATGTCAAATGTCTATGTCAATTATCCATGTCAAATGTCTATGTCAAATATCCATGTCAAATGTCTATGTCAAATATCCATGTCAAATGTCTATGTCAAATATCCATGTCAAATGTCTTTGTGTAAAATGTCTATGTCAAAATGTCATGTATGGCAAGTGAAATGTCTCAACTAAACCATATGAACAAAAACAAAGTATTGAAGTAAAACTTGGTTTAAATCAAAGTTATGTTTTGTGTAAATGCATGCAACTATTTAATATGAACATTTATGCGGTATTGTGAAAATGCATACATCCAAGCCTTGTGACTGTGGTGATAAACCCTTTAAACAAATTAAAGGTCTATCTGTCTTTAGAACATCGAATTCGGTCATTCCTTTCTGTCCCCTTTCCCTGGGATGTCCGGAACGGGAGTTGTCAATTCCTATGGTACCACTACCTACTAACGAACGGCGTAGCTAATGTTAATGAATGTATTGTCCCATGTAAACAAACCAAATGTCATACCAAAATGTAAACATGTGAAAACAATGCACTAAGTATGTAATCAAATGAACATACATAGCGTGAAATGTCATGTAAAACGATGTACTAAGTAATGCACACAATGGGCATACCTAGCATGAAATGTCATGTAAAACAATGTACTAAGTAATGCACACAATGGGCACACCTAGCATGAAATGTAATGTAAAACAATGTACTAAGTAATGCACACAATGGGCACACCTAGCATAAGATGATATGAAATCATGTACTATAATGTACTAACGAACATAGCATGTATATGATGTGAAAACAGGAAAGCATGAAAGTAACAAGTAGGCACATGTGTTTCACCCCAAAACAGTTTGGAAAACAGTAAAAGAGGGGTCTATGTACTCACTTGAGATTGCTCAATTGTCTAAAGATAACCACCAAGTAATGCTATAGATCTCGGAATCAAACGGCACCTAATATAGGTAACTATGTTAATAACCGGACCTTAATCGGATGATTGGATAGAATGAGGTTTCGTAAACCAAACGAGTGTAGAGACTCGTGTCATTTGGTTTAACAAAGTCTACATGCTAAATGAAACTTAACATAATTGTTTACGACCCATTACGACCCGTTTAGGAAGCTTATGCTACTTTAACGTGTCGTGCGCGTGAAACGCGTTTGGACCGCCTAACTAGTCCTATGACAAGTGTTATATGCCTAAACATGTTACATAATCAGCTACGTGACAAAGGTTTAGGTTACATATGCTTAATTACCAATTATACATGAAAAAGGGTATTCTGGTAATTTACCTAAGGCATATAAACTACCTGTCATACAACTACTTAAACGATGTGACCATAGGGTATAACCTCGGAAGGTTATTCCCTACCTACTATGGTCACCTAATGTATTTGGTCGGATCCTAATGATCGACCAAATGGGTCGGGTTCGAAGGTATAGGCGATTTATTAAATCGCCTACCCTACGACCCTAGACAACGTGGTAATCAGTAGGCATAGTCCCAAGGGACTATGACCATCGTGATTACAATCACGTTGCGAAGTTCAACCGAACTTCGCATTGACCATTACTGGTCAACGCTGAAAGTCAAACAAAGTTTGACTTTCTGACTCGAAAAGCAGTAAAAATAAGGAAAAGAACGAAAGAATACTTACGAAGGGTCCCCGAATGCTAAACTCGATTCGAAAATCTCAGGTATGAAACTATTGTTTCAACTTAGAGTTTCTCAAATCAAATTTCTAGTGATTATGAATGAAACATATGGTGGGTATTTATAGTTTTTCCATATAGAATATTCCTAGAATATTCCTAGAATATTCCTAGCATATTCCAAGCATATTCCTAGCATATACCTTAGCATATTCCAAGCATATACCTTAGCATATTCCAAGCATATACCTTAGCATATTCCAAGCATATGCCAAGCATATTCCTAGTATATGGCTAAGACGGGTATTTAACTGGGTACCGGGTATTTTATCTAGCGTTTAAATCCCGGTTTATGGCGTTCTAAATTATTTTTATTACTCTATAAAAATAAACTCGCCAAGTTATTACTGAAATAAATTTCAGTTGCCAGGACTGGCTGCGTTGTCTGCGTTTTGCAGTAGAAGCACTGTGTTGCGCAGAAACACACGGTACGCGCTTAAACTTTGAAAAATAACGTTTTTAGGCGTTTTAATTTATTTTTCAACACGGACCTGATTAAAATAAGATTTTAATCATAACAGAATATTTGTGGGATTTAAATATTATCCGGTCGGTCACCAACGTTCGTTTGGTCGTACGATCGCGATGTTGGGTTAATTACGACGGAATGCGCATAAGCGCGAAAAACGATCCAAATTGCGCGACGAATGGATTTTTCTTATGCCAAACACTAAAAAAAAATATTTTGGTGCTTACATAAATTTTTGGATGTCCGGATGTATTCAGAACGTATGTTATGCGCGAAAATGCAAACTTGTGCACTTTTTGACACTTTTAGTCCCTGAATGACCCAAAAGTTTATTTTAGCACACCGAACCCCTCAAAGCCTATTTCTAAGCTATGTAAAGGATATTTAAGGTGTGTTTAACTTATGGTTAGGTTCCGGAATGTTCGTTACAGTTCAAATTGACATACTTTCGCAGTTTGTCATATTTAGTCCCTGTAAGCGAATTAACTTGTTTTTGCCATACCAAAGCCTTTAAAACTTATTTCTAAGTTATGTAAAGGTTATTTAAGGTATGTTGAGTATATGTTGATGTTCCGGAGTATTTATCGCATTAAACTGAGTACGTTTACGCACTAGTTTGCGTATAACTCTCCAGAAAGCGATGTAGAGTTTGAAATTGAACAAAAGTCAAAACATGAAAAATGTAAAACATAACAAAACAAACATTGTGATCAAATAACATTGTTTTATTGATAACATAACTGTTCATAGTGATTACAAGCACAGTTGTTACAGTCTCCCCTACTTGTGGAAATTTCGTCCCGAAATTTATTTAGAGGAAACTCGTGGAAAAAGATGCGGATATTTCGCTTTCATTTGATCTTCGCGTTCCCAAGTAAACTCGGGTCCACGTTTAGCTTCCCAGCGAACTTTGACCAAAGGAATGCGCTTGCGTTTAAGCCACTTGACTTCACGTTCCATGATTTCCACTGGCTTCTCAACAAATTTCAGTGTTTTGCCAACACGAATTTCGTCAAGCGGTATGGAGAAATTCTCATCAGCTGTACACTTCTTGAGATTGGACACGTGAAAAGTTGGATGAACATTTCCCAGTTCAGGAGGTAACTCAAGTCTGTAGGCTACCTTTCCGATTCTTTCGACGATCTTGAATGGTCCAACGTATCTAGATGCAAGTTTTCCTTTCTTTCCAAATCTGATCACACCTTTCCAAGGTGAGACCTTAAGTAATACTCGATCACCGACTTGAAATTCCAAGGCTTTGCGTTTTGGGTCCGCGTAAATCTTCTGACGGTTTCTAGCTGCCTGAAGGTTATCACGAACTTTCTTGACCTTGTCAGTTGTCTCTAAAATGAGGGCAGGTCCAGTAAGTTGGGCCTCGCCAATCTCATTCCAGCAGACTGGTGAACGACATTTTCGACCATAGAGAGCTTCGAAAGGAGCCATTTTGATGCTAGTGTGATAACTGTTGTTGTAGGAGAATTCAATCAATTTAAGATGTGAATCCCAGCTACCACCAAAATCGATCACACAAGCTCTAAGCATATCCTCCAGAGTCTGGATTGTTCTCTCAGATTGACCATCCGTTTGCGGATGATAAGCTGTGCTCAGATTAAGTTGGGTCCCCATAGCAGATTGCATGGTTCTCCAAAAATGAGAAGTGAAACGAGCATCTCTGTCAGAAATGATGTTCAACGGAACACCATGTCGAGCTACAATTTCATCTACATAGATTTGAGCAAGTCTGTCAGCAGGAAAATCATCACGGATTGGCAAGAAATGTGCTGACTTTGTAAGACGATCAACGACTACCCAGATGGCATCATGACCTTTCTTTGTGCGCGGGAGTTTGGTAACAAGATCCATAGTAATGTTTTCCCATTTCCAAACTGGGATCTCTGGTTGCTCCAATAATCCCGAAGGACGCTGATGTTTAGCCTTAACCTTTAGACAAGTAAGGCATTTGGATACGTATAAGGCAATGTCTTTCTTCATACCAGGCCACCAATAGTGAATACGAAGATCCTTATACATTTTATCTGAGCCCGGATGAATAGAATAACGAGACTTATGGGCTTCATCCATAAGCAAGGTACGAAGATCATCTAGGCTTGGGACCCACAAACGGTCCATGAAGTAATATGATCCATTGTCCTTCAGTTCCAGTGCAGGTGTTATGTGATAAGGAAATTCCTTATCCATCAATTCTTGTGAAACACAAGATTGTTGAGACTGAGAAATGCGTGCTTGGATATCGGATCGAGCTTGAATAACAGATTGAATACGTACACAATGAAGCTTAGTACGTTCCTTACGACTTAATGCATCAGCTACGACATTCGCCTTACCAGGATGGTAGCGAATTTCGCAGTCATAGTCGTTTAAAAGCTCAACCCAACGTCGTTGTCTCATGTTGAGTTCTTTTTGGTTGAAGATATGCTGAAGACTTTTGTGGTCAGTGAAAACCACACATTTTGTACCGTACAAATAGTGTCTCCAGATCTTGAGAGCAAAGACAACTGCACCCAACTCAAGATCATGAGTAGTGTAGTTTTTCTCATGTATCTTCAACTGCCTCGATGCATAGGCTATGACTTTGTTCCTTTGCATAAGAACACAGCCAAGACCCAATTTTGATGCATCACAATACACAACAAAATCATCATCACCCTCAGGCAATGATAGAACAGGCGCATCGCAAAGCTTCTGCTTCAGGTGTTGAAAAGCTTCCTCTTGTTTGTTTCCCCAATAAAAAGGCATTTTCTTCTGAGTTAGAGCAGTTAGAGGAACTGCAATCTTCGAGAAGTTTTCTATGAAGCGGCGATAATAACCCGCTAGACCAAGAAAAGAACGAACTTCAGTAGGAGTAGTAGGTGTATCCCAATCCTTAATCGCACTGATCTTGGAGGGATCTACATGAATACCCCGTTCGTTGATAACATGCCCCAAAAATTGAACTTCTTTAAGCCAAAATTCGCACTTGGAGAATTTGGCGAAAAGTTGCTCTTTCTTTAGGAGTTCAAGGGTAAGACGAAGATGTTGCTCGTGATCAGCTTGCGTCTTAGAATAAATCAAGATGTCGTCAATAAAAACAATGACGAACTGATCCAAATAAGGTTTACAGACCCTATTCATTAAGTCCATGAAAACAGCAGGAGCATTAGTCAAACCGAATGGCATGACTGTGAATTCATAATGCCCATAACGAGTACGGAACGCTGTCTTCGGAATGTCTTCTTCTTGCACCCGAAGTTGATGATATCCAGATCGCAGATCAATCTTCGAAAAATAAGAAGCGCCCTGTAGTTGATCAAAGAGATCATCAATGCGAGGTAAAGGATATCGATTCTTGATGGTAAGTTTGTTAAGCTCACGATAATCGATACACATCCTAAAGGATCCATCCTTCTTCTTTACAAAAAGAACGGGAGCACCCCAAGGTGAAAAACTAGGACGTATAAAACCTTTGTCAGAGAGCTCCTGAAGCTGTTTAGACAACTCTTGCATCTCGGATGGTGCAAGACGATATGGAGCTCTAGCAATGGGATTTGCACCAGGTACGAGATCAATGCGGAACTCGACTTGGCGTGCTGGAGGTAGACCAGGTAAATCTTCAGGGAATACTTCAGAATAATCCCGAACGACAGGAATATCTGAAATAGACTTACCCTTGCCTTTATCTTCTGTAACATGTGCTAAGAAAGCCACATAGTTCTTCTGCAGATACTTCCGAGCTTTAAAACAAGACATGAGTTTGAGACCACCGATAGGCTTCTCACCTTGAACCTGCAGAATCTCGTCTGTCGAAAGCGGCACACGAACAATCTTCTCAGAACAAACTATCTCTTCGTGATGCTTGGATAACCAATCCATTCCCACAATAACGTCGAAGCTTCCGAGTTGCATAGGCGTGAGGTCGATAGGAAAAAGATGGTCGTTAAGATTCAACTGGCAGTTGCGAAGAACAGAATTAAGAATAATGGGTTCACCACTAGCAACCTCTACTGTCAAAGATTTGCCTAGTTTCGTTCTAGACACTCGAAGCATTGGTTCAAAGGACAAAGACACGAAACTCTTATCGGCACCGGAATCGAAAAGAACAGATGCAGGCTGATTATTAATAAAGAACGTACCGTTCACCACATTATCGTCAGCCTGTGCCTCTTGGGCATTCATGTTAAAAACTCGGCCTCGAGCCGGAGCCTGAGCCTGATTCTGGTTCTGGTTCTGGTTCGCCAGTCTTGGGCACCGATTCCTATAGTGGGTCAGATCCCCACAATTGTAACAAGCACCTGGTGGGTATTGTGGTCGTGCAGCTTGACCCTGTTGCGGAGCAGCTTGTTGAGCCGGGTTCTGAACCGCGGGATTCTGAGCAGACCGACAAACATTGGCAAGATGGCCTGACCTCCCACAGTTAGTACAGAAACGGCATGGAAGTTGCGGCTGGTGGTGACTGTTGCATCTATTGCACAAAGGTGCATTCCCTGTATAGGGTTTCTTTGCTGGCGGCTGTGCGGGTTGGTTGGGAGCTGCTTGATTAGCTTGGGCAGTGACAGCATAGTTTTGGGAAGCCTTACGCTTCTTTGCCCTCTTTGAAGAACCAGAGTTCTTTCCATTCCCGTTTTGACCTTTCTTGCTATCCACCTTGTCAGCTGATTGTTCCTTGCCCTTGTCACCCTTCCGGTGTAACTTGTTCTTCCGGATCTGCGACTCAGTCAATGTCGCTGATAATTCGATCGCCTGACGAAGTGTGGCAGGTTCACTACCAGTAAGAATGTCTTGTACCGAGTCAGGTAGGCCGTCGATGTATCTTTCGATAGCCTTGTCAAGTGGGGTGACCATTGTTAGGCAAAGCAGACTCAACTCTTCAAACCGATCAGTATAAGCCCTATGCTCACCACTATCTTGCTTCAGCTCATCAAACTCCTTCTCCAACGCTCGTTGCTCATGACGAGGACAGAATTCCCTCATCATAAGGGCTCTAAGTTCAGCCCAGGTCTGTGCAAGAGCAACTTCTGCACCCCTATCCCTCATAACCCCGTTCCACCATGTCAAAGCCCTCTTCTGAAATACGCTCGAAGCAAACTCAACCTTGCGATTATCCGGACACTGCACATGGCGAAAAGTATTCTCACTGCTCTCGAACCACTGAAGAAGCCCAGTCGCTCCTTCAGAACCACTAAACTTGAGTGGTTTAGCCTGATTAAAATCCTTGTATTTGCATGGAACATTGTTGTTGTTGTTGGCTTGATTCCATTGAGCAAAGAGATTGGGAAATTGAGCAGCCATCTGCTGCGCAATAATTTCTGCCAGCTCGGCAGTAGCTATCTGGTTCTCGCGTCGAGGAGGCATTCTAAAAGAGGAAAACATGAAAGGAAACGAGTGAGATGATTGGATGAAAAGAATGAGATGAAACAAAATCAACAAAAGCAAAGATGGTGGTCATTCGTCCGTATCACAGAGCAAACAAACAACACACAGCGACTAATCAAAGTAAATGGGTCAAAAATAATGTATAATGAAGACATGCTCGCTTATAAGTGAACACTCACTCCAAGAATTCCCAGGTAAGCACAACTGGTCTCGCGTCTGGTTGAGATGTATACGAAGTGCTTGCCTAGACAGAAAACTCAGAATACAGGCATTCACCATTCCAGTTTGCACATGTTCACATTATTTAAAACCCAAAACGTTTGACGGGATTTTGAAAATTTGAAGGCACAAGGCCAAAAACCAATACTGAAAAGGGTTCAAAACCATATAACAGAGGGTTCAAAACCTTACAATTGAGGGTTCAAAACCTTGTAAAAATTTATTAAAAAACAGATGATTGTTTTTCAAAAATCGTTTCGGAAAAATTTTGGTTCCTTGTTTTGTTAATCACCTAAGGATAGGTGATGTACATGTTTTAAGATCTAAACACAAGATAACTTGCGTTAGGTTCCTAGAAAAGTTATAGTCTAGGTCAAAGCATTACTAATAACCTAATTCCCTATAACCATTAGCTCTGATACCAACTCTTCTGTCACACCCCGACCGCGTAAAACAACAAATCGCGGCGGAAACATCGGGGCGTGTTGCAACAGAATAAATTGTTTCATAACCATGGTATACAAAGTTGTCTTTTATTTATAAACAAAGGTGTTACATTGTTTCAAACAGGAAATTAAAGAGTTCAGAACATAATTAAACATAGTCTATCTTATTTTAAAGTCTCTAAGGCACAGGTCCGCCCTAGTATCATGATCAACATCCTATGGAAAAGCACCTGAAAACACATGTGAAAATAGGTACGTCAGCATAAAAATGCCTGTGAGATACATAGGTTTGTGAAAATAGGATTCATGACTTGTATTTGAGAAAATGTTTAGTCATGAACCTTGTAATTTGCTTTGTCTTGTAAATCATTTGAATAACAATAAGATCAGATGATATGTATAAGTAAATGTCAGGTTAAATAAATGACCATGTAAAAATGTGTTTGTATAAGATAAGTTGTTTATAAATCAATGTCTTGTGAAAAGTATGTTATTTGTATAAAATGTTCTATGTCTCAATATTGAAATGATTCAAATAACGTTACGACATGTAATACCATACAAACACTTATATATAGGAAGTACCAGCGGCGTATCCACCATGCTTGTATCATATTACACACGCATCGTTACTTAATCACTTAATCAAACAAAACCAACCAATGTAAGAAGTCTATGTTTAAACAAATTGTCAAATGTATTGAATAATATGTAATGTGTAAATCATGTCAAATGTCTATGTCAATTATCCATGTCAAATGTCTATGTCAAATATCCATGTCAAATGTCTATGTCAAATATCCATGTCAAATGTCTATGTCAAATATCCATGTCAAATGTCTTTGTGTAAAATGTCTATGTCAAAATGTCATGTATGGCAAGTGAAATGTCTCAACTAAACCATATGAACAAAAACAAAGTATTGAAGTAAAACTTGGTTTAAATCAAAGTTATGTTTTGTGTAAATGCATGCAACTATTTAATATGAACATTTATGCGGTATTGTGAAAATGCATACATCCAAGCCTTGTGACTGTGGTGATAAACCCTTTAAACAAATTAAAGGTCTATCTGTCTTTAGAACATCGAATTCGGTCATTCCTTTCTGTCCCCTTTCCCTGGGATGTCCGGAACGGGAGTTTTCAATTCCTATGGTACCACTACCTACTAACGAACGGCGTAGCTAATGTTAATGAATGTATTGTCCCATGTAAACAAACCAAATGTCATACCAAAATGTAAACATGTGAAAACAATGCACTAAGTATGTAATCAAATGAACATACATAGCGTGAAATGTCATGTAAAACGATGTACTAAGTAATGCACACAATGGGCATACCTAGCATGAAATGTCATGTAAAACAATGTACTAAGTAATGCACACAATGGGCACACCTAGCATGAAATGTAATGTAAAACAATGTACTATGTAATGCACACAATGGGCACACCTAGCATAAGATGATATGAAATCATGTACTATAATGTACTAACGAACATAGCATGTATATGATGTGAAAACAGGAAAGCATGAAAGTAACAAGTAGGCACATGTGTTCCACCCCAAAACAGTTTGGAAAACAGTAAAAGAGGGGTCTATGTACTCACTTGAGATTGCTCAATTGTCTAAAGATAACCACCAAGTAATGCTATAGATCTCGGAATCAAACGGCACCTAATATAGGTAACTATGTTAATAACCGGACCTTAATCGGATGATTGGATAGAATGAGGTTTCGTAAACCAAACGAGTGTAGAGACTCGTGTCATTTGGTTTAACAAAGCCTACATGCTAAATGAAACTTAACATAATTGTTTACGACCCATTACGACCCGTTTAGGAAGCTTATGCTACTTTAACGTGTCGTGCGCGTGAAACGCGTTTGGACCGCCTAACTAGTCCTACGACAAGTGTTATATGCCTAAACATGTTACATAATCAGCTACGTGACAAAGGTTTAGGTTACATATGCTTAATTACCAATTATACATGAAAAAGGGTATTCTGGTAATTTACCTAAGGCATATAAACTACCTATCATACAACTACTTAAACGATGTGACCATAGGGTATAACCTCGGAAGGTTATTCCCTACCTACTATGGTCACCTAATGTATTTGGTCGGATCCTAATGATCGACCAAATGGGTCGGGTTCGAAGGTATAGGCGATTTATTAGATCGCCTACCCTACGACCCTAGACAACGTGGTAATCAGTAGGCATAGTCCCAAGGGACTATGACCATCGTGATTACAATCACGTTGCGAAGTTCAACCGAACTTCGCATTGACCATTACTGGTCAACGCTGAAAGTCAAACAAAGTTTGACTTTCTGACTCGAAAAGCAGTAAAAATAAGGAAAAGAACGAAAGAATACTTACGAAGGGTCCCCGAATGCTAAACTCGATTCGAAAATCTCAGGTATGAAACTAGTGTTTCAACTTAGAGTTTCTCAAATCAAATTTCTAGTGATTATGAATGAAACATATGGTGGGTATTTATAGTTTTTCCATATAGAATATTCCTAGAATATTCCTAGAATATTCCTAGCATATTCCAAGCATATTCCTAGCATATACCTTAGCATATTCCAAGCATATACCTTAGCATATTCCAAGCATATACCTTAGCATATTCCAAGCATATGCCAAGCATATTCCTAGTATATGGCTAAGACAGGTATTTAACTGGGTACCGGGTATTTTATCTAGCGTTTAAATCCCGGTTTATGGCGTTCTAAATTATTTTTATTACTCTATAAAAATAAACTCGCCAAGTTATTACTGAAATAAATTTCAGTTGCCAGGACTGGCTGCGTTGTCTGCGTTTTGCAGTAGAAGCACTGTGTTGCGCAGAAACACACGGTACGCGCTTAAACTTTGAAAAATAACGTTTTTAGGCGTTTTAATTTATTTTTCAACACGGACCTGATTAAAATAAGATTTTAATCATAACAGAATATTTTTGGGATTTAAATATTATCCGGTCGGTCACCAACGTTCGTTTGGTCGTACGATCGCGATGTTCGGTTAATTACGACGGAATGCGCTTAAGCGCGAAAAACGATCCAAATTGCGCGACGAATGGATTTTTCTTATGCCAAACACTAAAAAAAAATATTTTGGTGCTTACATAAAATTTTGGATGTCCGGATGTATTCAGAACGTATGTTATGCGCGAAAATGCAAACTTGTGCACTTTTTGACACTTTTAGTCCCTGAATGACCCAAAAGTTTATTTTAGCACACCGAACCCCTCAAAGCCTATTTCTAAGCTATGTAAAGGATATTTAAGGTGTGTTTAACTTATGGTTAGGTTCCGGAATGTTCGTTACAGTTCAAATTGACATACTTTCGCAGTTTGTCATATTTAGTCCCTGTAAGCGAATTAACTTGTTTTTGCCATACCAAAGCCTTTAAAACTTATTTCTAAGTTATGTAAAGGTTATTTAAGGTATGTTGAGTATATGTTGATGTTCCGGAGTATTTCTCGCATTAAACTGAGTACGTTTACGCACTAGTTTGCGTATAACTCTCCAGAAAGCGATGTAGAGTTTGAAATTGAACAAAAGTCAAAACATGAAAAATGTAAAACATAACAAAACAAACATTGTGATCAAATAACATTGTTTTATTGATAACATAACTGTTCATAGTGATTACAAGCACAGTTGTTACATAAATAATTTCGTTTTATTGAATAAATGAACTTATTGTTTTAATACAATAAAATAAGTACAACTATTATCTTTCAAATTTTAAAGTTGCTAAGGCATGAGTCCATCCTATGTATAGCATGCACCAACAATCATCACATAACAGCACCTGAAACATGTGTAAAAATAGGTACGTCAGCATAAAAATGCCTGTGAGATACATAGGTTTTATTGTATTTAGGATTCATGACTTATAAGTTTAAAGAAAATGTTTTAATAAAAGTAGTCATGATCCTTGTAAAAGGTTTTCTTTTATAAATCATACCAAAATTTATAAGAAATCAGATGTTATAACATAATAATACATAGGAAATTAAATAATTAAGTAAAATGAGTTTGTATAAAATATATTGTTTGAAAAACAATATTTTGATAAAAGATTTATAGTATATATAAAAATATACTTTGGTTTTAAGAAAGTCGATTAAGTAATATATTAAAATATATTGCAGTTCCAAAATCATTAACCCAAGTGTACTAAATAATGCCACGGTATGTAATGTGATGAAAACACTTATATATAAAAAGTACCAGCGGCGTATCTACCATGTTTTCGTCACATTATACCCGCCCCGTTATCTAAACACTAACCAAAAACCAGTCGTTAAATAAATAGTATATTAAATATACTTTAGTTGTTAAAAATAATAATTTTCGGTAGTATATCAAAAGTATACTTTGGATTTATAAATAACATATTAAACTATGTTTTGGATTTTGAAAACAACATATCAAACTATGTTTTAATGATAAAAAAATATATGTTGGTTTTGTACAACAAAACATATGAGAGCATATCAAACTATACTTTTGGGAGTATAACTAAATATACAAAAATAACGTGACTTAAGAATTCATTCAGACCTAGTGCATCAAAATACACCTTTGAGACTATAGAGATGCCACAAAGGCAATCCCTATTTGGATGGAGAAACAAATTGGTTTCAGACATTCCATGACAACAGGAATGGGGTGTCAAATCCTATAGCGCTATATCATACTACCAACCGGTCTGGTGAACAAAATAAGTACTATCCAACGATTAATTTTTTTATTAATCTTTGAAAATTTAGAGTTTAGACCATAAATAATCATTCAGTTTGTCAAAAGATAAGTATTAAAACGTATAATCAATTATACTTTGAAAATAAGAACATAACAAATAGGTACACATGCTTCACCCCAAAACATTTGAAAACAGTAAAAGAGGGGACTATGTACTCACTTGAGGGTGCTTAGAAGTCTTGAACAACTACCAAGCAAGCTAGAGGGAGCATGGAAATCGAACGGCACCTAATATAGGTAACTACATAAATAAACCGGACCTAAATCGGAAGATTGGATAGGATGAGGTCTTGCAAACCAAATGAGTGTTGGAACTCATGTGAAATAGTTTAACAAAGCCTACATACTAAAAGGAAACCTAACCTAAGTGCTTACGACCCATTATGACCCGTTTAGGTAGCTTATGCTACTTTAACGCGTCGTTCGCGCAAAACGCGTTTGGACCGCCTAACTAGTCCTATGACAAGTATTATATGCCTAAACATGTTTAATTATGTTGCATAATCAGTTAAGTGACAAAAGTTTGGGTTACATATGCTTAAATATCAATTATGCATAAAAGGGTATTTTGATAATTTTCCTAAGGCATATAGACTACCTATCATATAACTAGCTAAACGACGTGACCATAAGGTATAATCTCGGAAGGTTATTCCCTATACAACTATGGTCACTAAACATGTTTGGTCGGATCCTAATGATCGACCAAACGGGTCTAGTTCAAAAGTCTAAGCGGTTGTTTAGACCGCGTGACTTACGACTCTAAATAAGCACTAAACCTAAAGTGACGAGCTAAACATGCTAAAACATGTTTAGTTGAGTTAGAAAACAGGTTTGGTATCAAAACAAATGGTTTTGATACCTATAAGTAGTTTGGTTACAAAATACGCAAGAATGCGCATTTTGGCCAAAACTACGACTCGTCACTACACCTAGATAACGTGGTAATCAGTAGGTATAGTCACTAGGGACTATAACCATCGTGATTACGCTCACGTTATGAAGTTCAAACGAACTTCGCATTGACCATAAACTGGCTAATGCAGAAAGTCAAATGCAGTTTGACTTTAACGATAAAACGAATGAAAA
Organism: Helianthus tuberosus; assembly: GCA_030545235.1. NCBI lineage: Eukaryota > Viridiplantae > Streptophyta > Magnoliopsida > Asterales > Asteraceae > Helianthus > Helianthus tuberosus. The sequence goes on from CM060451.1 coordinate 172,890,620, forward strand.
GAATGAAAGAATACTTACAGAAGGTCCCCGCAAGCTCTTGATCCGATTTACCCTCAGGTATGAAGAGTATGCTTCAACTTAGAGGGCCAAAATCAGATTCAAGTGTTCTTTGGGAGTGAAAGGAGTGGGCTATATATAGTTTTCGTACAACCGTTAGGATCGTTCATCAAATAACGTGCTTTGATCTAGGCCGCACAAGTGGGCACATGGTATTTGGATACCATGGGCATTTAAAAACCATCAAAATTGGCCCATAGATTGATCAAAACCAGTGCAAAGGGTGTGGAACAGTTGCTCACAGCTGGAAATCAGTTTTGCTGATCTGGGATGCTCACATGGCCCGTGTAAGCCAACCACAGAAACTCACGCGGCCCGCCTGAGCAATCTTTCCAGAATTGACAGAAATGGCCCCTGCACATCAGAAACTTGGATTTGATGCATTTTTGGCACGTTTAAGCCCCGTTAACCTCATTTCAAGGCTCTAAAATGAATTTAATGTATAGGGAACTCAAAACATGCTCAAAAATATCTCGGATGTCGGTTCGTTTGGCCGTATGGTTGCGTTGTTCGGTTAATTACGACGAAAGTCGTAACGAACGCAAAAATGATTCAAATTAAGCGACGAATGAAATTTTATCATGCCAAACACTAAAATAAAATATTTTAATGTTTACATAAATTTTTTGATGTCCGGATATATTCAGAACGTAAGATATGCGCGAAAATGCAAACTTGTGCACTGTTTGACGCTTTTAGTCCCTATTGATCAATAAAGTTTATTTTAGCGTACCGAACCCCTCAAATCCTATTTCTAAGCTATGTAAAGGATATTTAAGGTATGTTTAAGTTATGATCAACTTCCGGAATGTTCGTTACTATACAAATCGGTATAGTTTCGCAGTTTGACACAACTAGTCCCTGCGATCGAACAAACTTGATTTCAACATACCAAACCATCCAAAACTTATTTCTAAGTTATGTGAAGGTTATTTAAGGTATGTTAAGCCTATTTCACTATTCTAGAGTGTTCGTTGCATTAAACTGGTTATATTTACGTATCAGTGCGCGTATAACCTCCCAGAAAGCGATTTAAGGCTTGAAATCGAACAAGAATTGATATGTGAAAATGATACACATATTTTTACAAATCCCAAGTTTGAAATACAATATTTCATTGGTTTGGTATTTGTTTTATAGTTGAAGTGACACAGGTGTCACAGTCTCCCCTACTTTAGGAAATTTCATCCCGAAATTTAATTTTAGAGGAAACTTGTGAAGACAACTGTGATGGTTTCGCTTTCAAATAATCCATTGAACCCTAAATAAAACTCTGGGCCATGATTGGATTCTTAGCGAAATTGTCAACTAACAAAGTGAAGTCCTTGTAGTATCAAAACATGGGGTTTCGAACTACGGACAAAGGAACGTTTCTTATGAAGACTTATCATAGGAAACTTGTGTGAGCTTGACAAGAGCGAAAAATAACATTGGACAAGCTCCAAGACTTTTCCTGTATCGTTATTATAGGTCCTAACACATGACAAAACTTGCTGTGGTTTCTGTGCACTGAATTCCATAATTATGTATGCATCCATAATTACGTAATTCCTTGCAAAATCCGCACAGTTCATTTCATAATGCGTAGGGGAAAATCAATTGAATAAACATGAAACAACTTGACTAGACCACCAAAGGATCTTTTTAACTAGATCAACGAACGATCTTTTTAACTAGATCAACACATGATATTTTTAACTAGACCGTTGTATAATCTTCTTAAATAGACCACTTAAAGTTTTCAATTATATTATCTCATGATATTCCTAACCAGATTTTTAAATCAATTTGTTTAACTAGACCACTCAAGGGGTCCAATTATAGAATAGTACTTCATAACCCAAGGGACTTAACTACAACGTAAAGGTCCATTAAGGATTTAAGATAGTACCTTTGGATATCCTACTATGAATCCCTCATATGAGATATGGAAGATTCTACGAGGATTTGGATGGATCACATAAAAACACAAAACATATAAGAAAACACATAAGCACATAATCACATAATTAATTAACTTGATCTTTACTTTGTTATCTTTGGTCACGGGTATTTAAAGCACACCAGGAATCCAATCCGTGGATTTCATTTGGCACTTTAAACATAAGAATCTAACTATGAAGATAGGAAGATCTTAATAGGAATTCGGATTTATCCTTATTGAATCGTAATATACGTATTAAGGCATACGAATAATTCAATTAAGGGCTCCGATTTGATTGATAATTATCCATAAGGATCTAATTATGAGGATAGAAAGATCCTATTTTGGATTTTGGAATTTTATGTAACGAGAGGTGTTTCGACACCTTGCACTAGGCGTGCTTAAGTCGATACACAAGGTAGAAAGTTCATAAGGTTGAGGCGCTAGATATGCCAAGCGACATATGAAGCAGAGTTTGAAGGTTGGGGACTACGTATGTTAAGTCGATCATACGAGCAGGGTTGACTTGGGGTTGGTTTAGACCACCTTGGTTTGGGTTGAATTGACAAGCATTTGTCAGGTGATCGAGTCATCCACGTGATGTACACAGACGACACTGCCGGTAAGCTTGATGAGGTGCATCACATTTGTTGCACATAAGCATAGTACCGACATTAGGTTTCCTTGCAAGAGGTTGAGTAGCAGCATGATTTGTAACAGCTTTGCTTTGGATAGCAAAGCGGCACATGTTAACCAAATGTCTCCATCGTCCACCGTGGGTACATTTGAAATAGAGTATCTGATTCGGATGATGACGGTGGCAATGTAGTGAGATGATAATGCCAAACGGGTCGAATAATCATCTAAAGGATTTATGAGCCATTAGTGAATACATCAGATTTTTATGCAAACCAAGGTGATAAACAGGTCCGTAATTTAATTATGGACGCGTAGGAAAAAGAATCATACAAAACGGAGGTCTAGATTAAAAGTTACGCTAGTTTGAAGTTAATTAATTCTTAGAAACATAGCTGGGAAAAATGCAACACAGAACAACAAACATGCTGTCGAAAACAAGATGTCGCGCTACGCGACAGCGACCTGGTATTACGGTCGCGTCACACGACCTGGTTTACTGTTCGTTTTGATTTTCGGACGAGCTTATATATATGTTATAAATGTAACATAACTAAAATCATTTCATATTTATGAAATATAGGTACATCTTGGATGCCGAATGATGATCAAGCCCACCGAAGAACCTACACTGGATATCATGTCCTTCAATTTTTGAAGCTCCCTGGAAAATGCTGATGTCATACCTGCATCCTGCAAAGATCCAACACCATTAGTAGCAAGAGTATTATTATTATTAGATACATTACCAGTCTGAGGATTCTGGCCATATCCTGAAGCATATCCTAAGCTTCTCACAGTTGACACTCTGACTGAAGAGGGTATCTTAGGAGTATGATTCTGGGAATGGCTAGGCACAATATTCCCCCGGTTATCCTCAGTATAAACTACAGAACTGAAGTTCAAAGCCTTGGGTTGCAAGGGAGTGACAGTATCCTTAGCAGGCCTGCTTGAGCTGGATTTCAAGAGTTATATCTCTCTCATCAGCATCTGGTTGGTCTCCTGCTGCTGAATCATCTGTTCCTGTACACTACCAAACAAATTTAGAATTTCTTCATTAGAGGCCAAAATAGGAGCACATCCCTGAATGTTGCGAGCGGGGATAACATCCTGAGGCAGTGAAGAGGCTTGGGTTCTCGGAGGAGGTGGTGGAAGCACCGAACCAATTGTTGCAGAGGTCGTAGCAGACATGGAGGAAGAGCTCATGTTTGATCTCAAGCCATGTTTGCCTAAGTCTCTTACATCACTTGGTGAAGACAAGCATTTATTGTAATACTTTTATTTGGTTTTGTATTAATGACTTTAATAACTAGTTTCTTATGTTGAAGGTGAAACTTCCTTATCATTTTTCCGTGGTGTCTTGGCATTATTTTACTGTCTATATAAAATAAAAGATTTACACCATTCATATCTCTACGGTCTATATAGAGATATGTTGGCTACCTGGTCGGGGGTTAAGGGAATGGTTTGGTAAGGTTCTTGCCTTGTTCAGTGTATAGATCCTGCAAGGACCTGGGTCAAGCTTACTAGGACCTTATTGAATACCCACTGCTATTGGATAGCGGGGGTGCGAATGGCTTGATCCCCTCATATGTAAACTACTATTAATACATAAACTCGGCTACTTGGGATTGTATCCCTGCTAACTCAAACCACTTAGCCGAGGGTAACGTCACCTTCAAAAGAGGGGCCTACCACATTACGCATTAATAACTTAATTAATTATCTTTCAATATTCCGACCCTTTAGGATTGTATCCTTGCTGACTCAAACTACTGGGTTGAGGATAACGTCACCTTCAAAAGAGGGGCCTACTACTATAACTAAGATAATCTCTTAAAAAGTGCAAAAGTGCGGAAATTATCAAAGGTTACACTAAAGGCGAGTCGGATTCAAGTGATTCATCTTGTCTATCTATTTTTAATTTATTTTCAGCATTTTTAGTTTTTTTTTTTTTTTGTATTTTCATGTTTAAAACTTTTTTTCTAAAATTTTGAATTGATTAGACGTTGAGGATAAACCGATACTAAAAGCACTTGTGTCATTGGACGACCTCGGTATCTTATCAACGCTCTTGACTGTATATCTCTTAAATGTCAACATATACACGTGTGATTTAGTTTATGAAGATTTATCAATGCCGAGAACCTCGATCAGAGAGTAAAAAAAGCGTAAGGTTCAAATGGTGTAAAATTAAAATGGGATATACCGGGCAAGGATTCGACTTACAGGAACAAGGGCTAAACCAACCACCCAAGAATGGAACCGTCGAGTAAAAACACTTGAAAACCACCTAGAAGCAGCTTTTCTTGCCACCAGACCTTTCTCCATCAATTAGGAATCTGATGCCGTCACTAAACACATTCCTTAAATTGCAGCCATTTGTTGAGTGTTTTTTTTGGTGTCTAATCCACATATATATCACCATTTCCCTTGATTTTCTTAACTGTATATCTCTTAAATGTCAACATATACACGTGTGATTTAGTTTACGAAGATATTTCAATGCCGAGAACCATGATCAGAGAGTAAAAAAGGCGTAAGGTTCACAATGGTGTAAAATTAAAATGGGATATACCGGGCTAGGATTCGAGTTACAGGAACAAGGGCCAAACCAACCACTCAAGAATTGAATCGTCGAGCGAAAACACTTGAAACCCTCCTAGAAGCAGCTTTTCTTGCCACCAGACCTTTCTCCATCAATTAGGAATCTGATGCCGTCACTAAACACATTCCTTAAATTGTAGCCATTTGTTGAGTGTTTTTTTCGGTGTCTAATCCGCTTATATATCACCATTGCCCTTGATTTTCTTGACTGTATATCTCTTAAATGTCAACATATACACGTGTGATTGAGTTTAAGAAGATTTTTCAATGCCGAGAACCTCGATCAGAGAGTAAAAAAGGCGTAAGGTTCACAATGGTGTAAAATTAAATGGGATATACCGTGCTAGGATTCGAGTTACAGGAACAAGGGCCAAACCAACCACCCAAGAATGGAATCGTCGAGTTAAATGTCAACATATACACGTGTGATTTAGTTTACGAAGATTTTTCAATGCCGAGAACCTCGATCAGAGAGTAAAAAAGGCGTAAGGTTCACAATGGTGTAAAATTAAAATGGGATATACCGGGCTAGGATTCGAGTTACAGGAACAAAAAAAAAACCAAACACTCAAGAATGGAATCGTCGAGCGAAAACACTTGAAAACCTCCTAGAAGCAGCATTTCTTGCCACCAGACCTTTCTCCATCAATTAGGAATCTGATGCCGTCACTAAACACATTCCATAAATTGTAGCCATTTGTTGAGTGTTTTTTTATTGTGTCTAATCCGCATATATATCACCAGTGCCCTTGATTTTCTTGACTGTATATCTCTTAAATGTCAACATATACACGTGTGATTTGTTTTACGAAGATTTTTCAATGCCGAGAACCTCGATCAGATAGTAAAAAAGGTGTAAGGTTCACAAAGGTGTAAAATTAAAATGGGATATACCGGGCTAGGATTCGAGTTACAGGAACAAGGGTAAAACCAACCACCCAAGAATGGAATCGTCGATCGAAAACACTTGACAACCTCCTAGAAGCAGCTTTTCTCGCCACCAGACATTTCTCCATCAATTAGGAATCTGATGCCGTCACTAAACACATTCCTTAACTTGTAGCCATTTGTTGAGTGTTTTTTTTTTTGTGTCTAATCCGCATATATATATCACCATTGCCCTTGATTTTCTTGACTGTATATCTCTTAAATGTCAACGTATACACGTGTGATTTAGTTTACGAAGATTTTTCAATGCCGAGAACCTCGATCAGAGAGTAAAAAAGGCGTAGGCTTCACAATGGTGTAAAATTAAAATGGGATATACCGGGCGAGGATTCGAGTTACAGGAACAAGGGCCAAACCAACCACCCAAGAATGGAATCGTCGATCGAAAACAGATGACAAGCTCCTAGAAGCAGCTTTTCTTGCCACCAGACCTTCTCCATCAATTAGGAATCTGATGCCGTCACTAAACACATTCCTTAAATTATTGTCATTTGTTGAGTGTTTTTTTTGGTGTCTAATCCGCATATATATCACCATTGCCCTTGATTTTCTTGACTGTATATCTCTTAAATGTCAACATATACACGTGTGAATAAGTTTACGAAGATTTTTCAACGCCGAGAACCTCGATCAGAGAGCAAAAAAGGTGTAAGGTTCACAATGATTTAAAATTAAAATGGGATATATCGGGCTAGGTTTCGAGTTACAGGAACAATGGCCAAACCAACCATCCAAGAATGGAATCGTCGAGCGAAAACACTTGACAACCTCCTAGAAGCTGCTTTTCTTGCCACCAGACCTTTCTCCATCAATTTGGAATCTGATGCCGTCAGTAAACACATTCCTTAAATTATAACCATTTGTTGAGTGTTTTTTTGGTGTCTAATCCGCATATATATCACCATTGCACTTGATTTCATTGACTATATATCTCTTAAATGTCAACATATACACGTGTGATTTAGTTTACGAAGATTTTTCAATGCCGAGAACCATGATCAGAGAGTAAAAAAGGCGTAAGGTTCACAATGGTGTAAAATTAAAATGGGATATACCGGGCTAGGATTCGAGTTACATGAACAAAAAAAACCAAACACTCAAGAATGGAATCGTCGAGCGAAAACACTTGAAAACCTCATAGAAGCAGCATTTCTTGCCACCAGACCTTTCTCCATCAATTAGGAATCTGTTGCCGTCACTAAACACATTCCATAAATTGTAGCCATTTGTTGTGTGTTTTTTTATTGTGTCTAATCCGCATAAATATCACCATTGCCCTTGATTTTCTTGACTGTATATCTCTTAAATGTCAACATATACACGTGTGATTTAGTTTCCGAAGATTTTTCAATGCCGAGAACCTCGATCAGAGAGAAAAATAGGCGTAAGGTTCACAATGGCGTAAAATTAAAATGGGATATACCGGTCTAGGATTCGAGTTAATGAACAAGGGCCGAACCAACCACCCAAGAATGGAATCGTCGAGCGAAAACACTTGACAACCTCCTAGAAGCAACTTTTCTTGGCACTAGACCTTTCTCCATCAATTAGGAATCTGATGTCGTCACAAAACACATTCTTTAAATTGTAGCCATTTGTTGAGTGTTTTTTTTGGTGTCTAATCCGCATATATATCACCATTGCCCTTGATTTTCTTGACTGTATATCTCTTAAATGTCAACATATACATGTGTGATTTAGTTTACGAAGATTTTTCAATGCCGAGAACCCCGATCATAGAGTAAAAAAGGCGTAAGGTTCACAATGGTGTAAAAGTAAAATGGGATATACCGGGCTAGGATTCGAGTTACAGGAACAAGGGCCAAACCAACCACCCAAGAATGGAATCGTCGAGCAAAAACATTTGACAACCTCCTAGAAGCAGCTTTTCTTGCCACCAGACATTTCTCCATTAATTAGGAATCTGATGGCGTCACTAAACTCTTAACTTAAATTGTAGCCATTTGTTGAGTGTTTTTTTGGTGTCTAATCCGCATATATATCACCATTGCCCTTGATTTTCTTGACTGTATATCTCTTAAATGTCAACATATACACGTGTGATTTAGTTTACGAAGATTCTTCAATGCCGAGAACTACGATCAGAGAGTAAAAAAGGCGTAAGGTTCACAATGGTGTAAAACTAAAATGGGATATACCGGGCTAGGATTCGAGTTACAGGAACAAGGGCCAGACCAACCACCCAAGAATGGAATTGTCGAGCGAAAACACCTCACAACCTCCTTGAAGCAGCTTTTCTTGCCACCAAACCTTTCTCCATCAATTGGGAATCTGATGCCATCACTAAACACATTCCTTAAATTGTAGCCATTTGTTGAGTGTTTCTTTTGGTGTCTAATCCGCATATATATCACCATTGCCCTTGATTTTCTTGACTGTATATCTCTTAAATGTCAACATATACACGTGTGATTTTGTTTATGAAGATTTTTCAATGTCGAGAACCTTGATCAGAGAGTAAAAAAGGCGTAAGGTTCACAATAGTGTAAAATTAAAATGGGATATACCGGGCTAGGATTCGAGTTACAGGAACAAGGGCCAAACCAACCACCCAAGAAGGGAATCGTCGAGCGAAAACACTTGACAACCTCCTAGAAGCAGCTTTTCTTGCCACCGGACCTTTCTCCATCAATTAGGAATCTGATGCCGTCACTAAACACATTCCTTAAATTGTAGCCATTTGTTGAGTGTTTTTCTTGGTGTCTAATCCACATATATATCACTATTGCCCTTGATTTTCATGACTGTATATCTCTTAAATGTCAACATATACACGTGTGATTTAGTTTATGAAGGTTTTTCAATGCCGAGAACCTCGATCAGAGAGTTAAAAAGGCGTAAGGTTCACAATGGTGTAATATTAAAATGGGATATACCGGGCTAGGATTCGAGTTATAGGAACAAGGGCCAAACCAACCACCCACGAATGGAATCATCGAGCGAAAACACTTGACAACCTCCTAGAAGCAGCTTTTCTTGCCACCAGACCTTTCTCCATCAATTAGGAATCTGATGCCGTCACTAAACACATTCCTTAAATTGTAGCCATTTTTTGAGTTTTTTTGTGGTGTCTAATCCGCATATATATCACCATTGCCCTTGATTTTCTTGACTGTATATCTTTTAAATGTCAACATATACACGTGTGATTTAGTTTACGAAGATTTTTCAATGCCGAGAACCTCGATCAGAGAGTAAAAAAGGCGTAAGGTTCACAATGGTGTAAAATTAAAATGGGATATACCGGGCTAGGATTCGAGTTACAGGAACAAGGGCCAAACCAACTGTTAGGAAACTTTATTTTTAAGTATTGAAGAAAATCACAATCAGCTGGATCTATGAAGAGATAACAGTCCTGAAGATCACAACAATAAGAAGAAGATCAGATAGGACAACTGAAATACAAAGCATCTACTTCAAAGAATCACAAGTTGATCAAGAGCTGATTTGGATTATCAGAGAAGGTCATTTCTGATGGATCTAATGATATTTCTGGTCAGTTTCTGACGATTCTGATCATCAGATTTTCTGATGATTTGTTCACCAGAATTTCTGATGAAGTGGTTTATCTGAAATTCTGATGAATACCCCACTTGTTTAAAACTCAGCTCTATCCTTCCACAATGACCGTAGCAATTTGACATTATTGGATATCTTGATTACAAAGGCAACTTGAACGTTGGATTCAATGAATATGTCAAATTGCTACTTTTTGTAGGACTTGTTGCATGAATAAACTATTGTGTATTCATGTACCCAACCTTCTATAAATAGAAGGCTCAACCAGCAGAAGACAATTGAGTTTGAAGCTTAGCATTCATATACACTACACAAACTCCATTGCCCTCTCGCCCACAGAATTCAAGATTCATTTGTATTACATAATAACCTTACAATCACCTTGTAAACTATTTTGTTTCAAAGTGATATAAACTTGATAATTCTGTAGGTCTTGTTTCTGAAAGTCTGATTTCCATTTCCGCACATCTTTTTCACATCTACTGAAATCACTTGCCATATTACGTGAAAAGAAGTTGTTTAGGCCATACTTGGTCCAACAATTGGTATCAGTGCAGATTGAATAAACTATTTTCAAACGATCAATCGCTCATCTTCTTTTCTCAAAATATGGCCAGCTTTCAATCCTGGAATAATGCTTTTAATATTGGTTCTATGTCTTAACCTTCGACTCTGGTCAGAGAGGAATACCCCCAATGGAAAATCAGGATGGTCAATTTCCTAAATGGTCATGACCGAGCTCTGTTTCAATCCATTGAAAGGGGTCCACATATACCAATGACTGATATACCAACAGTTCTAGCAACTGACCAATCACCAGGAATCCCTGCCTCCCGTGCTCCCAAAGGTGAAATAAACTGGAGCGCGGAAGACAAGGATCTGGTGGCTGGGGATGAAAGGGAAAAGTCACTCTTAATAATGGCCATCCCCAATGACATATTTTCACAAGTTGATGCATGTGCATCAGCTAAGGAAATATGGGATCAGTTGGAAAATCTTTGTGAAGGAGGAGAAAGGATGAGAAGAAACAAGAGAACAAACAATGTTTCCTCATATGAGAGGTTTAAAAGTTTACCAAATGAAAGATTAAATGGTACATATACCAGAGAAATCACTGCTCACCAAAACATTTGAGCAGAGGTTGAGGGGATGAGGCTACAGATACCAGAGAAATGACAGAGGGAGGATGGATGGAAGATCTAAGGAAGAAGTTAGATCTAAGGATAAAGGGAAGGCTGAGGTTGTGTGTTACAAGTGCAAGCAAAGAGGTCACTATGCATCAGAATGCAAGACCAAGAAGCCGAAAGATGTTGCTTATTATGATAAGAAGCTGGAAGAAGCTAAGAAGCTAAGAAGCAGCAGCAGCAAGTCAGCTTAATTGCAGGGATAGATACATGGCTATCTGATGACTCTTCTGATGAAGAAGAAGAAAATGGCCAATTTCTGCTTCATGGCACTTTCTGATGATATACCAAAAACTTCAGGACAACAGGTAAATTTAGACAATCTTGATGTTGAACACAAGCTAAATGAGCTCATGTCAGATTTTCTAAATCTGCAAGTTAAACATCAATCAGATAGTAAAAAATCTGATGAGTTGCAAAGGACCATGAACAAAATCATTCTTGAAAACCAATTATTGATAGAAGAAAGTTTAGATCAAAGAGCTAAAATTGAGTTGTATGAAAATGAAAGAAAAGATCTTTACAAGAAAATCAATGATAAAGAAATTAATGTAAAAGGTTTTCAACAAGCTAAAGAATTTATAAACTTCATTGAGTCCACACCAAATAACAAAGGAGAGGTTATGCGTGTGAAGTGTCGTATAGTTTTTAATGTATATTTTAAGCCCTTTAACACTTTTTAGTCATGTTTTAAATTTATAAAACACGATATTTACTAACACTAAACACACATATGAGCAAGTGCACCCATCGTGAGCTTAGTATAGTGTTGGTAAGATACCGAGGTCATCCAAGGACACAAGAGCTTTTAATACCGGTTTATCCTCAACATCTAATCAAATCAAAAGTTTTGAAAAAAGGTTTTAAACTAGAAAAATAAAACTAACTAAAATGCTGAAAAAATAAAATAAAATAAAAAACATATAGACAAGATGAATCACTTGGATCCGACTCGTGTTTAGTGTAACCTTTGATTATTTCCGCACTTTTGCATTTTTTAAGAGAATATATTAGTTATTGTAGTAGGCCCCGCTTCTGAAGGTGACGTTACCCTCAACCTAGAAGTTTGAGTCAGCAAGGATACAATCCTAAAGGGTTGGATTATTGAAAGATAATTAATTAAGTTATTAATGCATATTGTCGTAGGCCCCTCTTCTGGAGGTGACGTTACCCTCGGCTAAGTAGTCTGAGTCAGCAGGGATATAGTCCTAAGTACCCGGGTTAACGTTTTAATAGTAGTTTACATATGAGGGGGTCAAGGAGTTCGGACCCCCGCCATCCAATACCAGTGGGTATTGAAGGAGGTCCTACTAAAGTTGACCCAGGTCCTTGCAGGATCTATACACTGAACAAGGCAAGACTCTTACCAAACCGTTCCCTTAACGCCCGACCAGGTAGCCAACATACCTCCATATAGACCGTGGAGATATGAATGGTGAAAATCTTTTATTTTATATAGACATTAAAAAAATGCCAAGACACCACGGACAAACGATAAGGAAGACTCACCTTCAGCATAAGAAACTAGTTATTAAAGTCATTAATACATAACCAAATAAAAAGTGCGAAAAGATTAAAAATAAAAAATATTACACTAAACACTTGTCTTCACCAAGTGATGTAAGAGACTTAGGCAAACATGGCCTTTGATTGTCAAGAACTCTTACGATCAATCTTGGATCCCGAGACTACTACACACACTCTATGATGGATGATGGATGATGGTGGTGGATGATGGTGTGTGGTGGTGGTGGAGTGTGGGTGAAGTAGGAGAGAGTTTGTTTGCCAAGGGATGGTTTGCAAATGAGCCAAGCACCCTTATTTATAGCCTGCATAGAAGCCCGGCCACGGCCACGTGTCCATTGGGCATGGCCCCGTGTCCACTCATATTCTCTTTCTTCATTAATTACAGTTTGTCTGCATTAGTTGACCACGCCCCCGTTTCCGCTGGGCACGACTCCGTGCGCAGAAGCATATCTGTACTATCAAGATTTCCTCAGATTATGTGAATCTTAGAGTTGGCCACGACCCCGTGTCCGCTGGGCACACCCCGTGGTGGTTGATAGAAGCTTCTACAACTTTGTCTTTTCTGCAGATACTTGGGCACGCCCCCGTGCTCATTGAGCACGAGGCGTGTTCAGCCTTCTGTCTTCTTGTTTTTGCTTGGGAGGATGCTGTCGAGGGGTCGGGCATGCCACGTTTATTCCTTTTCTTGTACTTATGTTAGATTTAGCTGCCTTTTTGCTTCTTTTGTTCATTTAAGCTTATTTAATCCTGAAAATACAAAAGGAAGACAAAATCATACTTTTTCCAACATTAGTACTAAAAAAGGGTGAGTTTTATGCCACATTTGATGTAATTTATATGTTGCATTTTGCACACATCATATACCCCCACACTTGAATTTTTGCTTGTGCTCAAGCAAAACTCTTTATAATGTGGCTTTACATTCCCAAATGGAATGGGTAGAAGAGAAGGTTTTGGGCTTGTCATAGAGTGTCGGGATTTCCAAGATTCTTTATTAAGTTTTATTTTTATTTATTTACAATCCTATTCGTCATGATTTATTTAAAACATTACATAAGATAAATTACTTATTAGGGCATAACATGCCTTTTTAAAATTCCATTTATATACAAGTTCACATACCTCACGGGGGATCACTCAACACTCGGCCGAAAATGTATTTTTGTGAAACACTCGAGAGCGGTATGGAACTTACTTCTACCATAAGCTTGCCAAGAAATCAATCCTCCTCCTTTATAATTATATACCTTTGTAAATATCAAGAGGACTTTAGGGGAAGGGTTAGGCTTGGGTTAAAGGTAGGTGGTTGGGTTAATGGTTAGTAGAAAAGGGCGAAAGGCGTAAAAATCATCGGTTTTCGTAAGACTTTTTTATTTTGATAAAGCAATTCTTCAAACAAAGTTCTTTTTGATAAACTTGTTTGTTTATTTCTTTTGGCTTCATCATCATCGTTATATATATATATATATATATAGGGAGGGGCTCATGCGAGAACCACCCTTATTGTGAGAACCTTGAGAACCAATGTGAACACAACCTAAAATAGCTAAAAAAAACCTAAAAAACCTAACCCCCCACCCCCCCCCCCCCAAAAAAAAACCTAACCCCCCCACCCTCCTCCGCCCAAAAAAAACGTAACCCCCCCCCCCCCAAAACCTAACCTAACCCCCCCCCCCCCAAGCTAAAAAAAAAACCTAACCCCACCCCCCCCCCCAAAAAAAAAAACCTAAACCCCCCTCCCCCACCCCCCAAAAACCTAAACCCCCCTCCCCCAACCCCCCAAAAACCTAAACCCCCCCCCACCCCCCCCCCCCCAAGCTAAAATGCTAAAAACTAAACCCCCCAAAAACCTAAAAAAATCTAAAAAAAAATCCAAAATTTTTTTTTTGATTTTTTTAATATTTTTTAGGTTAAAATCGCTACTTTTCGAAGCAAAAAAAAAAATTAAAATTTTTTTTTTGGTTCGAAAAGTAGCGATTTTAACCTAAAAAATATTAAAAAAATCAAAAAAAATTTTTTTGTGTGATTTTTAGGCATTTTTGGTGTGTTCACATTGGTTCTCGCGGTTCTCACAATAAGAGGTGGTTCTCGCATGATCTTCTCCCTATATATATATATATATATTTCAAGGAAGGGCATATGAAAAACCGAGCTTTGTTACTAAAATAAAGGGTTTAAAATGAAAAATGGTTTTGGTGGGTAAAAGGGTGTTTGATTTGGGTTACGAAATGAAAAGGTTTAGGCTCAAAGGGGTTAACTAAGGGGATTTTGGGTAGGTGGTAAAAAAGAAAAAGAAAAATAATGGTGTTGAAATAAAAATGGTTAGTCCTAATGCCTCCATCATTTACTAACTCAGGATTAAGTTGGTAAGGACCGGGAATGTATCGTCGTGGCAAGTTCTAGAGTCGTAAGAACTAAGCGGCTATTCACACAAGAAACGAAAAATGAGCATTTAGTTTAAAGATGTGTATTTGTATGATCAATAAAGGCTCAAAAATCACTTTTTGTGGGAATAGGTTTTTTTATGTGATCAAGTATATATAATCAAATTTTAACTAGATTTGTCATGCCGTTTCATAATTTTCTTATGTTGGTTCTTTTTATCACGATGTTATCGGTTGTAAATTTGTAAAAATATCACCTTTTTAGAATTTGAAATTCCCAAATTAAACCTAGACAAGTAAAAAAAATGCAAAATTTTTGAAAAAAATTGGGGTGTTTAGCGGTTCCAATAGAGTTTTGTGTAAGGCTTGTAATTAGGACTTGCAAAATTCAAGGTTTTAGCATCTCCCCACACTTAAATTACAGATTGTCCTCAATGTGTCCCAAAAATAAGTTTTTAGGTTGACTAAATGTGTAAAAAGATGTGAAAAAGCAAAAATTTAGGTTACTGGGCGTCTGGACACGGCCCCGTGGTGTCCGGGCACGGCCCCGTGTTCAGATCGCCAGTAACAGAAAATAAAGTAAAGTAACAGAAGGCTGGACACTGGGGCGTGTTCAGTGAGCACGCCCCGTGTCCAGGTACCTGAACTGGGCATTTTTCTGCAGATGGTTGAGCACGGGGCGTGTTGGGTGAGCACGTCCCCGTGCTGAACTTGCTGTAATGAAGAAAAATCCGGGGAGGCTCTGTTTTTGTGCATGGGGTGCTGGTGCTAGTTTCCCTTGGTATCCTTTACCATCCCAAGTGTGTTTTTCCCATTACATCATCATCCAAACACCAAATTAATTAAAACTATCATTCATTCAAATAGAGAAAGTTAGATAATAATCCTAAGAAATTAAAATTCTAGATAAATAGGTCAACAGAAACACAAGAAGTCTAAACCAAGAAGCTCTAGCCTAAAGTTTATTCTATTAGCAAAATTACCGAAAAGATAATTCTTTCGGTTTGATGCAGCTTGAAGAACTTCTTCCCCCGGATATGGGTTCCTCATATGTCGGCGAGCCATTCCTCTATCTCTCTTGGGAGAAGAAAGGCGGGCTCATTTGCATCAGTTTAAGGGGGTGCAATCTCCAACGGGACTTCTTGCAAATCTTCAAGAGAAGGCTCCGCGTGGATTTCATCCCACCCGGTGGGATTATTGACTCCAAGTGCTAGGTTCCAATCCTCTTGAGGGAGGATTGGCTCCATCGGAGGTGCCACAAGAATGTTCAACCTCTGGTGCAAGAGTTTGATTTCTTGAAAACTGTTTTCCAACCCCACCGTAAGATAATTTATACGGTCTATGAGGACCTCCTCTACCGAGGTCATTTCATCAAGAGCTTCACGTAATGCCATCACGTAGCGTACGAGAGTTGCTTCAATCGAAGACCTCCTTTCCCTCTGACAGTTTCTAGAATGTGCAGAAGAAGTTCCACTGTTTTGGCTCGACATTCTACGAAAATAAACTGAAAAAAAGTTCATTTTAATGGAATAGTAGCCTCGGACACGGCCCCGTGCTCAATGTGCACGGCCATGTGTTCACCTTTCTGCAGATTTTTGGAACAAGGAATCTTGAAGTTTTAAATTATTTTTCCAATTTAGGAAGCGTTTTTGAGCAAAAATAACTTAAAACAATGTTGGAACACTTATTTATAACAAGATTCCTTGAACAAAAACCTAACAAATATCACAATAAAGCTTGGAATCATGGTGATCTCAAGCTCTAATGGAGGTCTTGAGGTGAAAAATGAAGAAGAAGGGAATGGACAAGAGAGGAAAGGACAAGATGGTTGTTGAGAACCTTCTTTTAGAAAATACCTATGATGGTATGTGTGAAGATCCCACCAAATCTCTGTCCCTGGAATGGTCTAAATGTGCAGGATTCTTGGATGCATTTATAGAAAACGACAGCACGCTGCACACGGCCCCGTGTTGGCTGGACACGGCCCCGTGTGCAGACGAAGCCCTGACACATTTTGTCCGTATTCTGACAAAAAGTCAGAAGGGAATCTTTTGGTGGACACGGGGGCGTGTTGACCTAGACACGACCCCGTGTCGAGAGGCTGTTTATGAAGTTTCGTCTATTTCTAAGGAATTCATCCGGATCGGGTGGTTCCTTACTGGATGGAACAACCCAAAGTGCCTGAGATACCTTATTTTCTCTAGACTAAGACGAGAACGCAAGAGGTTGTCGGTGAGGGTGATTCCTATGCTAAATGTAGGTGGACAAGTCCAACCCTTTCCCGGGCGCGCTCGTTAAAGAAGGTGTATGCTGAATTGCTCAGCTCTATGTATGCACTGACGAAGTCGATGGGGAGTCCTTCACGGACACAATCGACAACAGGGACGACTATCGCTCAAGTCCTCGCTAGAGTTAGAGGTGATTTCGGGAACAACGAAGTTGTTTTTATTCTAGTGCGATCTCAATAATTCTTCTTGGGCTTCGTCTTGAGGTGAATTAATGATATCCATCTCAAGTTCTTTCACCCAATTAAGAATTAGATCTTCCATTTGAAATAGTTCATCGAGAAGCATTTCTTCTAGAAGGGTTGATTGAGAGTATTCGAGGGAGAGATAGGGATTATTTTTACTTTCGCCCCTCTTAAGGCTATAGGAAAACAATGGGTCTATATAATGGGGTTTATAATTTAGAAAATAACATTCTAATTCTTTATGAGGGCCACCACATATTTGACACCACGTACCATAAGAGTGCCGAAAGTAAAAAATATCAGTATCGCTCATGTTTGTGTCAGAAATTACCAACCGTCGGGATCTTACGGTTTTGTTTTCAGTAACTGAAACTTGGGCACGGGGCGTGTGAGTGGCACGGCCCCGTGTTCAGCTTACTGTCTGACTTAAAACAGGATTGCCAGTACCAAAGATTGGGCACGGGGGGCGTGTTCAGCGGGCACGCCCCGTGCTTAGTTATGCAGAAGCTGAGAATCTAAAAAAAAATCCTAAACAGAAAAATAGAAAAAAATGATTAGGCCGTTGATTCCTAACTTTCTTAAAATCCATGTGTCCCCGGCAGCGGCGCCAAAAACTTGATGCGTGTGAAGTGTCGTATAGTTTTAATGTATATTTTAAGCCCTTTAACACTTTTTAGCCAAGTTTTAAATTTATAAAACACGATATTTACTAACCACTAAACACACATATGGGCAAGTGCACCCATCATGAGCGTAGTATAGTGTTGGTAAGATACCGAGGTCGTCCAAGGACACAAGAGCTTTTAATACCGGTTTATCCTCAACGTCTAATCAAATCAAAAGTTTAGAAAATGGTTTTAAACTAGAAAAATAAAACTAACTAAAATGCTAAAAAAATAAAATAAAATAAAAAACAGATAGACAAGATGAATCACTTGGATCTGATTCGTGTTTAGTGTAACCTTTGATTATTTCCGCACTTTGCACTTTTTAAGAGATTATCTTAGTTATTGTAGTAGGCGCCTCTTCTGACGGTGACGTTACTCTCAACCCCTAGTAGTTTGAGTCAGCAAGGATACAATCCTAAAGGGTTGGATTATTGAAAGATAATTAATTAAGTTATTAATGCATATTGTCGTAGGCCCCTCTTCTGGAGGTGACGTTACCCTCGGCTAAGTAGTTTAAGTCAGCAGAGATACAGTCCTAAGTAGCCGGGTTAAAGTTCTAATAGTAGTTTACATATGAGGGGGTCAAGGAGTTCGGACCCCCGCTATCCAATACCAGTGGGTATTGAAGGAGGTCCTACTAAAGTTGACCCAGGTCCTTGCAGGATCTATACACTGAACAAGGCAAGACTCTTACCAAACCGTTCCCTTAACCCCTACCAGGTAGCCAACATACCTCCATATAGACCGTGGAGATATGTATGGTGAAAATCTTTTATTTTATATAGACAGTAAAATAATGCCAAGACACCATGGACAAACGATAAGGAAGAGTCACCTTCAACATAAGAAACTAGTTATTAAAGTCATTAATACCATAACCTAATAAAAAGTGCGAAAAGATTAAAAATAAAAAATATTACACTAAACACTTGTCTTCACCAAGTGATGTAAGAGACTTTGGCAAACATGGCCTATGATTGTCAAGAACTCTTACGATCAATCTTGGATCTCGAGACTACTACACACACTCTATGATGGATGATGGATGATGGTGTGTGGTGGAGGTGGAGTGTGGGTGAAGTGGGAGGGAGGTGGTTTGCCAAGGGATGGTTTGCAAATGAGCCAAGCACCCCTATTTATAGCCTGCACAGAAGCCCGGACACGGCCCCTTGTCCATTGGGCACGGCCCCGTGTCCACTCATATTCTCTTTCTTCATTAATTGCAGTTTGTCTGCATTAGTTGACCACGCCCCCGTGTCTGCTGGGCACGACCCCGTGTGCAGAAGGCATATCTGTACTATCAAGATTTCCTCAGATTCTTGCGAATCTTAGAGTTGACCACGGCCCCGTGTCCGCTGGACACCACCCCCGTGGTGGTTGATAGAAGCTTCTACAACTTTGTCTTTTCTGCAGACACTTGGGTACGCCCCCGTGCTCATTGAGCACTGGGCGTGTTCAGCCTTCTGTCTTCTTATTTTTGCTTGGGAGGATGCTGTCGAGCGGTTGGGCATGCCACGTTTATTCCTTTTCTTGTATTTATGTTAGATTTAGCTGCCTTTTTGCTTCTTTTGTTCATTTGAGCTTATTTAATCCTGAAAATACAAAAGGAAGACAAAAGCACACTTTTTCCAACATTAGTACAAAAAAGGGTTAGTTTTATGCCACATTTGATGTAATTTATATGTTGCATTTTGCACACATTAAGAGGGTTTAGGATATGTAAAAACAAGAGAAAGTAAACCCACTGTCTTTGTAAAAGCAACTCAACAGATTTTTGATAAACTTTCATCAGAATCTGATTCTGATTCTTGAAACTTGCAAGTCAACCTGTTCTGAATACTCTTTTGATAAACCCAACTTTGAACCAAAAAGAAGTGAATGCAAACAAAAGTCTGTAAAAACTCCAGAAGCAGTTCACTCATTTTTTCAAAATTATCCCATCATTCCATCACAAGAAAGAATATCAGAAAATTCTGATAAATCTTGTATGTGTGTTGACATACTGAAGCCTTGTTCAACACCATCTCAAAAAGAAAAATGCAAAATCTGTTCATGGCTCAGCATATAACAGAATTTCTGATGAAAAGACAACAAGAGAAAATAATTTGTTTAAAATCTCATCAGAAAGAGTACCCAAGCAAGCCTGGGTACCAAAAACCCTCTAATCATTCCATTTCAGGACCATCATGTGCCAGCAGATCTGGTACTACAATTCAGGAAGCTCCAAGCACATGACTGGGGATAGGAGCTTACTCAGCAACTTTGTTCAAAGCGGGGTTAATTGATAAATTTTGGAAATGGAGTGAAAGGAAGGATCATGGGATACGGATGTATAAGGTATGGATGTCTGACCATAGAGAAAGTAGCATATGTTGAAGGCTTAAGGTATAATCTGCTAAATCTTGGTCAATTCTGTGATAAAGGTCTTTCAAACAACCTTATTACCAGAAAAATGCTTAACAACTTGTCTCAATGATAATCAAAAGAAAAGGATTGTATATCTGATAAAGCACCAGAAAATCTGATAAATTATCATAAAATCTGATGTATCATCAGAATATCTAATAAATCATCAGAAATTTTGGTATCTCATCAGAAAACATTTTGAAAAATCAGAATCATTGAATGACTATTGGAACAAGTTCATGCATGTCATCACCTTTATCTATATCTCATATCGGCAAATTCATAATCTGTATTATGTATGTTTTAGTTTTCTTTATATTTTTTGTATTATTATTTTTTTTCTTTCTTGTATTGAAAACGTCATATGACAGAAGTTTTTCTGGGAACTCGTTAGTGGGTGTAAAGCTTTTTCTCTCCTTCATTAAATACACTGAAGTGACAATGGTAGGTAGTCATGATAGATAATCTGAAAATGACCGCCTAAATCATTTAATGAAGAGAGTTTTATCTGAGTTATTCTTTATGCCACCTGATAGAAATTTAATAACAAAGATTGTGGTAAACAAAATCTATTAGTAGGTAGATGCCATTTATGGCAAACTTTAAGTTTACTATATATGTTCACCACATTAAGCAAAGTCTGTCATCATCACATAAGGAGTCACCAGAAAACTTCTTCATCTTCTTCTACACACACTCACATCCTCACTCTCTCACAAAAATGCTTACCATAAAAGCTGATCGTTTCCCACTTCCTCAACATCCATACCACAACCTCAAACTTCGAACCAGCTTTGAGGGTCCGCACTGGGAAGGATGCCAAACAGTGGTGAATCTGCTTATGGGGAGTAACTTGAGATATGCCCTCACAGCCAATATAATAGTCTTCCCTGAAATTTTTCAGATGTTCTGGCAAAATGCAACTTTGTCAGACTGTGAGGATAGGGGACATATATTTATTGAAAGTGTTGTGCTCAATCAAAGAGTTCGAGTAACTGAAGGTATCATCAGAACGGCTCTACAACTCAATGATGATAATAATGTTCTGATGTTCTCAAGGACTGAGATTGAAGAAACCTTGCAGCAGATGGGGTACAATCCTATAAACGAACCCCGAGCAGTCAACAAAAATGGCTTCATCAAGCCATGGCAATTTCTGATCACACAAATGGGTGCATGCTTCTCAAAGATGGTCATTAATCATCATGAAGCATCCCATAGGTTGTTGGAGACTGTTCGAGCCCTCATATTTAACATTCCTTACAACTTCTCTTATTATTTAATGAAAGATTTTGCAAGTAATATGTGGTCTGGCAGGCCATTTTTTATTTATCCTCGTTTTCTGATGAGGATAATCACAAGCCAGCTAGGTTTTGGAGGAGTTCCTGCAGGTTATCTCAGAGCTGAGATGAGTCTCCAACAAAACATGAATATCAGTCTGCTCAAACCTACTAATCAGAATTATGGTTTAATGACTGATCTTTGGGTACTCCTTGAGATAGAGCATGGAGAAGGGATAGATATTGATTAGGACTTTCCTTGTTTGAACCTTGTCTGTGTAGATAGTTTGCATGTTAATATGTTTATATAGTATGCTTCTTAAATTGCATTGTTGACTGGCTTATGGTTTGGGTAATGAAAAAATTGAGAAACATGATCATCAGAAAACAAAAATATTTGACACAAAATTCTGAGTTTCTGATGACAGAAGATAAAATCTGGTAATCCAAACTGGTTTTCTGATAAAACTTCAACATAATAAAAAGTTTTAGAAAATATCAGAAAAAGCCAAAGAGACTTAAATTGTTAGTGCATATGTCTGTTGACTTCATCTTGTATCGAGTCTTGTATTAGAATAGATAGACCAGGACACGTTGTACGAGAGAAACGGGAAACAGGCCTGAAGTAGCAGGTTCATGCGACCTGGCCAGTTTGAGCGACCTGGCCAGTTCGTGCAACCTGGCCAGTTCGTGTGACCTGGCAGGTCTGGTTCATGCTTTCTGACATTCCTATAAATATGAGGTCTTGAGTCTTCATTTATAACTTTTGGATTCCAGTAGCGAAGCTCTGCTGAAGTGTCGCCACCTTATGTAACTTTGTCAAATCAATACAATCGACAGTTAAAGTGATTCTAAGTGTAAATCAAGCTGCTACAACATCAATACGTCTGATTCCACCATTCGTATTGATCAAGAACTCTTCTGATCGACTCGTTTGATCGAATCCCCGATCCAACAAGTGGTATCAGAGCTCAGGATGAGTCAAATCTGTTGAAATCAGTGTTTTGAACGGTTTAGAACCTCATACTTCTACTCTTTCTTGGATTTTTAGACGAATTCAAGGACAAAATGGACTGAATTTTGGATATTATGTGTAAAACATCATTTTGAACAATCACACAAAGTTTCAGACCGTAAATCGAACTAAAATTGATCCAAAAATGTCAAAAACTTCAAATCGTATAAAAATGATGCTCAGATCGTGTGAAATGAACCAGGTCGTTTGTTAGTGCATTTATGTCTATCGCCTCCGTCATCTCAACCCGTAGTAGAAAATGTTAAATTCTAGGCTTTACATTGTAATATTAGATAGAAAAGGCAAGGTGGCAATATGGTAAATAAGAGGAAAGCTCTTATAAGCCTTGGCCTATAAATAGATGAGGTAGGGTTAGAATTAGAGACTTTTGACACTTTTGCCATTTGTGACTTGGAGAGCTAGAGTTCTAGAGAGAGAAAGTTCTAGAGAGAGAAAGCTTGTCCAAGGTGATTCACGGTTCTTGTACTTTATCAAATCAATCAAAGAATCACAGATTATATTACGTCTCGTGTGTTTCGGTCTTGCTCGTGCACGGATTCCGCACGTCGTACGAGTCGGTTCGCAATCGAAACGGATCAAACCGGTCCTAACAAGTGGTATCAGAGCAGGAGCTCGGTTGCGAGGATCAAACACACAATTACGCACTCAATTTCAGCAGAATCAGAGCTTAAAACATCTAGATTTGACATATTTCTCTTAACTGTCTTCTTCTTCACGTTTTTCTCTGAATTTTGCAAAATTGACAGGGTTTTTACGGTTCAAATTCACTCATTTTTTGATATATTATGCGAAACTGTGTGATCTAATACTCTACAAATTTTCAGGTCAAAATTCCAAGCCGTTTGGAAGAAATTCGGATTTTTGTGGTGCGAAAATGATAAAAGTTGATGCTGTTGTTCTTGATGTCACACGCACGCATGACCTATCCGTGCAGATAAGTCATACGCACGGATAACTCACCCGCGTTGACTGATTGTTGACCCTGTCACCCGCACGGATAACAATTAGACTCAAGATTCCTTTGTTGACTTGTCATACGCACGGATAACATTTTTAATCCGTGTTGACCTGTTGACTCTGTCACACGCACGGATAGCATTACGTGTCACAATTTCTCACTCGTTTAATTCTTTTAGTCAACATAGTAACCTGCTATCATTAATTACATACAACAGTAAGTCACGTGTATCCAAGTGAGGGATTAATTCAAGCGGTGAGCATGTGAAGTTTCGGTAAATCACGTGATAAAATTGTCAGTTTACATGTGAAATTGTTTGGTATTGATTGCTTACATGTGCGGATAGAATCTTTTGCATCCGTACGCATATCACCCACCTGTACGCATCACCTTAGTCGCACGTATCCCCATCCGTGCGTATAACAATACGTATTGACTTGTTGACTTGACATACGCACGGACAACTTGTCCGCGCGGATAACATTCCCACTCGTGCGTATCACCACCCGTGCGTACAACATCTCACGGATCGCCACCCGTACGTATCATCACCCGTGCGTATAACAATCCGAGCGTATCACCATCCGAGCGGATAGCAATCCGAGTCTTGTGTTATCACCACTTTGTCACTTAGTCAACATTAGTCAATTTTTGTCAGCATCATTTATAAATACATGAGACAATACATGTGAAACATTAAAAGCAATCGGTGTACAAGTGACTTGAAGTTGTCGAAAATTTGGATTAAAAAAGTCTGATAGCCCATGTGTTAAATAAAGTGCGGCCCAATCAAAGTTGTGTATTGCATTGTTATTGCCGGCCACTTTAAAATTGTTTTAGATAAAAGATGTTAGCTTTTAGTGTTTGCATGTTACATTGTTGTTGAAAGTCAAAAGATTAAATTGCATGTGATATACTGATTGTTTAAGTGTCAGTTTGAAAGTCAAGCGGTGGCATGTGAATTTCATTACAAAGTATTTTTCAAAGCCTTGTCCTCATTTTAGAAAATCACGTGATTCACTGAGCATTCATTAATATCATACTACAACTTTACACATGATTTGATCAACTTTGTCGAGTTTGTGTATATCATTACAGGTGTCAATTTGTTCAACGTGAAGGTTATTTTCTTGTTGCAAGTGAGAGTGTCATTCATTAATCGTGGTCAAAAAGTCAACGTGTAATCCAGTTAGACAACTCACTCGAAGTCAAAGAGTCAAAGTGCCAACCGATTAATTCAAGTTTTGTCGAGTGACTTGTGTCAAAGAGTTGGATAGTTAACTCACCCGAACAACATTATTCGCAAAATCTTCGACACGAGTCTTAGATTGATTTTACAAACACACTGTTACGAATTCAGTTTGTTTGAACTGATCGTTTGTTTGTTTGTTTGCAGGTGATTCGAGGTGATTTATAAGGCACAAATACCAAGAAATCAAAATGTTTGACGAAAAGGAAAACAAGAATCTTGAAAATTTAAATGATTGGCATTGTGAATCTTGGTGTGGGAGATTAGGTGATAAGGATGTTTATATTAAAAGATGGGAAAATTTTTTATGTAAGAAGAATGAATCATTGGAGGAGTTGAAAGAAAGGTTTTATGATCTAATCATCAAGTTAGAAAAAGATAAGATATATTATTCAAAAGATGAAAGAATCTCAAAATTTGTTGATGCTTTACCTTTGGAATGGGAGAAATTCGTGAATGGACTGAGACGGGATTCTAGTTTATCACGCTTTGATTTAAGAAGTTTCATCAATTCAATAACAAATCATAGGAGTCATAAAGATTCAAGAAAAAGGGAGTTATTGGATGAAATAAAAGGAGAATCAGGAAAGATAGATTTGGATGTGATCATTGAAATGAGAAAACGAATCACTGTGTGTCTTGCAACAAAAAATGTTATGAGATACGATATTAAGAGGGGTTGCTATATTGATGAAAAATATGAATCCTCTTGATTTTGTTAAAATTTTCTGTGCAGGAACATACAAGATGGAAACAAAGAAAGAAGCTGATAATGGAGAGATGAATGGAAAATGCTTGAAATGCGAAAAATCCGAAGCAGAAAATATCAATCTCTTGAAAGATATGGAGAATTTGACATTGGAAAACAAAGTTTTGAAAGACGAGAAGAAAGCTGATGATGAACAGATTTTGGATTTACGCTTGAACTGCGAAAAACTAAAATCTGAAAATGACAAACTTTTGGATAATGTTGAGAGTTTGTCATTAGAAAACAAAAATTTTAAAGAAAAAGAAAAAGATTTTCAAAATCAAATAAAGATTTTAGAAGATGAGAGAGATATTTTTGGTAAAGATAATCTTGAAAAACAAATTGAAATCAATTCTCATCTTGCTAAAATCATTCAGCTTGAAAAAGAAGCTGAAAAAGCTCGGATTAAAATCTAAGAGCTTGAGAATAAATTGAAAAGTTTTGTGAACTCTGCACCATATGAGTGTTCAAAACCGATCAATTCAGTTCCAATAAGTGACAATGTCACAAATTTTGACAAAGTCAAAATTGAAGATTGTGATGAAATATCTGATGATGAAAAAGAAAAGAAAAGAAAAATATTTTTAGATTTACAAGAAAAATTTAAAAATACTGTTTTGCAATCTACTGAAACAGGTGAATGTTCTAAACAAAAACCTGTTAAGAAGAGTGTAGAACAGAAACAAAAAGTTAAAAATTTGAAAAATTTTAAAAATGAAAATAAAAGCTCATCAGATAAGTCATCCAATCATTATCAAAAATCACAAAAATTTAAAAATGAAAACTCACAAAATGTTGGTAATAAGTGGTGCAGGTTTGACCACAGTGCTTCAAAGCCAAAACCAGTTTTCAAGAAGAGTGTTGATTACCACAAAGCCAGACAATGTTATGATCTAAGCATATGGTGTGAAAGTGGTGAATGGTACGATAACAGAGTGTGTTACACTTGTGGATTTCAAGGACACATTGCTGTTAACTGCCAAAGTCAGAGATTCGAAACAAGAAGGTGCTATGAATGCCAAATCAGAGGACACATTGCCAGAAATTGCCCAATGAGATCAAAGGCACGATCGAGGGCTGATTCTCAAAGAATGGCAAAGAAGCCAGTCAACGTCAAGCCCCATGAACAGAAGGTTCTAAAACCTAAAGTTCAGGATCAGAAAGTTCAAGAAAAGAAAGTTAAACTTTCACAGGGGCAGAAAGACAGACTGTGAAAGAAAAGGAAGAAAGCGAGAGAATACTTGGAGAAGATTTTGTCTTCAGGTTCACCGGTTGGTTCGAATAAAAGTTCTGATGAATCGATTCACTCGACTGCAAAGTCAAGCAAATCGAATTCTTTAGATACAAATCTGAGGACAAACAAGAAGAAAAAGAAAGTTATTGGCGATGAATCTGGCTCATCCAAGTCAGACAAGCCAAGTTCGGGCAATGAATCTGATTCCATAAATCAAAGGAGCCACAAGTTGAGATAAAAAAGGAAGAGACAGTTCCATTAATGAATGATGAGAACTTTCCACCATTACGAGCCGCAAACCTAAAATCAAAAGGTGTTGATGCTGGAAAAATGTTTAATAGCAATGTTAAACATATTTTTAGCAAGATGGCTGACGGAAAGGAAAAAGGAGTGAAAGAGTTTTATGAAGAAAAGAGAAAAGCTCAAAATGCGCCTAAGGCTGGTCAGGCTTGGGTGTCAAAATCTATTGGTTGAATTCCTGACTTGCCGGAGCTTCCAGGTTGGTAAGTGTGAAGCAGGTATCGGCATCATTCTTGAGAAATTCACAGGATGGTAACTGTGATATTTCGTCTTACAAGTGGTTAATCAAGGACATTAAGTTGTACTTGATTTTCTACAAGTGATAGTGGTGTTTGAACTAATAATGTTAAATTTTCAAAATGGTTAAAAGAGAACAATGTGATGTGATGACCCCGAACCCACAAGTGATGGGTAAACAAACTAATTTTTCCGGAAAAACCATTCTGATTAAAACAAACTTAAGTGTTTTGAAATCATTATGGGAAAATAGTTTGTTGTAAGGGGGAGTTTTGATTGAATACGCCGAAACCCTCACGGCTGAACAAACATGATTACTTTCACAAGATTGAAAAATGGTTTTCAAACTGTTGAAAATCAATGGGTTGTAAATCATGGGGGTACGTTATATTTTCTGCAAATCAGAGCATGAAAAGCAGAAAATGGATGGCAAGACAAAGCTATCTACATCGGGTTGTCAATTTTTCTTTAAATGGTTTTGCATTTTAGGGGGAGTAATATTGTCAGAAAATCCAAAAACATTAGGAAATTTGAAAACGCCAAAAACATGATAAAATTCAAAATTGAGTTTTTGTGTAAAAAGAGGAAATGATAGTACATCAGTGGACTGTCACAATACGCTAAAGAAATGGAAAGTTTAAATGTGTTAAACGATCTCACCGTGGATGTGTCGGTAGATTTTTATACATTTAGTAAACTTTTTCGGGATATAAACATAAATTCAAACTTGCTTATTTTGTGGGGAACACTACTTGGATATATAGGTAACCCCTGAAATCTTGTTTGAAAGGTCTCATAATCTGATATACTAGGTTTTTATACTCAATGATGTCTGGGGTATTATTCCGGGACTTCTGCTGAACGGTAGTTCTGACCTAGTCCTTGGATAATACTTTCTACAAATGCTTGAAACATAGCATAAACCCTCAGCATGCCGATGAAACAATAAAATTGATAGTCGCTGCTGTTGTAGCTAAAAGATCCTCCAAAGGGGACATTCCGAAAAGTCGAAGCTGATATCTCTCTGCGTATACGGAAGTATCGACCTGAGATCCCTCGGCCCTCGCATACCTAATTTATGTACAGATATCATTGTAGTATACTCACCTGTAAGACTGATTATTGGGATTCTGGATACGGGAGTATATTCAAGAGGTGGGACACATGAATACGTTTAAGTTCTTAATACATGTAATTCGTATCCTGAATCAGTTGAAGTTTGTGTGAAAATTTAAGTGGATCAGTATATCGACAATCTAAGTGAATTGTTTAATTCTTTAAGTGTAACTAAGCTCAACGGTACTTGTGACTTGTCAAAAACTGATATGATCCTCTGACGCGAACTCAAACAAAAATATTGTCTGTAAATATGTTTGTAAATATTTCTTTACTGCTTTTTATTTTCAGAAAAATACAAAAAGATTTTTGATTCTGCTTTATTTTCGACAACCGATGTCTGAGAGCTGAGTTTCAAAATCTAAGTATGCTGATTGTGTTTCTGAAAATAAAACAAGTTCATTAATTTGAAACTTGAAGTTTTTAAAATAAAAAATCAAAACAGTTTGTGATATCTCCAAGGTCATTAATTTGGACTTGGATGATTAACTGTGAGGGATTTGGATGCTTATATTGTTAAAATCTGTATAAGAGCTAGTTTCCGATCCGGTTCGTTGAAACTGCCAAATCTATGAAGATTGTTGATAGGGGGAGAGTATCAAGTTTTCCTGGATATATTCATATTATTATATCTTAGTCCCAGGATCTTGATTTAGAAAGTTTAATAGAGCCAGGTTACGATACCTGGACAACAGAAAATGTTTTACTTATAAATGTTTGAGGATTGCAGATTCCAGACTACGATCCCGAAAGCCGAGTCTAAGGGGGAGTCTGAAGACGAGCTCAACAAAAGGGGAAGCGTGCATAGGCGCCAGGATACTTTTCCCAGAAGAGCTTGTAACCGGAAAGCCAGGTGTTCATCCCAAAGCACGGAAACTTGACGAAAGGGGGAGCCTGAATAGTCTACCGAAAGGGGGAGCTGGAGCTGAAAACAGATCCACGGGGATTCTGTTCGAGCTAGAGAGAGAGAAAGAAAAGAAGCTACGAGTCTGACCAAATGTTTGAGATTGACTACGACAATATCCAAGGGGGAGTCTGTTAGTGCATTTATGTCTATCGCCTCCGTCATCTCAACCCGTAGCAGAAAATGTTAAATTCTAGGCTTTACATTGTAATATTAGATAGAAAAGGCAAGGTGGCAATATGGTAAATAAGAGGAAAGCTCTTATAAGCCTTGGCCTATAAATAGATGAGGTAGGGTTAGAATTAGAGACTTTTGACACTTTTGCCATTTGTGACTTGGAGAGCTAGAGTTCTAGAGAGAGAAAGTTCTAGAGAGAGAAAGCTTGTCCAAGGTGATTCACGGTTCTTGTACTTTATCAAATCAATCAAAGAATCACAGATTATATTACGTCTCGTGTGTTTCGGTCTTGCTCGTGCACGGATTCCGCACGTTGTACGAGTCGGTTCGCAATCGAAACGGATCAAACCGGTCCTAACATCGTTTGAATTTTTGTCAAATCGTTTGAAAATTGTGTCCAGTTCGCACGAATTGGACCATATCGTCTCAAATTTTCACACCTTCTGACCAGCTCGCACGACTTAAGTGTCCAGATCGTGTGAATTCATCAGATCGCACGAATTGATTTTTTTTTACTCACTTCGCACATATTGGCAGTCCAGGTCGCTTGAAATTGAAAATTTTCAAAACTTAAAAATTTTTCGAAACATTTTTCAAAGTATAAAATGGAAAATCAAGAGTTTTACAATGCGTTTTTTGGAGGAGGTATGACTGTTCAATCTCCAGCAAGTATAGCCCAGAATGCGAATATGGAGAACGAGCTAGGAACCATGCAAAAACCACCGAAACTGCTCAACATTGAAGATTATTCGGGGTGGCAGGATAGATTTCGCATGTGGGTTCAGGCGAATCACCTCGAATGCTGGCTGAAAGTTGAAACGAAATATGTAGTTCCTATGAATGATGCTGGTCTTCCGAAAACACTTAACACGTTAACTCCGGTTGAACAAGAAAACTTTAAAGCCAAGAAGAAGATGGTCAGTATATTGCAACAGGCAATCAAGGAAGACATTTTGGTACTGTTACAACATCAGGGTGACGCGCAATCTATTTGGAACTCTCTTAAAATCAAATTTCATGGGAGTGCTGCAATGATCAAAAGCAAAAAGGCACTACTGAAAAACGAATTCGACATATTTACTGCCATCAGTGGAGAATTAACGAAAGAATTCATTGAGAGGTACAGTCACTTGGTAGTGGAGATGAAACGTTTGAATATAAATAAAAAGACGAAGAGTGGGTTGATAAGTTGGTTGACGCACTACCACAAGAAGAGTGGGGTACGTTCTTGTTGGTTTTGAAGAACAACTTGGAATACGTGGGTTTCAATTTAAGTACGTTTATTGAGAGAATTGAAGCTCAAGAGCTTGAACTTCGGAAGATGAAGAAAATGAAATCTGCAAACGTACAGCAAGATGTTCAGCTTTATTACAAAGGAAACTCATCTGCCACATCTGCTCCGAGTCCAAAGATTCAAACGGCATTCAGTGCAGACTCTTCATCGGGAGTATCTCAAAGCATGCCTAACAACAACTTTTCACTGTTTTCAAATTACGAACCGAATCCTAAGGTTCAGAATTGTCAAGAACAGGTTTCTTCTCAAAGTTCTCCAGGTTCGAACAATTAGAGTTATAGTCATGGGATACTGTGCAATATCGCTGTTAATATAAAAAACGGTCAAGATTTTACTGAGACAGCCGCAAAGCAGCATATAGCACTTCTAGCTTCTGTACTTGAGTCTTACGAGAGTCTAGTAGCCGGACGAATTGGTAACCCAGACATGACTAAAGAAGATTACGATCAAATTGATCCCGAGGAACTAGAACTCATCGACATAAAATGGGGTATGGTGAGCATTGTGAGAAGAGCTCAGAGGTTCATTGAAATTACCGGTAGAAGTAGTCTCGTAGGTCCTGATCCTAAACTTGGATTCGACAAATCGAAGGTGACTTGCTTCAAGTGTAAAGAGAAAGGACACTTCAAGCGCGAATGTCCGAACAGAGAAGTAAATAACCACCAGAATCCATTCGCCAATGATTATTACCGACATGCCATCTATCATAAAAACAGTTAATAACCATTCATTACACGACCTCAAATCGAGAACAGTCAATCCAAACAAACAGAAAAAGCTCTGTTGGTGAATCAAGATGACGAAAAGATTCCAGAAGGTTTCAGTTAGGATAAGTACGTTCCAGTAGGTGGTCTTGCAATGATGGCTGAAATTACTGAAGAACTGGAACCGAAAATCGAGGAATGTATTCCTGAAGTTGAAGAAGTCAGTGAAGTGATGAATGAAGAAAGTTTTGCAGATCTTGAAGAGGTAGCAGCAGTGGGCTACTATTATCAGTTTGAACAGGAGGTTATTACTAATGCATTTAAATCTATAATGCCAGCTAATGTGTTTGATTCTTTTTCAGGTTTCTTTAGTGAACCGACTACGGGGTTTTGCCCACAGTACGAAGTTGAACAAACTCCGGTTCAAGAGATCATTGATGTATTAAAGGAAATGAATGAAGAGACTTTGAAAGAAATAGCAGACAAAGCTCTTATGGTCAAGCTGCAAGAGGTAGAACAAACTAAAACAACTTCTGATAACAATGAGACCAAAGATGCAACTCAAGAGTCAGTGTCAGTTGAAAAGGAGTCAATTATCGAGACTTGTGATACGTATGAGTCAGGAGAAAAGTCCGAGTCCGATGACAAATCAAAAAATGTGAAGTCCGAATCAGGAGAGAAATCTGAGTCTGAGTCCGGAAAGTTTGGTAAATCGGAAAGTAAAAATGATAAACAAGAAAATGTTTTTGAAAAAGTTGATCCAATTCTTGAAAAGCCATGTGAAAACTGTTTGAAACCATGCATGGATTGTCTTGAAAAAAGACAAACAGTTTCAAGAGTTGAAAAAGTTTAACGACAAATTAAAATTTGATTTTAATGATGTTAAAGAAGCTTATGACACTCTGTCACGATCAATTAAAATGATTCACACTGAGAGTAAAGAAAATGATAAAATTGTTACTTTGCTCAAAGCTACGGTCAAGGATAAGCAAATGTCGATTAACATCCATCTGGACACAATCGCATCTCTAAAGAAGGAACTTGAACTGATGCGCATTGAGTCAGAAAGAGTCGACAAAAAGTTGATCAGTTATCTTTCATCTTCATATGTGATTGATCAGATCGTTCCTCAACAAACTGACTTAAAAAATGTTCCACCCCCAATGTGGAATCATTATACTCAGAAATATCCAGACGGGGTGGAGAAGGCATTGAATCTCAAACTGAGAACAGAAGAGAATGAGTTACCTGAAAACATAGATGTTACATTTTCTTCGTTTGACACCGACAACGAGTCACAACTGGTTAAAACAGTTGTAGACCAAGTGTTGGATGAAAAGAGTGATAACACTGATTTCGAAATGGTTAAAACTCATTTTGAGAATTCCAGTTCAGATTCTGAAGATGACGGAAGCTTTCTTTATAAGTTTATCCCAATCTCAGATAAAGTTTTGGATGACGATTCGATCATTGTGGTTTACACGATGACCGAAACTGACAAACTGTATACTGATTTAGAGTATCCGATTCAGAATGCGAACCTGGAAAATGTTGAAAAATTTTTTAAACTCGTGGAAATTGATATCTCAGAAGTCAACAACAATTCGTTTCTATCAATACCGAAAAAATCTTTTGTTAAACAACAAACGACAAACAACCCAGGAAAGAAAAATGAAAGGGTGGGTAACAATGGTAATAACAAGAGTCATGGTAATAATTACAAAAAAGAAAGGTGTTGGTTTTGAGACGAAAATGGCTAAGAAAGTTGTTAAGCCAAAAGAAAAATTGAGTGAAGTGTTTGTGGCTGGTAAGAATACAGAAGTCGAAAAGAATTATATCTTTAGTAAGCAAGCAATTGACGATTTTGTTGCGGCCAAAAAGATAAGAGATGAGACCAACATATCCACTTTTGTTGAATATGACAAAAGAATATGTTATTGATGCAATGAAATTGGTCACATGGCAAAACAATGTGTCAAAAAGATAATAAAACCAGTTTTCCATAAACCAAAACCAAAAATTTCAAAAGATGTTAAGGGAAAATCACCTATGGTATCCCCCATGTGTATTCTTAAACGCGGTGAATCATTGAAGTCAGAGGACAAACCAAAATCAACTTTTGAAATTGGTGAATCTTCAAAATCACAAAAGACTTCAAAGGTTTATATTAAAACGGAGACTTTCCAAATTCAATCATGGGTGGAGAAACCTAAACAATCTTTTGAGAAAAAAGAAAATGGAAGAAGTTTTAAAATCTGAACCAAGAATCTTTGTAACCAATGATGAGAAAATTGAGTTTGAGTTAGATAAGTTGATTGAAGAATTCCCACCTATCAAGGAAAGAACTCTAAAATCAAAACTAGAACCTGATGTTCCAAATGTTGTTTTTAACATTCCAAAAGTTGACATAGTAGCTCATGATATTGTCTTTGGTAGTGTACCAAATGTTGAAAATTCTTGGGTATCATTGTTTAAGTAAATGTTTTTTTGATGTGTGTAGGGGCTTCCAAGGTCTATCATTTCTAAATGGATAATGGATAGCGGTGCCTCACGGCACATGATAGGGATGTTAGCACTGCTATACGACGTCAAATCAATCAATGGAGGTTATGTAGGGTTTGCTGGAACTCAAGGTGGAAGAATTGTTGGAGAAGGAATAGTTACTAACGTAGTCATAACATTCGATAAAGTGAACTACATTGCTGAGTTAGAAAACAATCTGTTGAGCATTTCTCAGATTTGTGATAAGTCATTCACTGGTCATTTTACAAAAAGATGTCTGTATATAGTTAACTTCCCAAAATCCGAAAAGATTTTCCATGTGTTTTAGCATAAAATTTTGAAAATTCAAAAAGATTTTATTTCATCTTATTTTTGACAAATGATGTTGGAAAGCTGATTTTCAAAATTCCAAGTGTTGAACATGATGAACAATAAGGGTTGGGAAAGTTTGTTTGAAATGAGAAATGATTTTGAAATGATTAAATGGTTCATTAATTTGAAACCAAATTTGTTTTTACAAGTGAATAATCAGAGAACATCAATGTCAAAATTGTCTATCTTGCAAATGGTGTCTAGATGAGTAGTTTCTATAAATGTTTTAAAATGAAAAACCTTATGTTTTGGGTAGAGTATGTGCAGGTAAAAAGCTTTGAAAAAAGCTAGGTTTCGACTCCTGAGGACTTTTCGCATAAGCATATGCTGATTAGAGCCATGTTTCCAATCCAAAGCTTGCAGATAGTGAATTCCAGACTGCGATCCCAACTTATCGAAAGGGGGAGTCTGAAGACGTTAGAGCCAAATTCAGATCTTGGAATAGCGTTCGAGATAGAAGCTGCTAATGCTGATGAGCTTAAGGAATCAAGAGATCTGATCAAGAGAATTTGAAGAGTAAGGTTGAGATTCTGGAAGAGAAAGAGAGAGATTGAAGGATGCTTACAGAGAAAGATACTTTGGAAAGAGCGAGAAGACCGATCAAGACTGAAGACTCAATACACTGAAGACTCGTCATCATCCAAGGGGGAGTTTGATAGTGCATATGTCTGTTGACTTGGTCTTGTATCGAGTCTTGTAATAGAATAGATAGACCAGGACACGTTGTACGAGAGAAACAGGAAACAGGCCTGAACCAGCAGGTTCATGCGACCTGGCCAGTTCGTGCGACCTGGCAGGTCTGGTTCATGCTTTCTGGCATTCCTATAAATAGGAGGTCTTGAGTCTTCATTTGTAACTTTTGGATTCCAGTAGCAAAGCTCTGCTGAAGTGTCGCCAGCTTATGTAACTTTTTCAAATCAATACAATCGACAATTAAAGTGATTTTAAGTGTAAATCAAGCTGCTACAACATCAATACGTCTGATTCCGCCTTTCGTATTAATCAAGAACTCTTCTGATCGACTAGTTTGATCGAATCCCCGATCCTACATAAATGCCACCAGAGAATCACATGTAAGTCTTTTGATCTCATCTCATTCCCTGCCATCTCAAAAAAAAAAGAAAGAAAAATAAATGCCAGTATACCTCTATATCAATCAAAAGTGTAACTTCAAAATCTGGTGAAAAGGGTCACAAGTTTAGGGGGAAAACACAACCAAAATTTTGTTGAAAATTGTTGACTTCTGTTGACCACATCTAAAAGGTCAACAGAAGTCAGAACAAAAGGAAATACATATTTTTTAACAGAATTTATGTTGAATTTCTGATAACATCATCAGAATGAGACTTTGAAAAGAGAGGATGGAGATGAAGAAAGCTAATTGGACCTCTTCACAAAATGGGGTCCACAAAGATGAAAATGTGTCATATAACCGATAGCTTTCTCCAATCAAAATTCAGTTTAACACTTCAGTGAAGGAATGCTTGAAGAAACTACAAATTGAAAGCACAAGTTGAAAGGGCATAACCACGATTACACGATTAATCATCATTAATGTCTTGATACCCACGATCCAACGGTTATATTCTAAACCAAAACTCACATCACACGATCTAATGGTAATAAAGACAATTAATGGTCTTTTAACTGCCGTTACATGGCTCGTTCCATATCCCCTCAACTCCATAAACCCCCAATTCTCTGCTAAAACCCTCACTATATAACCCACACTTAGCAGAAAATCAAAAATCACACACCTTCTTCACAAAAACTTCAAACCGAAACATCCCCTGTTCCTCACTCAAAATCCAAAAATCCCTAAATTTCAAACCCTAATTCACAAAATTTAACAATGGCAGAAGTGAATCTCAACATCCCAATTGTTCAACATGATGTACCTTTTGTTGAAGACGCAAAATTTCTACCAATGAAGGAAAACAATATGCTGATGAATACAGAGCATTCAGAGTATGATGTAAGATGCCAACTTCTGGTAGAATATCTCATGAAATGTCCAATCTCGGGAGCACTAACAAAAGGAAGAGAAGTACCAGAAAAGCTACTACAACAATTTTTTCACACTTTTAATGAAGTTGAAGAAAATCAGGTCTCTGCTCATGTATGGGGAAATGTTTTTGTAACATTAACCCCTGCAAGGGTAAGAGAATGGCTTGAACTACCTATTCTTGATAATTACATTGAAGCACCAAGCAGAGAAGAATTAATAAGCCTAATCATTGAGCTTGGTTACAAGAAAAAGGATATCAACAAAATTGGGGCAATTAGAAGAAATGAAATGCCAGCCATCTGGCAAGTGATGATGGAAGTGCTAAACAAATGTCTCACCTCAAAGATAGGAGGAACTGATCAAATCAGTCAAGCTATTCTGACTATCATGTATGGACTCATAACTGGGTTCAAAATTGATTATGGGGCAGAAATTTTCAACCTACTCAAAAGGTCAATCATCACCAGAAATGGAAGAATAACCTCACATCTGCCATATCCAAGGTTAATTTCTATTTTTATTTCTGAAACATTTGCTGCAAGAGACATAGAAATTCCAATTTTGGAAGATATGTGGAGTTCAAATACCATGAAGGCCTGGAGTTCCAATCATGGATGGGAATCTGACAAAGATATCCCTGAGTTACCAGAAAGCATGCTATGCCTCATTACACCAGACTCACAGTACAGAATACAACATGAAGAACTTCTTACCAAATCAGATTCTCCAACAGAAGAAGCCAGCAAAGAAGTTGTTAATTGTTCTTCATCACCAGAAGAAGAAGAAGTTGAGAAGTCCTGGACATCAGAAACAGAGGCTGCAGGAGGAGAAAGAATTCTGGAGATAGCTAACTCACCAGAAAACAAGACAGAGCATGCTGAAAGTCAACAACTTCATGAAGGAAGAATGCATCATGAATTCGATATTCATCAAGAAACAGTACATGAACACTATGCAGAATCACACGTTGCTGGAGGAACTCATAAAGATGCTGAAGAAGAACATTATGAAGAAACTCACTTTGATGGCACTGAAATTGAAGCTACTGAAGTGATACATGATGATGAATCTCAGGTTGCTGGTACATCTCTTTCAAAAACTGTGTTAGTTGGTATTCACTCAAAAGAAACTAAATCAGAAAGTTCAATTCATGTTTCTTACAAGTTAGAACATAAAAAGATTGATGTTGATGAAGAGGTTACTAGTTCCTTTTATCTCAACTCTGAATCAGAAAATGAGGAAGAGGATGAGATCCCAACAGATAGATATCAGGAAACTGATCAAGGAAATATGGAAAAAGGTAATCTGTTTACCTCAAAACTTATGGAGAATCATATACTGATATGATTCAAGGACATAAGGAAATCCAGGATGAGAATATGTTACTCACCACTGGTGGAGATGATTCTGGTACACTTAAGGTTGCACCAAAATCTGGTAAAGCCAAAAGTGACCCTATCATTTCCAAAACAGCAGCAAATGTGTTTGCAGCTGGAATGTTAGTAGGAACATCTGTTGTTCCAAATATCCCTGAAACACCCATGAACCAAGAAAATCTGGAAACTGTGCTGGAAAATGTTTACAAAGCCTGCAAAAGAAATCTAGTAGAAGAAAAACTTGAAATGTTGCTATCAGAAATACAAGGTCAAAGGGCGGATATAAAGACTTTGTCAGAATCAGTGGAGGTAATAAAGAAACAAACTGAAGAAAACACTGAAGCACTAAAGTCTCTTCAAAAGATGAAAGAAAAGGCACCAGAATCCAACATCTCTGCATCAAAAATCCAGATGATTCTCACAGACATAGAAAAGATCAAGACACAAGTTGCAAATGATTTGGAATCAAGGCAGTCAAGCAGCGCAAACAGAGTTTTGGAGGAAGTTACCATACTAAGGGCAAGCAATAACAGTATCACAGATGCCCTTGAGAAGCTGTCAAAAGAATAGGCTGCTATTCAGATGAAAGCTCAAACTGAATTCACCAAAGTTAAGAAAAATATAACCAGCAACTCAAAACAGGTAAGAGAGGTGCAACAACTGATGGAGAAGATGCAATTCAACATTTCAAGATTGGCCAAAGTGGATCCCAAAGAAATCATGAAATAATTTCTTGCTGAAAGCTCACACCAAGAAGCTCCAAAGTCAACCCACCAGCAATCATCAGCTACACTAATCACCAAAGGCGGAACCATACTGATGGGTCCACCTCCAAATGTCCCAAGAGATGAAATGCTGAAAAGGTTAGCAACTTCAAAACCTCAAGTTGTTAAAAATTTGAAACTTTTAACTTCTGAAACTGTCCCAAAACCAACAATGTCTGATGACTCTGCAATGAGTAAACTCATGAATCTGCAATCAATGAATGAATGGGAACAAGAAGGAGATTCAAGAAAACCAAACATTGTTAAAAGAAAAATCTCTGAAACTCAGTCTTTCTTGGTTAGAGAGATTGCCAGGGATGTAATGATATTCCCTGAGTATAATCTGGTGAAGTACTATTTAACAAAAGAAGATGTATCACCAAGACCATTGACTCCTGTCAGACTGGCTTTAAGAGATGAAAGGATAAAAAGAGGTTCAGGTAGCATTCACTCCAAAAATGAGAATCCAGTAAAAAGAGTTTTAAAAGTGGATGAAGTGAAAGTTGCAACCGATGATGTTGGAGACTTGTGTGCAAAACAGGTACACACTTCTGAGAGAAAATGGGGAAGAACAAAAGGTGACTGACGAAGAAATAGCTGACAAATTGCATCCTTTAGACATTATGTTTATGAAGGATCACTATGAAAAGGAAAAGAAAAATACCCAAGAAGTCAGGAGGGCATTAAATGGCATATCAAAGGCTGGAATACTGCTGTTTGAAAGAATGGCTTTTTCAGACTTTGATCTATGCATCAACTATGAGCATGTACACAACAAAAAGGTGTACGTCATACCACCCAAAACAAGAGTCCCCTCAGAGATATTGGAAAATGCAAGATCTGGAGACATCATTGAATTAACAAGTAAAACTAACAGTCACAACTATGGTGTCATCTTCAGAGATATTGATAATAACAAAGCTCTGTTCAGAAGTGTTGATATCTGCAAGTACTCAAATCAAACTCTGAGGATTATCATGAAAGGTATGAACAAAAGACAAGAATACCTTCAGAAGACAAGAGAGAACTTGGAAGGTCACATGAAATAAATTGAGCAAATGATTGAAGAATGGATCCAAGCAAGAACATGGTACAAAGACATGTATGTCATCTGCAACAAGTATATCTCCTACAAGAAGCAGTTAAAGAAAGGAGATGTGCACAAGAAAGTGAAGCTAAATTGAAGAACTTGTTTGTTTGAATTTTCATCTTTTATGTAATTTGTTTTTCAAAAACATCAGTAACTGGTTTAAATTTGCAAATGTTATGTTTCCACTGTTTGGAAATTTTCTGTTCATAAGGTAGTTCATTTTCTTACAATACTTAGGGGGAAACTGTTAGGAAACTTTATTTGTAAGTATTGAAGAAAATCACAATCAGCTGGATCTATGAAGAAATAACAGTCCTGAAGATCACAACAAGAAGAAGAAGATCAGATAGGACACCTGAAATACACAGCATCTACTTCAAAGAATCACAAGTTGATCAAGAGCAGATTTGGATTATCAGAGAAGGTCATTTCTGATGGATCTGATGATATTTCTGATGATATATCATCAGTTTCTGAAGATTCTGATCATCAGATTTTCTGATGATTTGTTCACCAGAATTTCTGATGAAGTGGTTTATCATAAATTCTGATGAATACCCCACTTGTTTAAAACTCAGCTCTATCCTGCCACAATGACCGAAGCAACTTGACATTATTGGATTTCATGATTACAAAGGCAACTTGAACGTTGGATTCAATGAATATGTCAAATTGCTACTTTTTGCAGGACTTATTGCATGAATAAACTATTGTTTATTCATGTACCCAGCCTTCTATAAATACAAGGCTCAACCAGCAGAAGACAATTGAGTTTGAAGCTTAGCATTCATATACACTACACAAACTCCATTGCCCTCTCACCCACAGAATTCAAGATTCATTTGTATTAGATAATAATCTTACAATCACCTTGTAAACTATTTTGTTCCAAAGTGATATAAACTTGATAATTCTGTAGGTCTTGTTTCTGAAAGTCTGATTTCCATTTCCGCACATCATTTTCAAATTTACTGAAATCACTTGCCATATTACGTGAAAAGAAGTTGTTTAGGCCATACTGGGTCCAACACCAACCACCCAAGAATGGAATCGTCGAGCGAAAACACTTGACAACCTCCTAGAAGCAGCTTTTCTTGCCACCAGACCTTTCGCCATCAATTAGGAACCTGATGCCGTCACTAAACACATTCCTTAAACTATAGCCATTTGCTGAGTTTTGTTTTTGGTGTCTAATCTGAATAAATATCACCATTGCCCTTGATTTTCTTGACTGTATATCTCTTAAATGTCAACATACACACATGTGATTTAGTTTACGAATATTTTTCAATGCCGAGAACCTCGATCAGAGAGTAAAAAAGGCGTAAGGTTCACAATGGTGTAAAATTAAAATGGGATATACTAGGCTAGGATTCAAGTTATAGGAACAAGGGCCAAACCAACCACCCAAGAATGGAATCGTCGCGCGAAAACACTTAACAACCTCCTAGAAGCAACTTTTCTTTCCACCAGACCTTTCTCCATCAATTAGGAATCTGATGCCGTCATTAAACACATTCCTTAAATTGTAGCCATTTGTTGAGTGTTTTTTTTGGGGTCTAATCCGCATATATATCACCATTGCTCTTGATTTTCTTGACTGTATATCTCTTAAATGTCAACATATACACGTGTAATTTAGTTTACGAAGATTTTTCAATGCCGAGAACCTCGATCAGAGAGTAAAAAAGGAGTAAGGTTCACAATGGTGTAAAATTAAAATGGTATATACTAGGCAAGGATTCGAGTTACAGGAACAAGGGCCAAACCAACCACCCAAGAATGGACTCGTCGAGCGAAAACACTTGACAACCTCCTAGAAGCAGCTTTTCTTTCCACCAGACCCTTCTCCATCAATTAGGAATCTGATGCCGTCACTAAACACATTCCTTAAATTGTAGCCATTTGTTGAGTGTTTTTTTTTTCTTTTGGTTTTTAATCCGCATATATATCACCATTGCCCTTGATTTTCTTGACTGTGTATCTCTTAAATGTCAACATATACACGTGTGATTTAATTTACAAAGATTTTTCAATGCCGAGAACCTCGAT
The DNA here is from genome assembly GCA_030545235.1 of Helianthus tuberosus. Lineage (NCBI taxonomy): Eukaryota > Viridiplantae > Streptophyta > Magnoliopsida > Asterales > Asteraceae > Helianthus > Helianthus tuberosus. The sequence continues at coordinate 172,932,372 of CM060451.1, forward strand.
CAGAGAGTAAAAAAGGCGTAAGTTTCACAATGGTGTAAAATTAAAATGGGATATACCGGGCTAGGATTCAAGTTACAGGAACAAGGGCCAAACCAACCACCCAAGAATGGAATCGTCGAGCGAAAACACTTGACAACCTCCTAGAAGCAGCTTTTCTTGCCACCAGACCTTTCTCCATCAATTAGGTGTCTGATGCCGTCATTAAACACATTCCTTAAATTGTAGCCATTTGTTTAGTGTTTTTTTTTTGGTGTCTAATCCGCATATATATCACCATTGCTCTTGATTTTCTGGACTGTATATCTCTTAAATGTCAACATATACACGTGTGATTTAGTTTACGAAGATTTTTCAAAGCCGAGAACCTCTATCAGAGAGTAAAAAAGGCGTAAGGTTCACAATGGTGTAAAATTTAAATGGGATATACTATGCTAGGATTCAAGTTATAGGAACAAGGGCCAAACCAACCACCCAAGAATGGAATCGTCGCGCGAAAACACTTGACAACCTCCTAGAAGCAACTTTTCTTGCCACCAGACCTTTCTCCGTCAATTAGGAATCTGATGCCGTCATTAAACACATTCCTTAAATTGTAGCCATTTGTTGAGTGTTTTTTTGTGGGGTCTAATCCGCATATTTATCACCATTGCTCTTGATTTTCTTGACTGTATATCTCTTAAATGTCAACATATACACGTGTAATTTAGTTTACGAAGATTTTTCAATGCCGAGAACCTCGATCAGAGAGTAAAAAAGGCGTAAGGTTCACAATGGTGTAAAATTAAAATGGAATATACTAGGCTAGGATTCGAGTTACAGGAACAATGGCCAAACCAACCACCCAAGAATGGACTCGTCGAGCGAAAACACTTGACAACCTCCTAGAAGTAGCTTTTCTTGCCACCAGTCCTTTCTCCATCAATTAGGAATCTGATGCCGTCACTAAACACATTCCTTAAATTGTAGCCATTTGTTGAGTGTTTTTTTCTTTTGGTGTCTAATCCGCATATATATCACCATTGCCCTTGATTTTCTTGACTGTATATCTCTTAAATGTCAACATATACACGTGTAATTTAGTTTACGAAGATTTTTCAATGCCGAGAACCTCGATCAGAGAGTAAAAAAGGCGTAAGGTTCACAATGGTGTAAAATTAAAATGGAATATACTAGGCTAGGATTCTAGTTACAGGTACAATGGCCAAACCAACCACCCAAGAATGGACTCGTCGAGCGAAAACACTTGACAACTTCCTAGAAGCAACTTTTCTTGCCACCAGACCTTTTTCCATCAATTAGGAATCTCATGCCGTCATTAAACACATTCCTTAAATTGTAGCCATTTGTTGAGTGTTTTTTTGTGGGGTCTAATCCGCATATATATCACCATTGCTCTTGATTTTCTTGACTGTATATCTCTTAAATGTCAACATATACACGTGTAATTTAGTTTACGAAGATTTTTCAATGCCGAGAACCTCGATCAGAGAGTAAAAAAGGCGTAAGGTTCACAATGGTGTAAAATTAAAATGGAATATACTAGGCTAGGATTCGAGTTACAGGAACAATGGCCAAACCAACCACCCAAGAATGGACTCGTCGAGCGAAATCACTTGACAACCTCCTAGAAGCAACTTTTCTTGCCACCAGACCTTTCTCCATCAATTAGGAATCTGATGCCGTCATTAAACACATTCCTTAAATTGTAGCCATTTGTTGAGTGTTTTTTTGTGGGGTCTAATCCGCATATATATCACCATTGCTCTTGATTTTCTTGACTGTATATCTCTTAAATGTCAACATATAAACGTGTAATTTAGTTACGAAGATTTTTCAATGCCGAGAACCTCGATCAGAGAGTAAAAAAGGCGTAAGTTTCACAATGGTGAAAAATTAAAATGGGATATACCGGGCTAGGATTCAAGTTACAGGAACAAGGGCCAAACCAACCACCCAAGAATGGAATCGTCGAGCGAAAGCACCTAGAAACAGCTTTTCTTGCCGCCAGACCTTTTCCATTAATTAGGAATCTGATGCCGTCACTAAACACATTCCTTAAATTGTAGCCATTTGTTTAGTGTTTTTTTTGTGTCTAATCTGCATATATATCACCATTGCCCTTGATTTTCTTGATTGTATATCTTTTAAAAGTCAACATATACACGTGTGATTTAGTTTACGAAGATTTTTCAATGCCGAGAACCTCGATCAGAGAGTAAAAAAGGCGTAAGTTTCACGATGGTGTAAAATTAAAATGGGATATACCGGGCTAGGATTCGAGTTACAGGAACAAGGGCCAAACCAACCACCCAAGAATGGAATCGTTGAGCGAAAACACTTAACAACCTCCTAGAAGCAGCTTTTCTTGCCACCAGACATTTCTCCATCAATTTGGAGTCTGATGCCGTCATTAAACACATTCCTTAAATTGTAGCCATTTGTTGAGTGTGTTTTATTGGGTGTCTTATCCGCATATATATCACAATTGCTCATGATTTTCTTGACTGTATATCTCTTAAATGTCAACATATACATGTGTGATTTAGTTTACGAAGATTTTTCAAAGCCGAGAACCTCGATCAGAGAGTAAAAAAGGCGTAAGGTTCACAATGGTGAAAAATTAAAACGGGATATACCGGGCTAGGATTTGAGTTACAGGAACAAGGGCCAAACCAACCACCCAAGAATGGAATCGTCAAGCAAAAACACTTGACAACCTCCTATAAGCAGCTTTTATTGCCACCAGACCTTTCTCCATCAATTTGGAATCTGATGCCGTTACTAAACACATTCCTTAAATTGTAGCCATTTGTTGAGTGTTTTTTTTTCTTTTGGTGTCTAATCCGCATATATATATCACCATTGCCCTTGATTTTCTTTACTGTATATCTCTTAAATGTCAACATATACACATATGATTAATTTACGAAGATTTTTCAATGCCGAGAACCTCGATCAGAGAGTAAAAAAGGCGTAAGGTTCACAATGGTGTAAAATTAAAATGGGATATACCGGGCTAGGATTCGAGTTACAGGAACAAGGGCCAAACCAACCACCCAAGAATGGAATCTTCGAGCGAAAACACTTGACAACCTCCTAGAAGCAGCTTTTCTTGCCACCAGGCATTTCTCCATCAATTAGGAATTTGATGCCGTCACTAAACACATTCCTTAAATTGTAGCCATTTGTTGAGTGTTTTTTTTCTTTTGGTGTCTATTCCGCATATATATCACCATTGCCCTTGATTTTCTTGACTGTATATCTCTTAAATGTCAACATATACACATGTGATTTAGTTTACGAAAATTTTTCAATGCCGAGAACCTCCATCAGAGAGTAAAAAAGTCGTAAGGTTCACAATGGTGTAAAATTAAAATGGGATATACCGGGCTAGGATTCGAGTTACATGAACAAGGGCCAAACCAACCTCTTAGAAGCAGCTTTTCTTGCCACCAGAACTTTCTACATCAATTAGGAATCTGATGCCGTCACTAAACACATTCCTTAAATTGTAGCCATTTGTTGAGTGTTTTTTTTGGTGTCTAATCCGCATATGTATCACCATTGCCCTTGATTTTCTTGACTGTATATCTCTTAAATGTCAACATATACACGTGTGATTTAGTTTACGAAAATTTTTCAATGCCGAGATCCTCGATCAGAGGGTAAAAAAGGCATAAGGTTCATAATGGTTTAAAATTAAAATGGGATACACCGGGCTAGGATTCGAGTTACAGGAAGAAGAGCCAAACCAACCACCCAAGAATGGAATCGTCGAGCGAAAACACTTGACAACCTCCTAGAAGCAGCTTTTCTTGCCACCAGACCTTTCTCCTTCAATTAGGAGTCTGATGCCGTGACTAAATACATTCCTTAAATTGTAGTCATTTGTTGAGAGTTTTTTTTGGTGTCTAATCCGCATATATATTACCATTGCCCTTGATTTTCTTGTCTATATATCCCTTAAATGTCAACATATACATGTGTGATTTAGTTTACGAACATTTTTCAATGTAGAGAACCTCGATCAGAGAGTAAAAAAGGCATAAGGTTCACAATGGTGTAAAATTAAAATGGGATATACCGGGTTAGGATTCGTGTTACAGGAACAAGGGCCAAACCAAGCAACCAAGAATGGAATCATCGAGCGAAAACACTTGACAACCTCCTAAAAGCAGCTTTTCTTGCCGCCAGACCTTTTCCATTAATTAGGAATCTGATGCCGTCACTAAACACATTCCTTAAATTGTAGCCATTTGTTTAGTGTTTTTTTTGTGTCTAATCTGCATATATATCACCATTGCCCTTGATTTTCTTGATTGTGTATCTTTTAAAAGTCAACATATACACGTGTGATTTAGTTTACGAAGATTTTTCAATGCCGAGAACCTCGATCAGAGAGTAAAAAAGGCGTAAGTTTCACGATGGTGTAAAATTAAAATGGGATATACCGGGCTAGGATTCGAGTTACAGGAACAAGGGCCAAACCAACCACCCAAGAATGGAATCGTTGAGCGAAAACACTTAACAACCTCCTAGAAGCAGCTTTTCTTGCCACCAGACATTTCTCCATCAATTTGGAGTCTGATGCCGTCATTAAACACATTCCTTAAATTGTAGCCATTTGTTGAGTGTTTTTTTTGGGTCTAATCCGCATATATATCACCATTGCTCTTGATTTTCTTGACTGTATATCTCTTAAATGTCAACATATACACGTGTGATTTAGTTTACGAAGATTTTTCAAAGCCGAGAACCTCGATCAGAGAGTAAAAAAGGCGTAAGGTTCACAATGGTGAAAAATTAAAACGGGATATACCGGGCTAGGATTCGAGTTACAGGAACAAGGGCCGAACCAACCACCCAAGAATGGAATCGTCAAGCAAAAACACTTGACAACCTCCTAGAAGCAGCTATTCTTGCCACCAGACCTTTCTCCATCAATTAGGAATCTGATGCTGTTACTAAACACATTCCTTAAATTGTAGCCATTTGTTGAGTGTTTTTTTTCTTTTGGTGTCTAATCCACATATAGATCACCATTTCCCTTGATTTTCTTGACTGTATATCTCTTAAATGTCAACATTTACACATATGATTTAGTTTACGAGGATTTTCAATGCCGACAACCTCGATCAGAGAGTAAAAAAGGCGTATGGTTCACAATGGTATAAAATTAAAATGGGATATACCGGGCTAGGATTCGAGTTACAGGAACAAGGGCCAAACCAACCACCCAAGAATAGAATCGTCGTGCGAAAACACTTGACAACCTCCTAGAAGCAGCTTTTCTTGCCACCAGAACTTTCTCCATCAATTAGGAATCTGATGCCGTCACTAAACAAATTTCTTAAATTGTAGCCATTTGTTGTGTGTTTTTTTTTGTGTCTAATCCGCATATGTATCACCATTGCCCTTGATTTTCTTCACTGTATATCTCTTAAATGTCAACATATACACGTGTGATTTAGTTTACGAAGATTTTTCAATGCCGAGATCCTCGATCGGAGAGTAAAAAAGGCGTAAGGTTCCCAATGGTGTAAAATTAAAATGGGATATACCGGGCTAGGATTCGAGTTACAGGAACAAGGGCCAACACAACCACCCAAGAATGGAATCGTCTAGCGAAAACACTTGACAACCTCCTAGAAGCAGCTTTTCTTGCCACCAGACATTTCTCCATCAATTAGGAATTTGATGTCGTCACTAAACACATTCCTTAAATTGTTGCCATTTGTTGAGTGTTTTTTGTTTCTTTTGGTGTCTATTCCGCATATATATCACCATTGCCCTTGATTTTCTTGACTGTATATCTTTTAAATGTCAACATATACGCATGTGATTTAGTTTACGAAAAATTTTCAATGTCGAGAACCTCGATCAGAGAGTAAAAAGGGCCTAAGGTTCACAATGGTGTAAAATTAAAATGGGATATACCGGGCTAGGATTCGAGTTACAGGAACAAGGGCCAAACCAACCACCCAAGAATGGAATCGTCGAGCGAAAACACTTGATAACCTCCTAGAAGCAGCTTTTCTTGCCACCAGAACTTTCTCCATCAATTAGGAATCTGATGTCGTCACTAAACACATTTCATAAATTGTAGCCATTTGTTGAGTGTTTTTTTTTGTGTCTAGTCCGCATATGTATCACCATTGCCCTTGATTTTCTTGACTGTATATCTCTTAAATGTCAACATATACACATGTGATTTAGTTTACGAAGATTTTTCAATGCTGAGATCCTCGATCAGAGGGTAAAAAAGGCATAAGGTTCACAATGGGGTAAAATTAAAATGGGATATACCGGGCTAGGATTCGAGTTACAGGAAGAAGAGCCAAACCAACCACCCAAGAATGGAATCGTTGAGTGAAAACACTTGATAACCTCCTAGAAGCAGCTTTTCTTGCCACCAGAACTTTCTCCATCAATTAGGAATCTGATGCCGTCACTAAACACATTCCATAAATTGTAGTCATTTGTTAAGTGTTTTTTTTGGTGTCTAATCCGCATATATATTACCATTGCCCTTGATTTTCTTGACTGTATATCTCTTAAATGTCAACATATACATGTGTGATTTAGTTTACAAACATTTTTCAATGCGGAGAACCTCGATCAGAGAGTAAAAAAGGCGTAAGGTTCACAATGGTGTAAAATTAAAATGGGATATACCGGGCTAGGATTCATGTTACAGGAACAAGGGCCAAGCCAACCAACCAAGAATGGAATCATCGAGCGAAAACACTTGACAACCTCCTAGTAGCAGCTTTTCTTGCCGCCAGACCTTTTCCATCAATTAGGAATCTGATGCCGTCACTAAACACATTCCTTAAATTGTAGCCATTTGTTGAGTGTTTTTTTTTGTGTCTAATCTGCATATATATCACCATTGCCCTTGATTTTCTTGATTGTATATCTTTTAAATGTCAACATATACACGTGTGATTTAGTTTACGAAGATTTTTCAATGCCGAGAACCTCGATCAGAGAGTAAAAAAGGCGTAAGGTTCACAATGGTGTAAAATTAAAATGGGACATACCGGGCTAGGATTCGAGTTACAGGAATAAGGGCCAAACCAACCACCCAAGAATGGAATTATCGAGCGAAAACACTTGACAACCTCCTAGAAGCAGCTTTTCTTGCCACCAGACCTTTCTCCATCAATTAGGAATCTGATGCCGTCACTAAACACATTCCTTAAATTATAGCCATTTGTTGAGTGTTTTTTTGGTGTCTAATCCGCATATGTATCACCATTGCCCTTGATTTTCTTGACTGTATATCTCTTAAATGTCAACATATACATGTATGATTTAGTTTACGAAGATTTTTCAATGCCGAGATCGTCGATCAGAGAGTAAAAAAGGCGTAAGGTTCACAATGGTGTAAAATTAAAATGGGATATACCGGGCTAGGATTCGAGTTACAGGAACAAGGGCCAAACCAACCACCCAAGAATGGAATCGTCGAGCGAAAACACTTGACACCCTCCTAGAAGCAGCTTTTCTTGCCACCAGACCTTTCTCCATCAATTAGGAATCTGATGTCGTCACTAAACACATTTCTTAAATTGCAGCCATTTGTTGAGTGTTTTTTTTGGTGTCTAAACCACATATATATTACCATTGCCCTTGATTTTCTTGACTGCATATCTCTTAAATGTCAACATATACATGTGTGTTTTAGTTTACGAACATTTTTCAATGCCGAGAACCTCGATCAGAGAGTAAAAAAGGCGTAAGGTTCACAATGGTGTAAAATTAAAATGGGATATACCGGTCTAGGATTCGAGTTACAGGAATAAGGGCCAAACCAACCACCCAAGAATGGAATCGTCGAGCGAAAACATTTGACAACCTCCTAGAAGTAGCTTTTCTTGCCACCAGAACTTTCTCCATCAATTAGGAATCTGATGCCGTCACTAAACAGATTCCTTAAATTGTAGCCATTTGTTGAGTGTTTTTTTTTTCTTTTGGTTTCTAATCCGCATATATATCCCCATTGCCCTTGATTTTCTTGACTGTATATCTCTTAAATGTCAATAGATACACATGTGATTTAGTTTACGAAGATTTTTCAATGCCGAGAACCTCGATCAGAGAGTAAAAAAGCCGTAAGGTTCATAATGGTGTAAAATTAAAATGGGATATACCGGGCTAGGATTCAAGTTACAGGAACGAGGGCCAAACCAACCACCCAAGAATGGAATCATCGAGCGAAAACACTTGACAACCTCCTAGAAGCAGCTTTTCTTGCCACCAGACCTTTCTCCATCAATTAGGAATCTGATGCCGTCATTAAACACATTCCTTAAATTGTAGCCATTTGTTGAGTGTTTTTTTGGTGTCTAATCCGCAAATATATCACCATTGCTCTTGATTTGCTTGACTGTATATCTCTTAAATGTCAACATACACATGTGTGATTTAGTTTACGAAGATTTTTCAATGCCGAGAACCTCGATCAGAGAGTAAAAAAGGCGTAAGGTTCACAATGGTGTAAAATTAAAATGAGATATACCGGGCTAGGATTCGAATTACAGGAACAAGGGCCAAACCAACCACCCAAGAATGGAATCATCGAGCGAAAACACTTGACAACCTCCTAGAAGCAGCTTTTCTTGCCATCAGACCTTTCTCCATCAATTAGGAATCTGATGCCGTCACTAAACAAATTCCTTAAATTGTAGCCATTTGTTGAGTGTTTTTTTTTCTTTTTGTGTCTAATCCGCATATATATCACCATTGCCCTTGATTTTATTGACTGTATATCTCTTAAATGTCAACATATAAACGTTTGATTTAGTTTACGAAGATTTTTCAATGCCGAGAACCTCTATTAGAGAGTAAAAAAGGCATAAGGTTCACAATGGTGTAAAATAAAAATGGGATATACCGGGTTAGGATTCGAGTTACAGGAACAAGGGCCAAACCAACCACCTAAGAATGGAATCGCTGAGCGAAAACACTTGACAACCTCCTAGAAGCAGCTTTTCTTGCCACCAGAACTTTCTCCATCAATTAGGAATCCGATGCCGTCACTAAACACATTCCTTAAATTGTAGCCATTTGTTGAGTGTGTTTTTGGTGTCTCATCCGCATATATATCACCATTGCCCTTGATTTTCTCGCCTGTATATCTCTTAAATGTCAACATATACACGTGTGATTTAGTTTACGAAGATTTTTCAATGCCGAGATCCTCGATCAGAGAGTAAAATAGGCATAAGGTTCACAATGGTGTAAAATTAAAATGGGATATACCGGGCTAGGATTCGAGTTACAGGAACAAGGGTCAAACCAACCACCCAAGAATGGAATCATCGAGCGAAAACATTTGACAACCTCCTAGAAGCAGCTTTACCTGCCACCGGACCTTTCTCCATCAATTAGGAATCTGATGCCGTCACTAAACACATTCCTTAAATTCTAGCCATTTGTTGAGTGTTTTTTTTGGTGTCTAATCCGCATATATATTACCATTGCCCTTGATTTTCTTGTCTGTATATCTCTTAAATGTCAACATATACATGTGTGATTTAGTTTATGAAGATTTTTCAATGCCGAGATCCTCGATCAGAGGGTAAAAAAGGCATAAGGTTCACAATGGTCTAAAATTAAAATGGGATATACCGGGCTAGGATTCCAGTTACAGGAACAAGGGCCAAACCAACCACCCAAGAATGGAATCGTCGAGCGAAAACACTTGACAACCTCCTAGAAGCAGCTTTTCTTGCCACCAGACCTTTCTCCACCAATTAGGAATCTGATGCCGTCAATAAACACATTCGTTAAATTGTAGCCATTTGTTGAGTGTTTTTTTTGGTGTCTAATCCGCATATATATTACCATTGCCCTTGATTTTCTTGACTATATATCTCTTAAATGTCAACATATACATGTGTGATTTACATTACGAACATTTTTCAATGCCGAGAACCTCGATCAGAGAGTAAAAAAGGCGTAAGGTTCACAATGGTGCAAAATTAAAATGGGATATACCGGGCTAGGATTCGAGTTAGAGGAACAAGGGCCAAACCAACCAACCAAGAATGGAATCGTCAAGCGAAAACACTTGACAACCTCCTAGAAGCAGCTTTTCTTGCCACCAGAACTTTCTCCATCAATTAGGAATCTGATGCCGTCACTAAACACATTCCTTAAATTGTAGCCATTTGTTTAGTGTTTTTTTTTGTGTTTAATCCGCATATGTATCACCATTGCCCTTGATTTTCTTGACTGTATATCTCTTAAATGTCAACATATACCCGTGTGATTTAGTTTACGAAGATTTTTCAATGCAGAGAAACTCGATCAGAAAGTAAAAAAGGCGTAAGGTTCACAAGGGTGTAAAATTAAAATGGGATATAACGGGCTAGGATTCGAGTTATCGAAACAAGGACCAAACCAACTACCCATGAATGGAATCGTCGAGCGAAAACACTTGACAACCTCCTAGAAGCAGCTTTTCTTGCCACCAGAACTTTCTCCATCAATTAGGAATCTGATGCCGTCACTAAACAGATTCCTTAAATTGTAGCCATTTGTTGAGTGTTTTTTTTCTTTTGGTGTCTAATCCGCATATATATCACCATTGCCCTTGATTTTCTTGACTATATATCTCTTAAATGTCAACATATACACATGTGATTTAGGTTACGGAGATTTTTCAATGCCGAGAACCTCGACCAGAGAGTAAAAAAGGCGTAAGGTTCATAATGGTGTAAAATTAAAATGGGATATACCGGGCTAGGATTCAAGTTACAGGAATGAGGGCCAAACCAACCACCCACGAATGGAATCGTCGAGCGAAAACACTTGACAACCTCCTAGAAGCAGCTTTTCTTGCCACCAGACCTTTCTCCATTAATTAGGAATCTGATGCCGTCATTAAACACATTCCTTAAATTGTAGGCATTTGTTGATTGTTTTTTTTGGTGTCTAATCCGCATATATATCCCCATTGCTCTTGATTTGCTTGACTGTATATCTCTTAAATATCAACATACACACGTGTTATTTAGTTTACGAAGATTTTTCAATGCCGAGAACCTCGATCAGAGAGTAAAAAAGGCGTAAGGTTCACAATGGTGTAAAATTAAAATGGGATACACCGAGCTAGGATTCGAATTACAGGAACAAGGGCCAAACCAACCACCCAAGAATGGAATCGTCGAGCGAAAACACTTGACAACCTCCTAGAGGTAGCTTTTCTTGCCATCAGACCTTTCTCCATCAATTAGGAATCTGATGCCGTCACTAAACACATTCCTTAAATTGTAGTCATTTGTTGAGTGTTTTTTTTCTCTTGGTGTCTAATCCGCATATATATCACCATTGCCCTTGATTTTATTGACTGTATATCTCTTAAATGTCAACATATACACGTCTGATTTAGTTTACGAAGATTTTTGAATGCCAAGAACCTCGATTAGAGAGTAAAAAAGGCGTAAGGTTCACAATGGTGTAAAATAAAAATGGGATATACCGGGCTAGGATTCGAGTTACAGGAACAAGGGCCAAACCAACCACCTAAGAATGGAATCGTTGAGCGAAAACACTTGACAACCTCCTAGAAGCAGCTTTTCTTGCACCAGAACTTTCTCCATTAATTAGGAATCTGATACCGTCACTAAACACATTTCTTAAATTGTAGCCATTTGTTGAGTGTTTTTTTTGGTGTCTAATCCGCATATATATCACCATTGTCCTTGATTTTGTTGACTGTATATCTCTTAAATGTCAACATATACACGTGTGATTTAGTTTACGAAGATTTTTCAATGCCGAGATCCTCGATCATAGAGTAAAAAAGGCGTAAGTTTCACAATGGTGTAAAATTAAAATGGGATATACCGGGCTAGGATTTGAGTTACAGGAAGAATGGCCAAACCAACCACCCAAGAATGGAATTATCGAGCGAAAACACTTGAAAACCTTCTAGAAGCAGCTCTACCTGCCACCGGACCTTTCTCCATCAATTAGGAATCTGATGCCGTCACTAAACACATTCCTTAAATTCTAGCCATTTGTTGAGTGTTTTTTTTGTGTCTAATCCGCATATATATTACCATTGTCCTTGATTTTCTTGACTGTATATCTCTTGAATGTCAACATATACATGTGTGATTTTGTTTACGAAGATTTTTCAATGCCGAGATCCTCGATCAGAGAGTAAAAAAGGCGTAAGGTTCACAATGGTGTAAAATTAAAATGGGATATACCAGTCTAGGATTCGAGTTACAGGAACAAGGGCCAAACCAACCACCCAAGAATGGAATCGTCGAGCGAAAACACTTGACACCCTCCTAGAAGAAACTTTTCTTGCCACCAGACCTTTCTCCATCAATTAGGAATCTGATGCCGTCAATAAACACATTCCTTAAATTGTAGCCATTTGTTGAGTGTTTTTGTTTGTGTCTAATCCACATATATATTACCATTACCCTTGATTTTCTTGACTGTATATCTCTTAAATGTCAACATATACATGTGTGATTTAGTTTACGAACATTTTTCAATCCCGAGAACCTCGATTAGTGAGTAAAAAAGGCGTAAGGTTCACAATGGTGTAAAATTAAAATGAGATATACCGGGCTAGGATTCGTGTTACAGGAACAAGGGCCAAACCAACCAACCAAGAATGGAATCGTCGAGTGAAAACACTTGACAACCTCCTAGAAGCAGCTTTTCTTGCCGCCAGACCTTTCTCCATCAATTAGGAATCTGATGCCGTCACTAAACACATTCCTTAAATTGTAGCCATTTGTTTAGTGTTTTTTTTGGTGTCTAATCTGCATATATATCACCATTGCCCTTGATTTTCTTGACTGTATATCTTTTAAATGTCAACATATACACGTGTGATTTAGTTTTCGAAGATTTTTCAATGCCGAGAACCTCGATTAGAGAGTAAAAAAGGCGTAAGGTTCACAAGGGTGTAAAATTAAAATGGGATATACCGGGCTAGGATTCGAGTTACAGGAACAAGGGCCAAACCAACCACCCAAAAATGGAATCATCGAGTGAAAACACTTGACAACCTCCTAAAAGCAGCTTTTCTTGCCATCAGACCTTTCTCCATCAATTAGGAATCTGATGCCATCACTAAACACATTCCTTAAATTGTACCCATTTGTTGAGTGTTTTTTTTTTCTTTAGGTGTCTAATCCGCATATATATCAACATTGCCCTTGATTTTATTGACTGTATATCTCTTAAATGTCAACATATACACGTTTGATTTAGTTTACGAAAATTTTTCAATGCCGAGAACCTCGATTAGAGAGTAAAAAAGGCGTAAGGTTCACAATGGTGTAAAATAAAAATGGGATATACCGGGCTAAGATTCGAGTTACAGGAACAAGGGACAAAGCAACCACCTAAGAATGGAATCGTTGAGCGAAAACACTTGACAACCTCCTAGAAGCAGCTTTTCTTGCCACCAGAACTCTCTCCATTAATTAGGAATCTGATGCCGTCACTAAACACATTCCTTAAATTGTAGCCATTTGTTGAGTGTTTTTTTTGGTGTCTAATCTGCATATATATCACCATTGCCCTTGATTTTCTCGACTGTATATCTCTTAAATGTCAACATATACACGTGTGATTTAGTTTACAATGATTTTTCAATGACGAGATCCTCGATCAGAGAGTAAAAAAGGCGTAAGGTTCACAATGGTGTAAAATTAAAATGGGATATACCGGGCTAGGATTCGAGTTACAGGAACAATGGCCAAACCAACCACCCAAGAATGGAATCATCGAGCGAAAACACTTGACAACTTCCTAGAAGCAGCTTTACCTGCCACCGGACCTTTCTCCATCAATTAGGAATCCGATGCCGTCACTAAACACATTCTTTAAATTCTAGCCATTTGTTAAGTGTTTTTTTTGGTGTCTAATCCGCATATATATTTCCATTGTCCTTGATTTTATTGACTGTAAATCTCTTAAATGTCAACATATGCATGTGTGATTTAGTTTACGAAGATTTTTCAATGCCGAGAACCTCGATAAGAGAGTAAAAATGGCGTAAGGTTCACAATGGTGTAAAATTAAAATGGGATATACCGGTCTAGGATTCGAGTTACAAGAACAAGGGCCAAACCAACCACCCAAGAATGGAATCGTCGAGCGAAAACACTTGACACCCTCCTAGAAGCAGCTTTTCTTGCCACCAGACCGTTCTCCATCAATTAGGAATCAGATGCCGTCACTAAACACATTCCTTAAATTGTAGCCATTTATTGAGTGTTTTTTTTGGTGTCTAATCCACATATATATTACCATTGCCCTTGATTTTATTGACTGTATATCTCTTAAATGTCAACATATACATGTGTGATTTAGTTTACGAACATTTTTCAATGCCGAGAACCTCGATCAGAGAGTAAAAAAGGCGTAAGGTTCACAATGGTGTAAAATTAAAAAGGGATATACCGAGCTAGGATTCGAATTACAGGAACAAGGGCCAAACCAACCACCCAAAAATGGAATGGTCGAGCGAAAACACTTGACAACCTCCTAGAAGCAGCTTTTCTTGCCATCAGACCTTTCTCCATCAATTAGGAATCTGATGCCGTCACTAAACACATTCCTTAAATTGTAGCCATTTGTTGAGTGTTTTTTTTTTCTTTTGGTGTCTAATCCGCATATATATCACCATTGCCCATGATTTTATTGACTGTATATCTCTTAAATGTCAACATATACACGTTTAATTTAGTTTACGAAAATTTTTCAATGCCGAGAACCTCGATTAGAGAGTAAAAAAGGCGTAAGGTTCACAATGGTGTAAAATAAAAATGGGATATACCGGGCTAGGATTCGAGTTACAGGAACAAGGGCCAAAGCAACCACCTAAGAATGGAATCGATGAGCGAAAACACTTGACAACCTCGTAGAAGCAGCTTTTCTTGCCACCAGAACTTTCTCCATTAATTAGGAATCTGATGCCGTCACTAAACACATTCCTTAAATTGTAGCCATTTGTTGAGTGATTTTTTTGGTGTCTAATCCGCATATATATCACCATTGCCCTTGATTTCCTGGACTGTATATCTCTTAAATGTCAACATATACACCTGTGATTTAGTTTACGAAGATTTTTCAATGCCGAGATCCTCGATCAGAGAGTAAAAAAGGCGTAAGGTTCACAATGGTGTAAAATTAAAATGGGATATACCGGGCTAGGATTCGAGTTACAGGAACAATGGCCAAACCACCCACCCAAGAATGGAATCATCGAGCGAAAACACTTGACAACTTCCTAGAAGCAGCTTTACCTGCCATCGGACCTTTCTCCATCAATTAGGAATCTGATGCCGTCACTAAACACATTCCTTAAATTTTAGCCATTTGTGGAGTGTATTTTTTGGTGTCTAATCTGCATATATATTTCCATTGTCCTTGATTTTCGTGACTGTAAATCTCTTAAATGGCAACATATGCATGTGTGATTTAGTTTACGAAGATTTTCAAATGCCGAGAACCTCGATCAGAGAGTAAAAAAGGCGTAAGGTTCACAATGCTGTAAAATTAAAATGGGATATACCGGGCTAGGATTCGTGTTACAGGAATAAGGGCCAAACCAACCAACCAAGAATGGAATCGTCGAGCGAAAACACTCGACAACCTCCTAGAAGCAGCTTTTCTTGCCACCAGACATTTCTCCATCAATTAGGAATCTGATGCCGTCACTAAACACATTCCTTAAATTGTAGCCATTTGTTTAGTGTTTTGTTTTGGTGTCTAATCCGCATATATATCACCATTGCCCTTAATTTTCTTGACTGTATATCTCTTAAATGTCAACATATACACGTGTGATTTAGTTTACGAAGATTTTTAAATGCCGAGAACCTCGATCAGAGAGGAAAAAAGGCGTAAGGTTCACAATGGTGTAAATTTAAAATGAGATATACCGGGCTAGGATTTGAGTTACAGGAACAAGGTCCAAACCAACCACCCAAGAATGGAATCGTCGAGCGAAAACACTTGACAACCTCCTAGAAGCAGCTTTTCTTGCCACCAGACCTTTCTCCATCAATTAGGAATCTGATGCCGTCATTAAACATATTCCTTAAATTGTAGCCATTTGTTGAGTGTTTTTTTTTTGGTGTCTAATCCGCATATATATTACCATTGTCCTTGATTTTCTTGACTGTATATCTCTTAAATGTCAACATATACATGTGTGATTTAGTATACGAAGATTTTTCAATCCCGAGATCCTCGATTAGAGAGTAAAAAAGGCGTAAGGTTCACAATGGTGTAAAATTAAAATGGGATATACCGGTGAAGGATTCGAGTTACAGGAACAAGGGCCAAACCAACCACCAAAGAATGGAATCGTCGAGCGAAAACACTTGACACCCTCCTAGAAGAAGCTTTTCTTGCCACCAGACCTTTCTCCATCAATTAGGAATCAGATGCCGTCACTAAACACATTCCTTATATTGTAGCCATTTGTTGAGTGTTTTTTTTTTGGTGTCTAATCCACATATATATTACCATTGCCCTTGATTTTATTGAATGTATATCTCTTAAATGTCAACATATACATGTGTGATTTAGTTTACGAACATTTTTCAATGCCGAGAACCTCGATCAGAGAGTAAAAAAGGCGTAAGGTTCACAATGGTGTAAAATTAAAATGGGATATACCGGGCTACGATTCGTGTTACAGGAACAAGGGCCAAACCAACCAACCAAGAATGGAATCGTCGAGCGAAAACACTTGACAACCTCCTAGAAGCAGCTTTTCTTGCCATCAGACCTTTCTCCATCAATTAGGAATCTGATGCCGTCACTAAACACATTCCTTAAATTGTAGCCATTTGTTGAGTGTTTTTTTTTTCTTTTGGTGTCTAATCCGCATATATATTACCATTGTCCTTGATTTTCTTGACTGTATATCTCTTAAATGTCAACATACACATGTGTGATTTAGTTTACGAAGATTTTTCAATCCCGAGATCCTCGATCAGAGAGTAAAAAAGGCGTAAGGTTCACAATGGTGTAAAATTAAAATGGGATATACCGGTGTAGGATTCGAGTTACAGGCACAAGGGCCAAACCAACCACCAAAGACTGGAATCGTCGAGCGAAAACACATGACACCCTCCTAGAAGAAGCTTTTCATGCCACTAGACCTTTCTCCATCAATTAGGAATCAGATGTCGTCACTAAACACATTCCTTATATTGTAGCCATTTGTTGAGTGTTTTTTTTGGTGTCTAATCCACATATATATTACCATTGCCCTTGATTTTATTGACTGTATATCTCTTAAATGTCAACATATACATGTGTGATTTAGTTTACGAACATTTTTCAATGCCGAGAACCTCGATCAGAGAGTAAAAAAGGCGTAAGGTTTACAATGGTGTAAAATTAAAATGGGATATACCGGGCTAGGATTCGTGTTACAGGAACAAGGGCCAAACCAACCAACCAAGAATGGAATCGTCGAGCGAAAACACTTGACAACCTCCTAGAAGCAGCTTTTCTTGCCATCAGACCTTTCTCCATCAATTAGGAATCTGATGCCGTCACTAAACACATTCCTTTAATTGTAGCCATTTGTTGAGTGTTTTTTTTTCTTTTGGTGTCTAATCCGCATATATATCACCATTGCCCTTGATTTTATTGACTGTATATCTCTTAAATGTCAACATATACACGTTTGATTTAGTTTACGAAAATTTTTCAATGTCGAGAACCTCGATTAGAGAGTAAAAAAGGCGTAAGGTTCACAATGGTGTAAAATTAAAATGGGATATACCGGGCTAGGATTCGAGTTACAGGAACAAGGGCCAAACCAACCACCTAAGAATGGAATCGTTGAGCGAAAACACTTGACAACCTCCTAGAAGCAGCTTTTCTTGCCACCAGAACTTTCTCCATTAATTAGGAATCTGATGCCGTCACTAAACACATTCCTTAAATTGTAGCCATTTGTTGAGTGATTTTTTTGGTGTCTAATCCGCATATATATCACCATTGCCCTTGATTTTCTGGACTGTATATCTCTTAAATGTCAACATAAACACGTGTGATTTAGTTTACGAAGATTTTTCATTGCCAAGATCCTCGATCAGAGAGTAAAAAAGGCGTAAGGTTCACAATGGTGTAACAATAAAATGGGATATACCGGGCTAGGATTCGAGTTACAGGAACAATGGCCAAACCACCCACCCAAGAATGAAATCATCGAGCGAAAACACTTGACAACTTCCTATAAGCAGCTTTACCTGCCACCGGAAATTTCTCCATCAATTAGGAATCTGATGCCGTCACTAAACACATTCCTTAAATTCTAGCCATTTGTGGAGTGTTTTTTTTGGTGTCTAATCCGCATATATATTTCCATTGTCCTTGATTTTCTTAACTGTAAATATCTTAAATGGCAACATATGCATGTGTGATTTAGTTTACGAAGATTTTTCAATGCCGAGAACCTCGATCAGAGAGTAAAAAAGGCGTAAGGTTCACAATGCTGTAAAATTAAAATGGGATATACCGGGCTAGGATTCGTGTTACAGGAACAAGGGCCAAACCAACCAACCAAGAATGGAATCGTCGAGCGAAAACACTTGACAACCTCCTAGAAGCAGCTTTTCTTGCCACCAGACCTTTCTCCATCAATTAGGAATCTGATGCCGTCACTAAACACATTCCTTAAATTGTAGCCATTTGTTTAGTGTTTTCTTTTGGTGCCTGATACGCATATATATCACCATTGCCCTTGATTTTCTTGACTGTATATCTCTTAAATGTCAATATATACACGTGTGATTTAGTTTACGAAGATTTTTCAATGCCGAGAACCTCGATCATAGAGTAAAAAAGGCGTAAGGTTCACAATGGTGTAAATTTAAAATGGGATATACCGGGCTAGGATTCGAGTTACAGGAACAAGGGCCAAACCAACCTCCCAAGAATGGAATCGTCGAGCGAAAACACTTGACAACCGCCTAGAAGCAGCTTTTCTTGCCACCAGACCTTTCTCCATCAATTAGGAATCTGATGCCGTCATTAAACATATTCCGTAAATTATAGCCATTTGTTGAGTGTTTTTTTGGTGTCTAATCCGCATATATATTACCATTGTCCTTGATTTTCTTGACTGTATATCTCTTAAATGTCAACATATACATGTGTGATTTAGTTTACGAAGAGTTTTCAATCCCGAGATCCTCGATCAGAGAGTAAAAAAGGCGTAAGGTTCACAATGGTGTAAAATTAAAATTTGATATACCGGTGTAGGATTCGAGTTACAGGAACAAGGGCCAAACCAACCACCAAAGAATGGAATCATCGAGCGAAAACACTTGACACCCTCCTAGAAGAAGCTTTTCTTGCCACCAGACCATTCTCCATCAATTA
Source organism: Helianthus tuberosus (assembly GCA_030545235.1). NCBI lineage: Eukaryota > Viridiplantae > Streptophyta > Magnoliopsida > Asterales > Asteraceae > Helianthus > Helianthus tuberosus. The sequence continues at coordinate 172,951,770 of CM060451.1, forward strand.
GGAATCAGATGTCGTCACTAAACACATTCCTTAAATTGTAGCCATTAGTTGTGTGTTTTTTTTTTCTTTTGGTGTCTAATCCGCATATATATCACCATTGCCCTTGATTTTCTCGACTGTATATCTCTTAAATGTCAACATATACACGTGTGATTTAGTTTACGAAGATTTTTCAATGCCGAGATCCTCGATCAGAGAGTAAAAAAGGCGTAAGGTTCACAATGGTGTAAAATTAAAATGGGATATACCGGGCTAGGATTCGAGTTACAGGAACAATGGCCAAACCACCCAACCAAGAATGGAATCATCGAGCGAAAACACTTGACAACTTCCTAGAAGCAGCTTTACCTGCCACCGGACCTTTCTCCATCAATTAGGAATCTAATGTCGTCACTAAACACATTCCTTAAATTCTAGCCATTTGTGGAGTGTTTTTTTTGGTGTCTAATCCGCATATATATTTCCATTGTCCTTGATTTTCTTGACTGTAAATCTCTTAAATGCCAACATATGCATGTGTGATTTAGTTTACGAAGATTTTTCAATGCCGAGAACCTCGATCAGAGACTAAAAAAGACGTAAGGTTCACAATGCTGTAAAATTAAAATGGGATATACCGGGCTAGGATTCGTGTTACAGGAGCAAGGGCCAAACCAACCAATGAAGAATGGAATCGTCGAGCGAAAACACTTGACAACCTCTTAGAAGCAGCTTTTCTTGCCACCAGACCTTTCTCCATCAATTAGGAATCTGATGCCGTCACTAAACACATTCCTTAAATTGTAGCCATTTGTTTAGTGTTTTCTTTTGGTGTCTAATCCGCATATATATCACCATTGCCCTTGATTTTCTTGACTGTATATCTCTTAACTGTCAACATATACACGTGTGATTTAGTTTACGAAGATTTTTCAATGCCGAGAACCTCGATCAGAGAGTAAAAAAGGTGTAAGTTTCACAACGGTGTAAATTTAAAATGGGATATACCGGGCTAGGATTCTAGTTACAGGAACAAGGGACAAACTAACCACCCAAGAATGGAATCGTCGAGCGAAAACACTTGACAACCTCCTAGAATCAGCTTTTCTTGCCACCAGACCTTTCTCCATCAGTTAGGAATCTGATGCCGTCATTAAACATATTCCTTAAATTGTAGCCATTTGTTGAGGGTTTTTTTTTGGTGTCTAATCCGCATATATATTACCATTGTCCTTGATTTTCTTGACTGTATATCTCTTAAATGTCAACATATACATGTGTGATTTAGTTTACAAAGATTTTTCAATCCTGAGATCCTCGATCAAAGAGTAAAAAAGGCGTAAGGTTCACAATGGTGTAAAATTAAAATGGGATATACCGGTCTAGGATTCGAGTTACAGGAACAAGGGCCAAACCAACCACCAAAGAATGGAATCGTCGAGCGAAAACACTTGACACCCTCCTAGAAGAAGCTTTTCTTGCCACCAGACCTTTCTCCATCAATTAGGAATTAGATGCCGTCACTAAACACATTCCTTAAATTGTAGCCATTTGTTGAGTGTTTTTTTTGTGTCTAATCCACATATATATTACCATTGCCCTTGATTTTATTGACTGTATATCTCTTAAATGTCAACATATACATGTGTGATTTAGTTTACGAACATTTTTCAATGCCGAGAACCTCGATCAGAGAGTAAAAAAAGGCGTAAGGTTCGCAATGGTGTAAAATTAAAATGGGATATACCGGGCAAGGATTCGAGTTACAGGAACAAGGGCCAAACCAACCACCCAAGAATGGAATCGTCGAGCGAAAACACTTGACAACCTCCTAGAAGCAGCTTTTCTTGCCATCAGACCTGTCTCCATCAATTAGGAATCTGATGCCGTCACTAAACACATTCCTTAATATGTAGCCATTTGTTGAGTGTTTTTTTTTCTTTTGGTGTCTAATCCGCATATATATCACCATTGCCCTTGATTTTATTGACTGTATATCTCTTAAATGTCAACATATACACGTTTGATTTAGTTTACGAAGATTTTTCAATGCCGAGAACCTCGATTAGAGAGTAAAAAAGGCGTAAGGTTCACAATGGTGTAAAATAAAAATGGGATATACCGGGCTAGGATTCGAGTTACAGGAACAAGGGCCAAACCAACCACCTAAGAATGGAATTGTTGAGCGAAAACACTTCACAACCTCCTAGAAGCAGCTTTTCTTGCCACCAGAACTTTCTCAATCAATTGGGAATCTGATGCCGTCACTAAACACATTCCTTAAATTGTAGCCATTTGTTGAGTGTTTTTTTTGGTGTCTAATCCGCATATATATCACCATTGCCATTGATTTTCTCGACTGTATATCTCTTAAATGTCAACATATACACGTTTGATTTAGTTTACGAAGATTATTCAATGCCGAGATCCTCGATCAGAGAGTAAAAAAGGCGTAAGGTTCACAATGGTGTAAAATTAAAATGGGATATACCGGGCTAGGATTCGAGTTACAGGAACAAGGGCCAAACCAACCACCTAAGAATGGAATCATCGAGCGAAAACACTTGACAACCTCCTAGAAGCAGCTTTACCTGCCACCGGACCTTTCTCCATCAATTAGGAATCTGATGCCGTCACTAAACACATTCCTCAAATTCTAGCCATTTGTTGAGTGTTTTTTTGGTGTCTAATCCGCATATATATTACCATTGTCCTTTATTTTCTTGACTGTATATCTCTTAAATGTCAACATATACACGTGTGATTTTGTTTACAAAGATTTTTCAATGCCGAGAACCTCGATCAGAGAGTAAAAAAGGCGTAAGGTTCACAACGCTGTAAAATTAAAATGGGATATACCGGGCTAGGATTCGTGTTACAGGAACAAGGGCCAAACCAACCAACCAAGAATGGAGTCATCGAGCGAAAACACTTGACAACCTCCTAGAAGCAGCTTTTCTTGCCACCAGAGCTTTCTCCATCAATTAGGAATCTGATGCCGTCACTAAACACATTACTTAAATTATAGCCATTTGTTTAGTGTTTTTTTTTTGTGTCTAATCTGCATATATATGACCATTGCCCTTGATTTTCTTGACTGAATATCTCTTAAATGTCAACATATACACGTGTGATTTAGTTGACGAAGATTTTTCAATGCCGAGAACCTCGATCAGAGAGTAAAAAAGGCGTAAGGTTCACAATGCTGTAAAATTAAAATGGGATATACCGAGCTAAGATTCGTGTTACAGGAACAAGGGCCAAACCAACCAACCAAGAATGGAATCGTCGAGAGAAAACACTTGACAACCTCCTAGAAGCAGCTTTTCTTACCACCAGACTTTTCTCCATCAATTAGGAATCTGATGCCGTCACTAAACACATTCCTTAAATTGTAGTCATTTGTTTAGTGTTTTTTTTGGTTTCTAATATGCATATATATCACCATTGGCCTTAATTTTCTTGACTGTATATCTTTTAAACGTCAACATATACACGTGTGATTTAGTTTACGAAGATTTTTCAATGCCGAGAACCTCGACCAGAGAGTAAAAAAGCCGTAAGGTTCACAATGGTGTAAAATTAAAATGGGATATACCGGGCTAGGATTCGAGTTACAGGAACAAGTGCCAAACCAACCACCCAAGAATGGAATCGTTGAGCTAAATCACTTGACAACCTCCTAGAAGCAGCTTTTCTTGCCACCAGACCTTTCTCCATCAATTAGTAATCTGATGTCGTCACTAAACACATTCCTTAAATTGTAGCCGTTTTTTTAGTGTTTTGTTTTCTTTTGGTGTCTAATCCGCATATATATCACCATTGCCCTTGATTTTCTTGACTGTATATCTCTTAAATGTCAACATATACACGTGTGATTTAGTTTACGAAGATTTTTCAATGCCGAGAACCTCGATCAGAGAGTAAAAAAGGCGTAAGTTTCACAATGGTGTAAATTTAAAATGGGATATACCGGGATGGGATTCGAGTTACAGGAACAAGGGCGAAAACAACCACCCAAGAATGGAATCGTCGAGCGAAAACACTTGACAACCTCCTAGAAGCAGCTTTTCTTGCCACCAGACCTTTCTCCATCAATTAGGAATCTGATGTCGTCATTAAACACATTCCTTAAATTGTAGCCATTTGTTGAGTGTTTTTTTTTTGTGTCTAATCCGCATATATATCACCATTGCTCTTGATTTTCTTGACTGTATATCTCTTAAATGTCAACATATACACGTGTGATTTAGTTTACGAAGATTTTTTAATGCTGAAAACCTCGATCAGAGAGTAAAAAAGGCGTAAGGTTCACAATGGTGTAAAATTAAAATGGGATATACCGGGATAGGATTCGAGTTAGAGGAACAATGGCCAAACCAACCACCCAAGAATGGAATCATTGAGCGAAAACACTTGACAACCTCCTAGAAGTAGCTTTTCTTGCCACCAGAACTTTCTCCATCAATTAGGAATCTGATGCCGTCACAAAACACATTCCTTAAATTGTAGCCATTTGTTGAGTGTGTTTTTTCTTTTGGTGTCTAATCCGCATATATGTCACCATTGCCCTTGATTTTATTGTCTGTATATCTCTTAAATGTCAACATATACACGTGTGATTTAGTTTACGAAGATTTTTCAATGCTGAGAACGTCGATCAGAGAGTAAAAAAGGCGTAAGGTTCCCAATGGTGTTAAATTAAAATGGGATATACCGGGCTAGGATTCGAGTTACAGGAACAAAGGCCAAACCAACCACCCAAGAATGGAATCGTCGAGCGAAAACACTTGACAACCTCCTAGAAGCAGCTTTTCTTGCCACCGGACCTTTCTCCATCAATTAGGAATCTGATGCTGTCACTAAACACATTCCTTAAATTGTAACCATTTGTTGAGTGTTTTCTTTTGGTGTCTAATCCGCATATATATTACCATTGCCCTTGATTTTCTCGACTGTGTATCTCTTAAATGTCAACATATACATGTGTGATTTAGTTTACGAAGATTTTTCAATGCCGAGAACCTCGATCAGAGAGTAAAAAAGGCGTAAGGTTCACAATGGTGTAAAAATAAAACGGGATATACCGGGCTAGGATTCGTGTTACAGGAACAAGGGCCAAACCAACCAACCAAGAATGGAATCGTCGAGCGAAAAAACTTGACAACCTCCTAGAAGCAGCGTTTCTTGCTACCAGACCTTTCTCCATCAATTAGGAATCTGATGCCGTCACCAAACACATTCCTTAAATTGTAGCCATTTGTTTAGTGTTTTTTTGGTGTCTAATATGCGTATATATCACCATCGCCTTTGATTTTCTTGACTGTATATCTCTTAAATGTCAACATATACACGTGTGATTTAGTTTACGAAGATTTTTCAATGCCGAGAACCTCGATCAGAGAGTAAAAAAGGCGTAAGGTTCACAATGGTTTAGAATTAAAATGGGATATACCGGGCTTGGATTCGAGTTACAGGAACAATGGCCAAACCAACCACCCAAGAATGGAATCGTCGAGCGAAAACACTTGACAACCTCCTAGAAGCAGCTTTTTTTGCCACTATACCTTTCTCCATCAATTAGGAATCTGATGCCGTCACTAAACACATTCCTTAAATTGTATCCATTTGTTGAGTGTTTTTTTTATGTCTAATCCGCATATATATCACCATTGCCATTAATTTTCTTGATTGTATATCTCTTAAATGTCAACATATACACTTGTGATTTAGTTTACGAAGACTTTCCAATGCCGACAACCTCGATCAGAGAGTAAAAAAGACGTAAGGTTCACAATGGTGTAAAATTAAAATGGGATATACCGGGCTAGGATTCGAGTTACAGGGACAAGGGCCAAACCAACCACCCAAGAATGGAATCGTCAAGCGAAAACACTTGACAACCTCCCAGAAGCAGCTTTTCTTGCTACCAGACCTTTCTCCGTCTATTAGGAATCGGATGCCGTCACTAAACACATTCTTTAAATTGTAGCTATTTGTTGAGTGTTTTTTTTGGTGTCTAATCTGCATATATATTACCATTGCCCTTGATTTTCTTGATTGTATATCTCTTAAATGTCAACATATTCACGTGTGATTTAGTTTACGAAGATTTTTCAATATCGAGAACCTCGATCAGAGAGTAAAAAAGGCGCAAGGTTCACAATGGTGTAAAATTAAAATAGGATATACCGGGCTTAGATTCGAGTTACAGGAACAAGGGCCAAACCAACCACCCAAGAATGGAATCGTTGAGAAAAAACACTTGACAACCTCCTAGAAGCAGCTTTTCTTGCCACCAGACCTTTCTCCATCAAGTAGGAATCTGATGCCGTCACTAAACACATTCCTTAAATTGTAGCCATTTGTTGAGTGCTTTTTTTGGTGTCTAATCCGCATATATATCACCATTGCCCTTGATTTTGTTGATTGTATATCTCATAAATGTCAACATATACACGTGTGATTTAGTTTATGAATATTTTTCAATGCTGAGAACCTCGATCAGAGAGTAAAAAAGGCGTAAGGTTCACAATGGTGTAAAATTAAAATGGGATATACCGGGCTAGGATTCGAGTTACAGGAACAAGGGCCAAACCAACCACCCAAGAATGGAATCGTCGTGCGAAAACACTTGACAACCTCCTAGAAGCATCTTTTCTTGCCACTAGACCTCTCTCCATCAATTAGAAATCTGATGCCGTCACTAAACACATTCCGTAAATAGTAGCCATTTGTTGAGTGTTTTTTTTGGTGTCTAATCCGCATATATATTTCCATTGCCCTTGATTTTATTGACTGTATATCTCTTAAATGTCAACATATACACGTGTGATTCACTTTACGAAGATTTTTCAATAACGAGAACCTCGATCAGAGAGTAAAAAAGGCTTATGGTTCACAATGGTGCAAAATTAAAATGGGATATACCGGGCTAGAATTCGAGTTACAAGAACAACGGCCAAACCAACCACCCAAGAATGGAATCGTCAAGAGAAAACACTTAACAACCTCCTAGAAGCAGCTTTTCTTGCCACCAGACCTTTCTCCATCAATTAGGAATCTGATGACGTCACTAAACAGATTCCTTAAATTGTAGTCATTTGTTGAGTGTTTTTTTTTGGTGTCTAATCCGCATATGTATCACCATTGCCCTTGATTTTCTTGACTGTATATCTCTTAAATGTCAACATATACACGTGTGATTTAGTTTACGATGATTTTTCAATGCCGAGAACCTCAATCAGAGAGTAAAAAAGGCGTAAGGTTCACAATGGTGTAAAATTAAAATGGGATATACCGGCCTAGGATTCGAGTTACAGGAACAAGGGACAAACCAACCACCCAATAATGGAATCGTCGAGCGAAAACACTTAACAACCTCCTAGAAGCGGCTTTTCTTGCCACCAGACCTTTCTCCATCAATTAAGAATCCGATGCCGTCACTAAACACATTCCTTAAATTGTAGCCATTTGTTGAGTGTTTTTTTTGTGTCTAATCCGCATATATATCACCATTGCGATTGATTTTCTTGACTATATATCTCTTAAATGTCAACATATAAACGTGTGATTTAGTTTACGAAGATTTTTCAAAGCCGAAAAAATCGATCGGAGAGTAAAAAAGGCGTAAGGTTCACAATGGTGTAAAATTAAAATGGGATATACCGGGCTAGGATTCGAGTTACAGGAACAATGGCCAAACCAACCACCCAAGAATGGAATCGTCGAGCGAAAACACTTGACAGCCTCCTAGAAGCAGCTTTACCTGCCACCGGACCTTTCTCCATCAATTAGGAATCTGATGCCGTCACTAAACACATTCCTCAAATTCTAGCCATTTGTTGAGTGTTTTTTTGGTGTCTAATCCGCATATATATTACCATTGTCCTTTATTTTCTTGACTGTATATCTCTTAAATGTCAACATATACACGTGTGATTTTGTTTACGAAGATTTTTCAATGCCGAGAACCTCGATCAGAGAGTAAAAAAGGCGTAAGGTTCACAACGCTGTAAAATTAAAATGGGATATACCGGGCTAGGATTCGTGTTACAGGAACAAGGGCCAAACCAACCAACCAAGAATGGAGTCGTTGAGCGAAAACACTTGACAACCTCCAAGAAGCAGCTTTTCTTGCCACCAGAGCTTTCTCCATCAATTAGGAATCTGATGCCGTCACTAAACACATTACTTAAATTATAGCCATTTGTTTAGTGTTTTTTTTTGTGTCTAATCTGCATATATAAGACCATTGCCCTTGATTTTCTTGACTGAATATCTCTTAAATGTCAACATATACACGTGTGATTTAGTTGACGAAGATTTTTCAATGCCGAGAACCTCAATCAGAGAGTAAAAAAAGCGTAAGGTTCACAATGCTGTAAAATTAAAATGGGATATACCGAGCTAAGATTCGTGTTACAGGAACAAGGGCCAAACCAACCAACCAAGAATGGAATCGTCGAGAGAAAACACTTGACAACCTCCTAGAAGCAGCTTTTCTTACCACCAGACTTTTCTCCATCAATTAGGAAACTGATGCCGTCACTAAACACATTCCTTAAATTGTAGTCATTTGTTTAGTGTTTTTTTTTTGTGTCTAATATGCATATATATCACCATTGGCCTTGATTTTCTTGACTGTATATCTTTTAAACGTCAACATATACACGTGTGATTTAGTTTACGAAGATTTTTCAATGCCGAGAACCTCGACCAGAGAGTAAAAAAGCCGTAAGGTTCACAATGGTGTAAAATTAAAATGGGATATACCGGGCTAGGATTCGAGTTACAGGAACAAGTGCCAAACCAACCACCCAAGAATGGAATCGTTGAGCTAAATCACTTGACAACCTCCTAGAAGCAGCTTTTCTTGCCACCAGACCTTTCTCCATCAATTAGTAATCTGATGTCGTCACTAAACACATTCCTTAAATTGTAGCCGTTTTTTTAGTGTTTTGTTTTCTTTTGGTGTCTAATCCGCATATATATCACCATTGCCCTTGATTTTCTTGACTGTATATCTCTTAAATGTCAACATATACATGTGTGATTTAGTTTACGAATATTTTTCAATGCCGAGAACCTCGATCAGAGAGTAAAAAAGGCGTAAGGTTCACAATGGTGTAAATTTAAAATGGGATATACCGGGATGGGATTCGAGTTACAGGAACAAGGGCCAAAACAACCACCCAAGAATGGAATCGTCGAGCGAAAATACTTGACAACCTCCTAGAAGCAGCTTTTCTTGCCACCAGACCTTTCTCCATCAATTAGGAATCTGATGCCGTCATTAAACACATTTCTTAAATTGTAGCCATTTGTTGAGTGTTTTTTTTGTGTCTAATCCGCATATATATCACCATTGCTCTTGATTTTCTTGACTGTATATCTCTTAAATGTCAACATATACACGTGTGATTTAGTTTACGAAGATTTTTTAATGCTGAAAACCTCGATCAGAGAGTAAAAAAGGCGTAAGGTTCACAATGGTGTAAAATTAAAATGGGATATACCGGGATAGGATTCGAGTTAGAGGAACAATGGCCAAACCAACCACCCAAGAATGGAATCATTGAGCGAAAACACTTGACAACCTCCTAGAAGTAGCTTTTCTTGCCACCAGAACTTTCTCCATCAATTAGGAATCTGATGCCGTCACAAAACACATTCCTTAAATTGTAGCCATTTGTTGAGTGTGTTTTTTCTTTTGGTGTCTAATCCGCATATATGTCACCATTGCCCTTGATTTTATTGTCTGTATATCTCTTAAATGTCAACATATACACGTGTGATTTAGTTTACGAAGATTTTTCAATGCTGAGAACGTCGATCAGAGAGTAAAAAAGGCGTAAGGTTCCCAATGGTGTTAAATTAAAATGGGATATACCGGGCTAGGATTCGAGTTACAGGAACAAAGGCCAAACCAACCACCCAAGAATGGAATCGTCGAGCGAAAACACTTGACAACCTCCTAGAAGCAGCTTTTCTTGCCACCGGACCTTTCTCCATCAATTAGGAATCTGATGCTGTCACTAAACACATTCCTTAAATTGTAACCATTTGTTGAGTGTTTTCTTTTGGTGTCTAATCCGCATATATATTACCATTGCCCTTGATTTTCTCGACTGTGTATCTCTTAAATGTCAACATATACATGTGTGATTTAGTTTACGAAGATTTTTCAATGCCGAGAACCTCGATCAGAGAGTAAAAAGGCGTAAGGTTCATAATGGTGTAAAAATAAAACGGGATATACCGGGCTAGGATTCGTGTTACAGGAACAAGGGCCAAACCAACCAACCAAGAATGGAATCGTCGAGCGAAAAAACTTGACAACCTCCTAGAAGCAGCGTTTCTTGCTACCAGACCTTTCTCCATCAATTAGGAATCTGATGCCGTCACCAAACACATTCCTTAAATTGTAGCCATTTGTTTAGTGTTTTTTTGGTGTCTAATATGCGTATATATCACCATCGCCTTTGATTTTCTTGACTGTATATCTCTTAAATGTCAACATATACACGTGTGATTTAGTTTACGAAGATTTTTCAATGCCGAGAACCTCGATCAGAGAGTAAAAAAGGCGTAAGGTTCACAATGGTTTAGAATTAAAATGGGATATACCGGGCTTGGATTCGAGTTACAGGAACAATGGCCAAACCAACCACCCAAGAATGGAATCGTCGAGCGAAAACACTTGACAACCTCCTAGAAGCAGCTTTTTTTGCCACTATACCTTTCTCCATCAATTAGGAATCTGATGCCGTCACTAAACACATTCCTTAAATTGTATCCATTTGTTGAGTGTTTTTTTTATGTCTAATCCGCATATATATCACCATTGCCCTTAATTTTCTTGATTGTATATCTCTTAAATGTCAACATATACACGTGTGATTTAGTTTACGAAGACTTTCCAATGCCGACAACCTCGATCAGAGAGTAAAAAAGACGTAAGGTTCACAATGGTGTAAAATTAAAATGGGATATACCGGGCTAGGATTCGAGTTACAGGGACAAGGGCCAAACCAACCACCCAAGAATGGAATCGTCAAGCGAAAACACTTGACAACCTCCCAGAAGCAGCTTTTCTTGCTACCAGACCTTTCTCCGTCTATTAGGAATCGGATGCCGTCACTAAACACATTCCTTAAATTGTAGCTATTTGTTGAGTGTTTTTTTGGGTGTCTAATCCGCATATATATTACCATTGCCCTTGATTTTCTTGATTGTATATCTCTTAAATGTCAACATATACACGTGTGATTTAGTTTACGAAGATTTTTCAATATCGAGAACCTCGATCAGAGAGTAAAAAAGGCGCAAGGTTCACAATGGTGTAAAATTAAAATAGGATATACCGGGCTTAGATTCGAGTTACAGGAACAAGGGCCAAACCAACCACCCAAGAATGGAATCGTTGAGAAAAAACACTTGACAACCTCCTAGAAGCAGCTTTTCTTGCCACCAGACCTTTCTCCATCAAGTAGGAATCTGATGCTGTCACTAAACACATTCCTTAAATTGTAGCCATTTGTTGAGTGCTTTTTTTGGTGTCTAATCCGCATATATATCACCATTGCCCTTGATTTTGTTGATTGTATATCTCTTAAATGTCAACATATACACGTGTGATTTAGTTTATGAATATTTTTCAATGCTGAGAACCTCGATCAGAGAGTAAAAAAGGCGTAAGGTTCACAATGGTGTAAAATTAAAATGGGATATACCGGGCTAGGATTCGAGTTACAGGAACAAGGGCCAAACCAACCACCCAAGAATGGAATCGTCGTGTGAAAACACTTGACAACCTCCTAGAAGCATCTTTTCTTGCCACTAGACCTCTCTCCATCACTTAGAAATCTGATGCCGTCACTAAACACATTCCTTAAATAGTAGCCATTTGTTGAGTGTTTTTTTTGGTGTCTAATCCGCATATATATTTCCATTGCCCTTGATTTGATTGACTGTATATCTATTAAATGTCAACATATACACGTGTGATTCACTTTACGAAGATTTTTCAATAACGAGAACCTCGATCAGAGAGTAAAAAAGGCTTATGGTTCACAATGGTGCAAAATTAAAATGGGATATACCGGGCTAGAATTCGAGTTACAAGAACAAGGGCCAAACCAACCACCCAAGAATGGAATCGTCAAGAGAAAACACTTAACAACCTCCTAGAAGCAGCTTTTCTTGCCACCAGACCTTTCTCCATCAATTAGGAATCTGATGACGTCACTAAACAGATTCCTTAAATTGTAGTCATTTGTTGAGTGTTTTTTTTTGGTGTCTAATCCGCATATGTATCACCATTGCCCTTGATTTTCTTGACTGTATATCTCTTAAATGTCAACATATACACGTGTGATTTAGTTTACGATGATTTTTCAATGCCGCGAACCTCAATCAGAGAGTAAAAAAGGCGTAAGGTTCACAATGGTGTAAAATTAAAATGGGATATACCGGCCTAGGATTCGAGTTAGAGGAACTAGGGCCAAACCAACCATCCAAGAATGGAATCCTCGAGGGAAAACACTTGACAACCTCCTAGAAGCATCTTTTCTTGCCACCAGACCTTTCACCATCAATTAGGAATCAGATGTCGTCACTAAACACATTCCTTAAAGTGTAGCCATTTGTTGAGTGTTTTTTGTTGTTGTCTAATCCGCACATATACCACCATTGCCCATGATTTTCTTGACTGTATATCTCTTAAATGTCAACATATACACGTGTGATTTAGTTTATGAAGATTTTCCAATGCCGAGAACCTCGATCAGAGAGTAAAAAAGGCGTAAGGTTCACAATGGTGTAAAATTAAAATGGGATACACAGGGCTAGGATTCGAGTTACAGGAACAAGGGCCAAACCAACCACCCATGAATGGAATCGTCAAGTGAAAACACTTGACCACCTCCCAGAAGCGGCTTTTTTTGCCACCAGACCTTTCTCCATCAATTAGGAATCTGATGCCGTCACTAAACACATTCCTTAAATTGTAGCCATTTGTTGAATGTTTTTTTTGGTGTCTAATCCGCATATATATCACCATTGCCCTTGATTTTCTTGACTGTATATCGCTTAAATGTCAACATATACATGTGTGATTTAGTTTACGAAGATTTTTCAATGACGAGAACCTCGATTAGAGAATAAAAAAGGAGTAAGGTTCACAAGGGTGTAAAATTAAAATAGGATACACCGGGCTAGGATTCAAGTTACAGGAAAAAGGGCCAAACCAACCACCCAATAATGGAATCGTCGAGCGAAAACACTTGACAGCCTCCTAGAAGCAGCTTCTCTTGCCACCAGACCTTTCTCCATCAATTAGGAATCTGATGCCGTCACTAAACACATTCCTTAAATTGTAGCCATTTGTTGAGTGTTTTTTTTGTGTCTAATCCGCATATATATTATCATTGCCCTTGATTTTCTTGACTGTATATCTCTTAAATGACAACATATACACGTGTGATTTAGTATACGAAGATTTTTCAATGCCGAGAACCTCGATCAGAGAGTAAAAAAGTCGTAAGGTTCACAACGGTGTAAAATTAAAATGGGATATACTGGGCTAGGATTCGAGTTACAGCAACTAGGGCCAAACCAACCACCCAAGAATGGAATCCTCGAGCGAAAACACTTGACAACCTCCTAGAAGCAGCTTTTCTTGCCACCAGACCTTTCTCTTTCAATTAGGAATCTGATGCCGTCACTAAACACATTCCTTAAATTGTAGCCATTTGTTGAGTGATTTTTTTTGTTGTCTAATCCGCACATATATCACCATTGCCCTTGATTTTCTTGACTGTATATCTCTTAAATGTCAACATATACACGTGTGATTTAGTTTACGAAGATTTTCCAATGCCGAGAACCTCGATCTGAGAGTAAAAAAGGCGTAAGGTCCACAATGGTGTAAAATTAAAATGGGATATACCGACTTAGGATTCGAGTTACAGGAACAAGGGCCAAACCAACCACCCAAGAATGGAATCGTCGAGCGAAAACACTTGACAACCTCCTAGAAGCGGCTTTTCTTGCCACCAGACCTTTCTCCATCAATTAGGAATCTGATGTCATCACTAAACACATTCCTTAAATTGTAACCATTTGTTGAATGTTTTTTTTGGTGTCTATTCCGCATATATATCACCATTGCCCTTGATTTTCTTGACTGTATATCTCTGAAATGTCAACATATACACGTGTGATATAGTTTACGAAGATTTTTCAATGCCGAGAACCTCGATCTGAGAGTAAAAAATGCGTAAGGCCCACAATGGTGTAAAATTAAAATGGGATATACCGACTTAGGATTCGAGTTACAGGAACAAGGGCCAAACCAACCACCCAAGAATGGAATCGTCAAGAGAAAACACTTAACAACCTCCTAGAAGCAGCTTTTCTTGCCACCAGACCTTTCTCCATCAATTAGGAATCTGATGACGTCACTAAACAGATTCCTTAAATTGTAGTCATTTGTTGAGTGTTTTTTTTTTTGGTGTCTAATCCGCATATGTATCACCATTTCCCTTGATTTTCTTGACTGTATATCTCTTAAATGTCAACATATACACGTGTGATTTAGTTTACGATGATTTTTCATTGCCGAGAACCTCAATCAGAGAGTAAAAAAGGCGTAAGGTTCACAATGGTGTAAAATTAAAATGGGATATACCGGCCTAGGATTCGAGTTACAGGAACAAGGGACAAACCAACCACCCAATAATGGAATCGTCGAGCGAAAACACTTGACAACCTCCTAGAAGCAGCTTTTCTTGCCACCAGACCTTTCTCCTTCAATTAGGAATCTGATGCCGTCACTAAACACATTCCTTAAATTGTAGCCATTTGTTGAGTGATTTTTTTTGTTGTCTAATCCGCACATATATCACCATTGCCCTTGATTTTCTTGACTGTATATCTCTTAAATGTCAACATATACACGTGTGATTTAGTTTACGAAGATTTTCCAATGCCGAGAACCTCGATCTGAGAGTAAAAAAGGCGTAAGGTCCACAATGGTGTAAAATTAAAATGGGATATACCGACTTAGGATTCGAGTTACAGGAACAAGGGCCAAACCAACCACCCAAGAATGGAATCGTCGAGCGAAAAAACTTGACAACCTCCTAGAAGCGGCTTTTCTTGCCACCAGACCTTTCTCCATCAATTAGGAATCTGATGTCATCACTAAACACATTCCTTAAATTGTAACCATTTGTTGAATGTTTTTTTTGGTGTCTATTCCGCATATATATCACCATTGCCCTTGATTTTCTTGACTGTATATCTCTGAAATGTCAACATATACAAGTGTGATATAGTTTACGAAGATTTTTCAATGCCGAGAACCTCGATCTGAGAGTAAAAAAGGCGTAAGGTCCACAATGGTGTAAAATTAAAATGGGATATACCGACTTAGGATTCGAGTTACAGGAACAAGGGCCAAACCAACCACCCAAGAATGGAATCGTCAAGAGAAAACACTTAACAACCTCCTAGAAGCAGCTTTTCTTGCCACGAGACCTTTCTCCATCAATTAGGAATCTGATGACGTCACTAAACAGATTCCTTAAATTGTAGTCATTTGTTGAGTGTTTTTTTTTGGTGTCTAATCCGCATATGTATCACCATTGCCCTTGATTTTCTTGACTGTATATCTCTTAAATGTCAACATATACACGTGTGATTTAGTTTACGATGATTTTTCATTGCCGAGAACCTCAATCAGAGAGTAAAAAAGGCGTAAGGTTCACAATGGTGTAAAATTAAAATGGGATATACCGGCCTAGGATTCGAGTTACAGGAACAAGGGACAAACCAACCACCCAATAATGGAATCGTCGAGCGAAAACACTTAACAACCTCCTAGAAGCGGCTTTTCTTGCCACAAGACCTTTCTCCATCAATTAAGAATCCGATGCCGTCACTAAACACATTCCTTAAATTGTAGCCATTTGTTGAGTGTTTTTTTTGTGTCTAATCCGCATATATATCACCATTGCGATTGATTTTCTTGACTATATATCTCTTAAATGTCAACGTATACACGTGTGATTTAGTTTACGAAGATTTTTCAAAGCCGAAAAAATCGATCGGAGAGTAAAAAAGGCGTAAGGTTCACAATGGTGTAAAATTAAAATGGGATATACCGGGCTAGGATTCGAGTTACAGGAACAATGGCCAAACCAACCACCCAAGAATGGAATCGTCGAGCGAAAACACTTGACAGCCTTCAAGAAGCAGCTTTTCTTGCCACCAGACCTTTCTCCATCAATTAGGAATCTGATGCCGTCACTAAACACATTCCTTAAATTGTAGCCATTTGTTGAGTGTTTTTTTTTTGTGTTTAATCCGCATATATATTACCATTGCCCTTGATTTTCTTGACTGTATATCTCTTAAATGACAACATATACACGTGTGATTTTGTATACGAAGATTTTTCAATGCCGAGAACCTCGATCAGAGAGTAAAAAAGGCGTAAGGTTCACAATGGTGAAAAATTAAAATGGGATATAACGGGCTAGGATTCGAGTTAGAGGAACTAGGGCCAAACCAACCATCCAAGAATGGAATCCTCGAGGGAAAACACTTGACAAACTCCTAGAAGCATCTTTTCTTGCCACCAGACCTTTCACCATCAATTAGGAATCTGATGTCGTCACTAAACACATTCCTTAAAGTGTAGCCATTTGTTGAGTGTTTTTTTTGTTGTCTAATCCGCACATATACCACCATTGCCCATGATTTTCTTGACTGTATATCTCTTAAATGTCAACATATACACGTGTGATTTAGTTTATGAAGATTTTCCAATGCCGAGAACCTCGATCAGAGAGTAAAAAAGGCGTAAGGTTCACAATGGTGTAAAATTAAAATGGGATACACAGGGCTAGGATTCGAGTTACAGGAACAAGGGCCAAACCAACCACCCATGAATGGAATCGTCAAGTGAAAACACTTGACCACCTCCCAGAAGCGGCTTTTTTTGCCACCAGACCTTTCTCCATCAATTAGGAATCTGATGCCGTCACTAAACACATTCCTTAAATTGTAGCCATTTGTTGAATGTTTTTTTTGGTGTCTAATCCGCATATATATCACCATTGCCCTTGATTTTCTTGACTGTATATCGCTTAAATGTCAACATATATATGTGTGATTTAGTTTACGAAGATTTTTCATTGACGAGAACCTCGATTAGAGAATAAAAAAGGAGTAAGGTTCACAAGGGTGTAAAATTAAAATAGGATACACCGGGATAGGATTCAAGTTACAGGAAAAAGGGCCAAACCAACCACCCAAGAATGGAATCGTCGAGCGAAAACACTTGACAGCCTCCTAGAAGCAGCTTCTCTTTCCACCAGACCTTTCTCCATCAATTAGGAATCTGATGCCGTCACTAAACACATTCCTTAAATTGTAGCCATTTGTTGAGTGTTTTTTTGTGTCTAATCCGCATATATATTACCATTGCCCTTGATTTTCTTGACTGTATATCTCTTAAATGACAACATATACACGTGTGATTTAGTATACGAAGATTTTTCAATGCCGAGAACCTCGATCAGAGAGTAAAAAAGGCGTAAGGTTCATAACGGTGTAAAATTAAAATGTGATATACTGGGCTAGGATTCGAGTTACAGCAACTAGGGCCAAACCAACCACCCAAGAATGGAATCCTCGAGCGAAAACACTTGACAACCTCCTAGAAGCAGCTTTTCTTGACACCAGACCTTTCTCCTTCAATTAGGAATCTGATGCCGTCACTAAACACATTCCTTAAATTGTAGCCATTTGTTGAGTGATTTGTTTTGTTGTCTAATCCGCACATATATCACCATTGCCCTTGATTTTCTTGACTGTATATCTCTTAAATGTCAACATATACACGTGTGATTTAGTTTACGAAGATTTTCCAATGCCGAGAACCTCGATATGAGAGTAAAAAAGGCGTAAGGTCCACAATGGTGTAAAATTAAAATGGGATATACCGACTTAGGATTCGAGTTACAGGAACAAGGGCCAAACCAACCACCCAAGAATGGAATCATCGAGCGAAAACACTTGACAACCTCCTAGAAGCGGCTTTTCTTGCCACCAGACCTTTCTCCATCAATTAGGAATCTGATGTCATCACTAAACACATTCCTTAAATTGTAACCATTTGTTGAATGTTTTTTTTGGTGTCTATTCCGCATATATATCACCATTGCCCTTGATTTTCTTGACTGTATATCTCTGAAATGTCAACATATACACGTGTGATATAGTTTACGAAGATTTTTCAATGCCGAGAACCTCGATCTGAGAGTAAAAAAGGCGTAAGGCCCACAATGGTGTAAAATTAAAATGGGATCACCGGTCTAGGATTCGACTAACAGGAAAAAGGGCCAAACCAACCACCCAAGAATAGAATCGTCGAGCGAAAACACTTGAGAACCTCCTAGAAGCAGCTTTTCTTGCCACCAGACCTTTCTCCATCAATTAGGAATCTGATGCCGTCACTAAACACATTCTTTAAATTGTAGCCAGTTGTTGAGTGTTTTTTTTGTGTCTAATCCGCATACATATCACCATTGCCCTTAATTTTCTTGAATGTATATCTCTTAAATGTCAACATATACACTTGTGATTTAGTTTTCGAAGATTTTTCAATGATGAAAACATCGATCAGAGAGTAAAAAAGGCGTAAGGTTCACAATGGTGTAAAATTAGAATTGGATATACCGGGCTAGGATTCGAGTTACACGCACAAGGGCCAAACCAACCACTCAAGAATGGAATCGTCGAGCAAAAACACTTGACAACCTCCTAAAAGCAGCTTTTCTTGCCACCAGACCTTTCTCCATCAATTAGGAATCTGATGCCGTCACTAAACACATTCCTTAAATTGTAGTAATTTGTTGAGTGTTTTTTTTGGGTGTCTAATCCGCATATATATCACCATTGCCCTTGATTTTGTTGCTTGCATATCTCTTAAATGTCAACATATAAACGTGTGATTTAGTTTACGAAGATTTTTCAATGCCGAGAACCTCGATCAGAGAGTAAAAAAGGCGTAAGGTTCACAATGGTGTAAAATTAAAATGGGATATACCGGCCTAGGATTCGAGTTACAGGAACAAGGGCCAAACCAACCACCCAAGAATGGAATCGTCGAGCGAAAACACTTGACAACCTCCTAGAAGCGGCTTTTCTTGCCACCAGACCTTTCTCCATCAATTAGGAATCTGATGTCGTCATTAAACACATTCCTTAAATTGTAGCCATTTGTTGAGTGTTTTTTTTTGGTGTCTAATCCGCATATATATCACCATTGCCCTTGATTTTCTTGACTGTATATCTCTTAAATGTCAACATATACACGTGTGATTTGGTTTACGAAGATTTTTCAATGCCGACAACCTCGATCAAAGAGTAAAAAAGGCGTAAGGTTCACAATGGTGTAAAATTAGAATTGGATACACCGGGCTTGGATTCAAGTTACAGGAAAAAGGGCCAAACCAACCACCCAAGAATTGAATCGTCGAGCGAAAACACTTGACAGCCTCCTAGAAGCAGCTTCTCTTGCCACCAGACCTTTCTCCATCAATTAGGAATCTGATGCCGTCACTAAACACATTCCTTAAATTGTAGCCATTTGTTGAGTGATTTTTTCTGTTGTCTAATCCGCATATATATCACCATTGCCCTTGATTTTCTTGACTGTATATCTCTTAAATGTCAACATATACATGTGTGATTTAGTTTACGAAGATTTTCCAATCCCGAGAACCTCGATCAGAGAGTAAAAAAGATGTAAGGTTCACAATGGTGTAAAATTAAAATGGGATATACCGGCTTAGGATTCGAGTTACAGGAACAAGGGCCAAACCAACCACCCAAGAATGGAATCGTCGAGCGAAAACACTTGGCAACCTCCTAGAAGCGGCTTTTCTTGCCACCAGACCTTTCTCCATCAATTAGGAATCTGATGTCATCACTAAACACATTCCTTAAATTGTAACCATTTGTTGAATGTTTTTTTTGGTGTCTAATCCGCGTATATATCACCATTGCCCTTGATTTTCTTGACTGTATATCTCTTAAATGTCAACATATACACGTGTGATTTAGTTTACGAAGATTTTTCAATGCCGAGAACCTCGATCAGAGAGTAAAAAAGGCATAAGGTTCACAATGGTGTAAAATTAAAATGGGATCACCGGGCTAGGATTCGACTAACAGGAAAAAGGGCCAAACCAGCCACCCAAGAATAGAATCGTCGAGCGAAAACACTTGACAACCTCCTAGAAGCAGCTTTTCTTGCCACGAGACCTTTCCCCATCAATTAGAAATCTGATGCCGTCACTAAACACATTCTTTAAATTGTAGCCATTTGTTGAGTGTTTTTTTGGTGTCTAATCCGCATACATATCACCATTGCCTTTGATTTTCTTGAATGTATATCTCTTAAATGTCAACATATACACTTGTGATTTAGTTTTCGAAGATTTTTCAATGACGAAAACATCGATCAGAGAGTAAAAACTGCGTAAGGTTCACAATGGTGTAAAATTAGAATTGGATATACCGGGCTAGGATTCGAGTTACACGCACAAGGGCCAAACCAACCACCCAAGAATGGAATCGTCGAGCAAAAACACTTGACAACCTCCTAAAAGCAGCTTTTCTTGCCACCA
The DNA here is from genome assembly GCA_030545235.1 of Helianthus tuberosus. Classification (NCBI taxonomy): domain Eukaryota; kingdom Viridiplantae; phylum Streptophyta; class Magnoliopsida; order Asterales; family Asteraceae; genus Helianthus; species Helianthus tuberosus. The sequence continues at coordinate 172,972,454 of CM060451.1, forward strand.
GACCTTTCTCCATCAATTAGCAATCTGATGCCGTCACTAAACACATTCCTTAAATTGTAGCCATTTGTTGAGTGTTTTTTTTTTGGGTGTCTAATCCGCATATATATCACCATTGCCCTTGATTTTGTTGACTGCATATCTCTTAAATGTCAACATATACACGTGTGATTTAGTTTACGAAGATTTTTCAATGCCGAGAACCTCGATCAGAGAGTAAAAAAGGCGTAAGGTTCACAATGGTGTAAAATTAAAATGGGATATACCGGCCTAGGATTCGAGTTACGGGAACAAGGGCCAAACTAAACACCCAAGAATGGAATTGTCGAGCGAAAACACTTGACAACATCCTAGAAGCGGCTTTTCTTGCCACCAGACCATTCTCCATCAATTCGGAATCTGATGTCGTCACTAAACACATTCCTTAAATTGTAGCCATTTGTTGAGTGTTTTTTTTTTGTGTCTAATCCGCAGATATATCACCATTGCCCTTGATTTTCTTAACTGTATATCTCTTAAATGTCAACATATACACGTGTGATTTAGTTTTCAAAGATTTTTCAATGCCGAGAACCTCGATCAAAGAGTAAAAAAGGCGTAAGGTTCACAATGGTGTAAAATTAGAATTGGATACACCGGGCTAGGATTCATATCTCTTAAATGTCAACATATACACGTGTGATTTAGTTTACAAAGATTTTTCAATGCCGAGAACCTCGACCAGAGAGTAAAAAAGGCGTAAGGTTCACAATGGTGCAAAATTAAAATGGGATACACGGGGCTAGGATTCAAGTTTCAGTAAAAAGGGCCAAACCAACCACCCAAGAATGGAATCGTTGAGCGAAAACACTTGACAGCCTCCTAGAAGCAGCTTCTCTTGCCACCAGACCTTTCTCAATCAATTAGGAATCTGAAGCCGTCACTAAACACATTCCTTAAATTGTAGCCATTTGTTGAGTGTTTTTTTTGGCGTCCAATCCGCATACATATCACCGTTGCCCTTGATTTTCTTCAATGTATACCTCTTAAATAGCAACATATACACGTGTGATTTAGTTTACAAAGATTTTTCATTGCCGAGAACCTCGATCAGAGAGTAAAAAAGGCGTAAGGTTCACAATGGTGGAAAATTAAAATGGGATATACTGGGCTAGAATTCGAGTTAGAGGCACAGGGGCCAAACCAACCACCAAAGAATGGAATCGTCGAGCAAAAACACTTGACAACCTCCTAGAAGCAGCTTTTTTTGCCACCAGACCTTTCTCCATCAATTAGGAATCTGATCCCGTCACTAAACACATTCCTTAAATTGTAGCCATTTGTTGAGTGCTTTTTTGGTGTCTAATCCGCATACATATCACCATTGCCCTTGATTTTCTTCAATGTATACCTCTTAAATAGCAACATATACACGTGTGATTTAGTTTACAAAGATTTTTCATTGCCGAGAACCTCGATCAGAGAGTAAAAAAGGCGTAAGGTTCACAATGGTGCAAAATTAAAATGGGATATACTGGGCTAGAATTCGAGTTAGAGGCACAGGTGCCAAACCAACCACCAAAGAATGGAATCGTCGAGCAAAAACACTTGACAACCTCCTAGAAGCAGCTTTTTTTGCCACCAGACCTTTCTCCATCAATTAGGAATCTGATGCCGTCACTAAACACATTCCTTAAATTGTAGCCACTTGTTGAGTGTTTTTTTGGTGTCTAATCCGCATATATATCACCATTGCCCTTGATTTTCTTAACTGTATATCTCTTAAATGTCAACATATACACGTGTGATTTAGTTTTCGAAGATTTTTCAATGTCGAGAACCTCGATTAGAGAGTAAAAAAGGCGTAAGGTTCACAATGGTGTAAAATTAGAATTGGATATACCGGGCTAGGATTCGAGTTACAGGCACAAGGGCCAAACCAACCACTCAAGAATGGAATCGACGAGCAAAAACACTTGACAACCTCCTAAAAGCAGCTTTTCTTGCCACCAGATCTTTCTCCATCAATTAGGAATCTGATCCCGTCACTAAACACATTCCTTAAATTGTAGCCATTTGTTGAGTGTTTTTTTTTGGGGTGTCTAATCCGCATATATATCACCATTGCCCTTGATTTTGTTGACTGTATATCTCTTAAATGTCAACATATACACGTGTGATTTAGTTTACGAAGATTTTTCAATGCTGAGAACCTCGATCAGAGAATAAAAAAGGCGTAAGGTTCACAATGGTGTAAAATTAAAAAGGGGATACACCGGGCTAGGATTCAAGTTACAGGAAAAAGGGCCAAACCAACCACCCAAGAATGTAATCGTTGATCGAAAACACTTGACAGCCTCCTAGAAGCAGCTTCTCTTGCCACCAGACATTTCTCCATAAATTAGGAATCTGATGCCGTCACTAAATACATTCCTTAAATTGTAGCCATTTGTTTTTAGTTTTTTTTTGGTGTCCAATCCGCATACATATCACCGTTGCCCTTGATTTTCTTCAATGTATACCTCTTAAATAGCAACATATACACGTGTGATTTAGTTTACAAAGATTTTTCATTGCCGAGAACCTCGATCAGAGAGTAAAAAAGGCGTAAGGTTCACAATGGTGCAAAATTAAAATGGGATATACTGGGCTAGAATTCGAGTTACAGGAACAAGGGCCAAACCAACCACCCAAGAATGGAATCGTCAAGTGAAAACACTTGACAACCTCCTAGAAGCAGCTTTTCTTGCCACAAGACCTTTCTCCATCAATTAGGAATCTGATACCGTCACTAAACACATTCCTTAAATTGTAGCCATTTGTTGAGTGTTTTTTTTGGTGTCTAATCCCCATACATATCACCATTGCCCTTGATTTTCTTGAATGTATATCTCTTAAATGTCAACATATACACGTGTGATTTAGTTTACAAAGATTTTTCAATGCCGAGAACCTCGATCAGAGAATAAAAAAGGCGTAAGGTTCACAATGGTGTAAAATTAGAATTGGATATACCGGGCTAGAATTCGAGTTACATGCACAAGGGCCAAACCAAGCACTCAAGAATGGAATCGTCAAGCAAAAATACTTGACAAACTCCTAAAAGCGGTTTTTCTTGCCACCAGACCGTTCTCCATCAATTAGGAATCTGATGCCGTCACTAAACACATTCCTTAAATTGTAGCCATTTGTTGAGTGTTTTTTTTGGGAGTCTAATCCGCATATATATCACCATTGCCCTTGATTTTGTTGACTGTATATCTCTTAAATGTCAACATATACACGTGTGATTTAGTTTACGAAGATTTTTCAATGCCGAGAACCTCGATCAGAGAGTAAAAAGGGCGTAAGGTTCACAATAGTGTAAAATTAAAATGGGATATACCGGCCTAGGATTCGAGTTACAGGAACAAGGGCCAAACCAACCACCCAAGAATGGAATCGTCGAGCGAAAACACTTGACAACCTCCTAGAAGCGGCTTTTCTTGCCACCAGACCTTTCTCCATCAATTAGGAATCTGATGTCGTCACTAAACACATTCCTTAAATTGTAGCCATTTGTTGAATGTTTTTTTTTGGTGTGTAATCCGCATATATATTTACCATTGCCCTTGATTTTCTTGACTGTATATCCCTTAAATGTCAACATTTACACGTTTGATTTAGTTTATGAAGATTTTTCAATGCCGAGAACCTCGATCAGAGAATAAAAAAGGTGTAAGGTTCACAATGGTGTAAAATTAAAATGGGATACACCGGGCTAGGATTCATGTTACAGGAAAAAGGGCCAAACCAACCACCCAAGAATGGAATCGTCGAGCGAAAACACTTGACAGCCTCCTAGAAGCAGCTTCTCTTGCCACCAGACATTTCTCCATCAATTAGGAATCTGATGCCCTCACTAAATACATTCCTTAAATTGTAGCCATTTGTTTTTAGTTTTTTTTGGTGTCCAATACGCATACATATCACCGTTGCCCTTGATTTTCTTGAATGTATAACTCTCAAATGTCAACATATACACGAGTGATTTAGTTTTCGAAGATTTTTCAATGCCGAGAACCTCAATCAGAGAGTAAAAAAGGCATAAGGTTCACAATGGTGTAAAATTAGAATTGGATATACCGGGCTAGGATTCGAGTTAGAGGCACAGGGGCCAAACCAACCACCAAAGAATGGAATCGTCGAGCAAAAACACTTGACAACCTCCTAGAAGAGGCTTTTCTTGCCACCAGACCTTTCTCCATCAATTAGGAATCTGATGTCGTCACTAAACACATTCCTTAAATTGTAGCCATTTGTTGAGTGTTTTTTTTTTGGTGTCTAATCCGCATATATATCACCATTGCCCTTGATTTTCTTGACTGTATATCTCTTAAATGTCAACATATACACGTGTGATTTAGTTTACGAAGATTTTTCAATGCTGAGAACCTCGATCAGAGAATAAAAAAGGCGTAAGGTTCACAATGGTGTAAAATTAAAATGGGATACACCGAGCTAGGATTCAAGTTACAGGAAAAATGGCCAAACCAACCACCCAAGAATGTAATCGTTGATCGAAAACACTTGACAGCCTCCTAGAAGCAGCTTCTCTTGCCACCAGACATTTCTCCATAAATTAGGAATCTGATGCCGTCAGTAAATACATTCCTTAAATTGTAGCCATTTGTTTTTAGTTTTTTTTTGGTGTCCAATCCGCATACATATCACCGTTGCCCTTGATTTTCTTCAATGTATACCTCTTAAATAGCAACATATACACGTGTGATTTAGTTTACAAAGATTTTTCATTGCCGAGAACCTCGATCAGAGAGTAAAAAAGGCATAAGGTTCACAATGGTGCAAAATTAAAATGGGATATACTGGGCTAGAATTCGAGTTACAGGAACAAGGGCCAAACCAACCACCCAAGAATGGAATCGTCAAGTGAAAACACTTGACAACCTCCTAGAAGCAGCTTTTCTTGCCACCAGACCTTTCTCCATCAATTAGGAATCTGATGCCGTCACTAAACACATTCCTTAAATTGTAGCCATTTGTTGAGTGTTTTTTTTGGGTGTCTAATCCGCATATATATCACCATTGCCCTTGATTTTGTTGACTGTATATCTCTTAAATGTCAACATATACACGTGTGATTTAGTTTACGAAGATTTTTCAATGCCGAGAACCTCGATCAGAGAGTAAAAAAGCGTAAGGTTCACAATGGTGTAAAATTAAAATGGGATATACCAGCCTAGGATTCGAGTTACAGGAACAAGGGCCAAACCAACCACCCAAGAATGGAATCGTCGAGCGAAAACACTTGACAACCTCCTAGAAGCGGCTTTTCTTGCCACCAGACCTTTCTCCATCAATTAGGAATCTGATGTCGTCACTAAACACATTCCTTAAATTGTAGCCATTTGTTGAATGTTTTTTTTTTGGTGTGTAATCCGCATATATATTTACCATTGCCCTTGATTTTCTTGACTGTATATCCCTTAAATGTCAACATTTACACGTTTGATTTAGTTTATGAAGATTTTTCAATGCCGAGAACCTCGATCAGAGAATAAAAAAGGTGTAAGGTTCACAATGGTGTAAAATTAAAATGGGATACACCGGGTTAGGATTCATGTTACAGGAAAAAGGGCCAAACCAACCACCCAAGAATGGAATCGTCGAGCGAAAACACTTGACAACGTCCTAGAAGCGGCTTTTCTTGCCACCAGACCTTTCTCCATCAATTAGGAATCTGATGTCGTCACTAAACACATTCCTTAAATTGTAGCCATTTGTTGAGTGTTTTTTTTGGTGTCTAATCCGCATATATATCACCATTGCCCTTGATTTTCTTGACTGTATATCTCTTAAATGTCAACATATACACGTGTGATTTAGTTTACGAATATTTTTAATGCCGAGAACCTCGAAAAGAGAATAAAAGAGGCGTAAGGTTCACAATGGTGTAAAATTAAAATGGGATACAACGGGCTTGGATTCAAGTTACAGGAAAAAGGGCCAAACCAACCACCCAAGAATGAAATCGTCGAGCGAAAACACTTGACAGCCTCCTAGAAGCAGCTTCTCTTGCCACCAGACCTTTCTCCATCAATTAGTAATCTGATGCCGTCACTAAACACATTCCTTAAATTGTAGCCATTTGTTGAGTGTTTTTTTTGTGTCCAATCCGCATACATATCACCATTGCCCTTGATTTTCTTGAATGTATAACTCTTAAATGTCAACATATACAGGTGTGATTTAGTTTTCGAAGATTTTTCAATGCCGAGAACCTCAATCAGAGAGTAAAAAAGGCATAAGGTTCACAATGGTGTAAAATTAGAATTGGATATACCGGCCTAGGATTCGAGTTACAGGCACAAGGGCCAAACCAACTACCAAAGAATGGAATCGTCAAGCAAAATCACTTGACAACCTCCTAAAAGCAGCTTTACTTGCCACCAGACCTTTCTCCATCAATTAGGAATCTGATACCGTCACTAAACACATTCCTTAAATTGTAGCCATTTGTTGATCGTTTTTTTTTGGGGTCCAATCTGCATACATATCACCGTTGCCGTTTATTTTCTTCAATGTATATCTCTTAAATATCAACATATACACGTGTGATTTAGTTTACAAAGATTTTTCAATGCCGAGAACCTCGATCAGAGAGTAAAAAAGGCGTAAGGTTCACAATGGTGCAAAATTAAAATGGGATATACCGGGCTAGAATTCGAGTTACAGGAACAAGGGCCAAACCAACCACCAAAGAATGGAATCGTCAAGTGAAAACACTTGACAACCTCCTAGAAGCAGCTTTTCTTGCCACAAGACCTTTCTTCATCAATTATGAATCTGATACCGTCACTAAACACATTCTTTAAATTGTAGCCATTTGTTGAGTGTTTTTTTTGGTGTCAAATCCGCATACATATCACCATTGCACTTGATTTTCTTGAATGTATATCTCTTAAATGTCAAGATATACACGTGTGATTTAGTTTACAAAGATTTTTCAATGCCCAGAACCTCGATCAGAGAGTGAAAAAGGCGTAAGGTTCACAATGGTGTAAAATTAGAATCGGATATACCGGGCTAGGATTCGAGTTACAGGCACAAAGGCCAAACCAACCACTCAAGAATGGAATCGTCGAGCAAAAACACTTGACAACCTCCTAAAAGCAGTTTTTCTTGCCACCAGACCTTTCTCCATCAATTAAGAATCTGATGCCGTCACTAAACACATTCCTTAAATTGTAGCCATTTGTTGAGTGTTTTTTTGGGTGTCTAATCCTCATATATATCACCATTGCCCTTGATTTTGTTGACTGTATAGCTCTAAAATGTCAACATATACACGTGTGATTTAGTTTACGAAGATTTTTCAATGCCGAGAACCTCGATCAGAGAGTAAAAAAGGCGTATGGTTCACAATGGTGTAAAATTAGAATGAGATATACTGGCCTAGGATTCGAGTTACAAGAACAAGGGCCAAACCAACCACCCAAGATTGGAATCGTCGAGCGAAACACTTGACAACCTCTTAGAAGCGGCTTTTCTTGCCACCAGACCTTTCTCCATCAATTAGGAATCTGATGTCATCACTAAACACATTCCTTAAATTGTAGCCATTTGTTGAGTGTTTTTTTTTTGGTGTCTAATCCGCATATATATCACTATTGCCCTTGATTTTCTTGACTGTATATCCCTTAAATGTCAACATATACACGTTTGATTTAGTTTACGAAGATTTTTCAATGCCGAGAACCTCGATCAGAGAGTAAAAAAGGCGTAAGGTTCACAATGGTGTAAAATTAGAATTGGATATACCGGGCTAGGATTCGAGTTACAGGCACAAGGGCCAAACCAACCACTCAAGAATGGAATCGTTGAGCAAAAACACTTGATAACCTCCTAAAAGCAGCTTTTCTTGCCACCAGACCTTCCTCCATCAATTAGGAATCTGATGCCGTCACTAAACACATTCCTTAAATTGTAGCCATTTGTTGAGTGTTTTTTTGGGTGTCTAATCCGCATATATATCACCATTGCCCTTGATTTTGTTGACTGTATATCTCTTAAATGTCAACATATACACGTGTGATTTAGTTTATGAAGATTTTTCAATGCCGAGAACCTCGATCAGAGAGTAGAAAGGCGTAAGGTTCACAACGGTGTAAAATTAAAATGGGATACACCGGGCTAGGATTCAAGTTACAGGAAAAAGGGCCAAACCAACCACCCAAGAATGGAATCGTCGAGCGAAAACACTTGACAACCTCCAAGAAGCAGCTTCTCTTGCCACGAGACGTTTATCCATCAATTAGGAATCTGATGCCGTCACTAAACACATTCCTTAAATTGTAGCCATCTGTTGAGTGTTTTTTTTGGTGTCCAATCCGCATACATATCACCATTGCCCTTGATTTTCTTGAATGCATAACTCTTAAATGTCAACATATACACGTGTGATTTAGTTTTTGAAGATTTTTCAATACCGAGAACCTCGATCAGAGAGTAAAAAAGGCGTAAGGTTCACAATGGTGTAAAATTAGAATTGGATATACCGGGCTAGGATTCGAGTTACAGGCACAAGGGCCAAACCAACCACCCAAGAATGGAATCGTCGAGCAAAAATACTTGACAACCTCCTAAAAGCTGCTTTTCTTGCCACCGGACCTTTATCCATCAATTAGGAATCTGATGCCGTCACTAAACACATTCCTTAAATTGTAGCCATTTGTTGAGTGTTTATTTTTTTGGTGTCTAATCCGCATATATATCACCATTGCCCTTAATTTTGTTGACTGTATATCTCTTAAATGTCAACATATACACGTGTGATTTGGTTTACGAAGATTTTTCAATGCCGAAAACCTCGATCAGAGAGTAAAAAAGGCGTAAGGTTCACAATGGTGTAAAATTAAAATGGGATATACCGGCCTAGGATTCGAGTTACAGGAACAAGGGCCAAACCAACCACCCAAGAATGGAATCGTTGAGCGAAAACACTTGACAGCCTCCTAGAAGCAGCTTCTCTTGCCACTAGACCTTTCTCCATCAATTAGGAATCTAATGCCGTCACTAAACACATTCCTTAAGTTGTAGCCACTTGTTGAGTGTTTTTTTTTGGTGTCCAATCCGCATACATATCAAAGTTGCCCTTGAATTTCTTGAATGTATATCTCTTAAATGTCAACATATACACGTGTGATTTAGTTTATGAAGATTTTTCAATGCCGAGAACCTCGATCAGAGAGTAAAAAAGGCGTAAGGTTCACAATGGTGCAAAATTAAAATGGGATATACCGGGCTAGAGTTCGAGTTACAGGAACAAGGGCCAAACCAACCACCCAAGAATGGAATCGTGAAGTGAAAACACTTAACAACCTCCTAGAAGCAGCTTTTCTTGCCACCAGAACTTTCTCCATCAATTAGGAATCTGATGCCGTCACTAAACACATTCCTTAAATTGTAGCCATTTGTTGCGCGTTTTTTTGGTGTGTAATCCGCATATGTATCACCGTTGCCCTTGATTTTCTTGACTGTATATCTCTTAAATTTCAACATATACACGTGTGATTTAGTTTACGAATATTTTTCAATGCCGAGAACCTCGATCATAGAGTAAAAAAGGCGTAAGGTTCACAATGGTGTAAAATTAAAATGGGATATACCGGCCTAGGATTCGAGTAACAGGAACAAGGGCCAAACCAACCACCCAAGTATGGAATCGTCGAGTGAAAACACTTAACAACCTCCTAGAAGCGGCTTTTCTTGCCACCAGACCTTTCTCCTTCAATTAAGAATCTGATGCCGTCAGTAAACACATTCCGTAAATTGTTGCCATTTGTTGAGTGTTTTTTTTGGTGTCTAATCCGCATATATAACACCATTGCGATTGATTTTCTTGACTGTATATCTCTTAAATGTGAACATATACACGTGTGATTTAGTTTACGAAGATTTTTCAATACCGAGAACCTCTATCAGAGAGTAAAAAAGGTGTAAGTTTCACAATGGTGTAAAATTAAAATGGGATACACCGGGCAAGGATTCGAGTAACAGGAAAAAGGGCCAAACCAACCACCCAAGAATGGAATCGTCGAGCGAAAACACTTGACAACCTCCTAGAAGCTGCTTTTCTTGCCACCAGACCTTTCTCCATCAATTAGGAATCTGATGCCGTCACTAAACACATTCCTTAAATTGTAGCCATTTGTTGAGTGTTTTATTTTTTGGTGTCTAATCCGCATACATATCATCATTGCCCTTGATTTTCTTGAATGTATATCTCTTTAATGTCAACATATACACGTGTGATTTAGTTTACAAAGATTTTTCAATGCCGAGAACCTCGATCAAAGAGTAAAAAAGGCGTAAGGTTCACAATGGTGTAAAATTAGAATTGGATATACCGGGATAGGATTCGAGTTACAGGCACAAGCGCCAAACCAACCACCCAAGAATGGAATTGTCGAGCAAAAACACTTGACAGCCTCCTAGAAGCAGCTTCTCTTGCCACCAGACCTTTCTCCATCAATTAGTAATCTGATGCCGTCACTAAACACATTCCTTAAATTGTAGACATTTGTTGAGTCTTTTTTTTTGTGTCCAATCCGCATACATATCACCATTGCCCTTGATTTTCTTGAATGTATAACTCTTAAATGTCAACATATACAGGTGTGATTTAGTTTTCGAAGATTTTTCAATGCCGAGAACCTCAATCAGAGAGTAAAAAAGGCATAAGGTTCACAATGGTGTAAAATTAGAATTGGATATACCGGGATAGGATTCGAGTTACAGGCACAAGGGCCAAACCAACCACCAAAGAATGGAATCGTCAAGCAAAAACACTTGACAACCTCCTAAAAGCAGCTTTTCTTGCCACCAGACCTTTCTCCATCAATTAGGAATCTGATACCGTCACTAAACACATTCCTTAAATTGTAGCCATTTGTTGAGCGTTTTTTTTGGGGTCCAATCCGCATACATATCACCGTTGCCCTTGATTTTCTTCAATGTATACCTCTTAAATATCAACATATACACGTGTGATTTAGTTTACAAAGATTTATCAATGCCGAGAACCTCGATCAGAGAGTAAAAAAGGCGTAAGGTTCACAATGGTGCAAAATTAAAATGGGATATACCGGGCTAGAATTCGAGTTACAGGAACAAGGGCCAAACCAACCACCAAAGAATGGAATCGTCAAGTGAAAACACTTGACAACCTCCTAGAAGCAGCTTTTCTTGCCACAAGACCTTTCTCCATCAATTAGGAATCTGATACCGTCACTAAACACATTCCTTAAATTGTAGCCATTTGTTGAGTGTTTTTTTGGTGTCTAATCCGCATACATATCACCATTGCCCTTGATTTTCTTGAATGTATATCTCTTAAATGTCAAGATATACACGTGTGATTTAGTTTACAAAGATTTTTCAATGCCGAGAACCTCGATCAGAGAGTGAAAAAGGCGTAAGGTTCACAATGGTGTAAAATTAGAATTGGATATACCGGGCTAGGATTCGAGTTACAGGCACAAGGGCCAAACCAACCACTCAAGAATGGAATCGTCGAGCAAAAACACTTGACAACCTCCTAAAAGCAGCTTTTCATGCCACCAGACCTTTCTCCATCAATTAAGAATCTGATGCCGTTACTAAACACATTCCTTAAATTGTAGCCATTTGTTGAGTGTTTTTTTGGTGTCTAATCCGCATACATATCACCATTGCCCTTGATTTTCTTGAATGTATATCTCTTAAATTTCAAGATATACACGTGTGATTTAGTTTACAAAGATTTTTCAATGCCGAGAACCTCGATCAGAGAGTGAAAAAGGCGTAAGGTTCACAATGGTGTAAAATTAGAATTGGATATACCGGGCTAGGATTCGAGTTACAGGCACAAGGGCCAAACCAACCACTCAAGAATGGAATCGTCGAGCAAAAACACTTGACAACCTCCTAAAAGCAGCTTTTCATGCCACCAGACCTTTCTCCATCAATTAAGAATCTGATGCCGTTACTAAACACATTCCTTAAATTGTAGCCATTTGTTGAGTGTTTTTTTTTGGGTGTCTAATCCTCATATATATCACCATTGCCCTTGATTTTGTTGACTGTATATCTCTTAAATGTCAACATATACACGTGTGATTTAGTTTACGAAGATTTTTCAATGCCGAGAACCTCGATCAGAGAGTAAAAAAGGCGTAAGGTTCACAATGGTGTAAAATTAAAATGGGATATACCGGCCTAGGATTCGAGTTACAAGAACAAGGGCCAAACCAACCACCCAAGATTGGAATCGTCGAGCGAAACACTTAACAACCTCTTAGAAGCGGCTTTTCTTGCGACCAGACCTTTCTCCATCAATTAGGAATCTGATGTCATCACTAAACACATTCCTTAAATTGTAGCCATTTGTTGAGTGTTTTTTTTTGGTGTCTAATCCGCATATATATCACTATTGCCCTTGATTTTCTTGACTGTATATCCCTTAAATGTCAACAAATACACGTTTGATTTAGTTTACGAAGATTTTTCAATGCCGAGAACCTCGATAAGAGAGTAAAAAAGGCGTAAGGTTCACAATGGTGTAAAATTAGAATTGGATATACCGGGCTAGGATTCGAGTTACAGGCACAAGGGCCAAACCAACCACTCAAGAATGGAATCGTTGAGCAAAAACACTTGATAACCTCCTAAAAGCAGCTTTTCTTGCCACCAGACCTTTCTCCATCAATTAGGAATCTGATGCCGTCACTAAACACATTCCTTAAATTGTAGCCATTTGTTGAGTTTTTTTTTGTGTCTAATCCGCATATATATCACCATTGCCCTTGATTTTCTTGACTGTATATCCCTTAAATGTCAACATATACACGTTTGATTTAGTTTACGAAGATTTTTCAATGCCGAGAACCTCGATCAGAGAATAAAAAAGGCGTGAGGTTCACAATGGTGTAAACTTAAAATGGGATACACCGGGCTAGGATTCAAGTTACAGGAAAAAGGGCCAAACCAACCACCCAAGAATGGAATCGTCGAACGAAAACACTTGACAGCCTCCTAGAAGCAGCTTCTCTTGCCACGAGACCTTTATCCATCAATTAGGAATCTGATGCCGTCACTAAACACATTCCTTAAATTGTAGCCATCTGTTGAGTGTTTTTTTTGGTGTCCAATCCGCATACATATCACCATTGCCCTTGATTTTCTTGAATGTATAACTCTTAAATGTCAACATATACACCTGTGATTTAGTTTTTGAAGATTTTTCAATGCCGAGAACCTCGATCAGAGAGTAAAAAAGGCGTAAGGTTCACAATGGTGTAAAATTAGAATTGGATATACCGGGCTAGGATTTGAATTACAAGCACAAGGGCCAAACCAACCACCCAAGAATGGAATCGTCGAGCAAAAACACTTGACAACCTCCTAGAAGCAGCTTCTCTTGCCACGAGACCTTTATCCATCAATTAGGAATCTGATGCCGTCACTAAACACATTCCTTAAATTGTAGCTATTTGTTGAGTGTTTTTTTTGGTGTCTAATCCGCATATATAACACCATTGCCCTTAATTTTGTTGACTGTATATCTCTTAAATGTCAACATATACACGTGTGATTTGGTTTACGAAGATTTTTCAATGCTGAGAACCCCGATCAGAGAGTAAAAAAGGCGTAAGGTTCACAATGGTGTAAAATTAAAATGGGATATACCGGCCTAGGATTCGAGTTACAGGAACAAGGGCCAAACCAACCACCCAAGAATGGAATCGTTGAGCGAAAACACTTGACAGCCTCCTAGAAGCAGCTTCTCTTGCCACTAGACCTTTCTCCATCAATTAGGAATCTGATGCCGTCACTAAACACATTCCTTAAATTGTAGCCATTTGTTGAGTGTTTTTTTTTGGTGTGTAATCCGCATATGTATCACCATTGCCCTTGATTTTCTTGACTGTATATCTCTTAAATTTCAACATATACACGTGTGATTTAGTTTACGAAGATTTTTCAATGCCGAGAACCTCGATCATAGAGTAAAAAAGGCGTAAGGTTCACAATGGTGTAAAATTAAAATGGGATATACCGGCCTAGGATTCGAGTTACAGGAACAAGGGCCAAACCAACCACCCAAGAATGGAATCGTCGAGCGAAAACACTTAACAACCTCCTAGAAGCGGCTTTTCTTGCCACCAGACCTTTCTCCTTCAATTAAGAATCTGATGCCGTCAGTAAACACATTCCTTAAATTGTAGCCATTTGTTGAGTGTTTTTTTGGTGTCTAATCCCCATATATAACACCATTGCGATTGATTTTCTTGACTGTATATCTCTTAAATGTCAACATATACACATGTGATTTAGTTTACGAAGATTTTCCAATGCCGAGAACCTCGATCAGAGAGTAAAAAAGGCGTAAGGTTCACAATGGTGTAAAATTAAAATGGGATATACCGGCCTAGTTTTCGAGTTACAGGAACAAGGGCCAAACCAACCACCCAAGAATGGAATCGTCGAGCAAAAACACTTGACAACCTTCTAGAAGCGGCTTTTCTTGCCACCAGACCTTTCTCCATCAATTAGGAATCTGATGCCGTCACTAAACACGTTCCTTAAATTGTAGCCATTTGTTGAGCGTTTTTTTGGTGTGTAATCCGCATATGTATCACCATTGCCCTTGATTTTCTTGACTGTATATCTCTTAAATGTCAACATATACACGTGTGATTTAGTTTACGAAGATTTTTCAATGCCGAGAACCTCCATCAGAGAGTAAAAAAGGTGTAAGTTTCACAATGGTGTAAAATTAAAATGGGATACACCGGGCTAGGATTCGAGTAACAGGAAAAAGGGCCAAACCAACCACCAAAGAATGGAATCGTCAAGCGAAAACACTTGACAACCTCCTAGAAGCAGCTTTTCTTGCCACCAGACCTTTCTCCATCAATTAGGAATCTGATGCCGTCACTAAACACATTCCTTAAATTGTAGCCATTTGTTGAGTGTTTTATTTTTTGGTGTCTAATCCGCATACATATCATCATTGCCCTTGATTTTCTTGAATGCATATCTCTTTAATGTCAACATATACACGTGTGATTTAGTTTACAAAGATTTTTCAATGCCGAGAACCTCGATCAGAGAGTAAAAAAGGCGTATGGTTCACAATGGTGTAAAATTAGAATTGGATATACTGGGCTAGGATTCGAGTTACAGGCACAAGCGCCAAACCAACCACCCAAGAATGGAATCGTCGAGCAAAAACACTTGACAACCTCCTAGAAGCAGCTTTTCTTGCCACCAGACCATTCTCCATCAATTAGGAATCTGATGCCGTCACTAAACACATTCCTCAAATTGTAGCCATTTGTTGAGTGTTTTTTTTTGTGTGTCTAATCCGCATATATATCACCATTGGACTTGATTTTGTTGACTGTATACCTCTTAAATGTCAACATATACACGTGTGATTTAGTTTACAAAGATTTTTCAATGCCGAGAACCTCGATCAGAGAGTAAAAAAGGCGTAAGGTTCACAATGGTGTAAAATTAAAATAGGATATACCAGCCTAGGATTCGAGTTACAGGAACAAGGGCCAAACCAACCACCCAAGAATGGAATCGTCGAGCGAAAACACTTGACAACCTATTAGAAGCGGCTTTTCTTGCCACAGGACCTTTCTCCATCAATTTGGAATCTGATGTCGTCACTAAACACATTCCTTAAATTGTAGCCATTTGTTGAGTGTTTTTTTGGTGTCTAATCCGCATATATATCACCATTGCCCTTGATTTTCTTGACTGTATATCTCTTAAATGTTAACATATACACGTGTGATTTAGTTTACGAAGATTTTTCAATGCCCAGAACCGCGATCAGAGAGTAAAAAAGGTGTAAGGTTCACAATGGTGTAAAATTAAAATGGGATACACCGGGCTAGGATTCGAGTAACAGGAAAAAGAGCCAACCCAACCTCCCAAGAATGGAATCGTCGAGCGAAAACACTTGACAACCTCCTAGAAGCAGCTTTCCTTGCCACCAGACCTTTCTCCATCAATTAGGAATCTGATGCCGTCACTAAACACATTCCTTAAATTGTAGCAATTTGTTGAGTGTTTTATTTTTTGGTGTCTAATCCGCATACATATCATCATTGCCCTTGATTTTATTGAATTTATATCTCTTAAATGTCAACATATACACGTGTTATTTAGTTTACAAAGATTTTTCAATGCCGAGAACCTCGATCAGAGAGTAAAAAAGGAGTAAGGTTCACAATGGTGTAAAATTAGAATTGGATATACCGGGCTAGGATTCGAGTTACAGGCACAAGCGCCAAACCAACCACCCAAGAATGGAATCGTCGAGCAAAAATACTTGACAACCTCCTAGAAGCATCTTTTCTTTCCACCAGACCATTCTCCATCAATTAGGAATCTGATGCCGTCACTAAACACATTCCTTAAATTGTAGGCATTTGTTGAGTGTTTTTTTTGGTGTCTAATCCGCATATATATCATCATTGCACTTGATTTTGTTGACTGTATATCTCTTAAATGTCAACATATACACGTGTGATTTAGTTTACAAAGCTTTTTCAATGCCGAGAACCTCGATCAGAGAGTAAAAAAGGCGTAAGGTTCACAATGGTGTAAAATTAAAATGGGATATACCGGCCTAGGATTCGAGTTACAGGAACAAGGGCCAAACCAACCACCCAAGAATGGAATCGTCGAGCGAAAACACTTGACAACCTCCTAGAAGCGGCTTTTCTTGCCACAAGACCTTTCTCCATCAATTAGGAATCTGATGTCGTCACTAAACACATTCCTTAAATTGTAGCCATTTGTTGAGTGTTTTTTTTGGTGTCTAATCCGCATATATATCACCATTGCCCTTTATTTTCTTGACTGTATATCTCTTAAATGTCAACATATACGTGTGTGATTTTGTTTACGAAGATATTTCAATGCCGAGAACCTCGATCAGAGTGTAAAAAAGGCGTAAGGTTCACAATGGTGTAAAATTAGAATTTGATATACCGGGCTAGGATTCGAGTTACAGGCACAAGGGCCAAACCTGTTGGTGCACACATTTGTCGTCTTCGTCTTATATCGAGTCTTCGGTTCGTTGCGGTTTGGAACAAGAATGATGTCATTATTCTTGATGATGACATCATCCAAGTGACATAATGCTTGCATGATGACTAGAACATATGCACGTGAAATAAGACAAAGTAGTTTGCATGTTTGAAATAGAATGTTGAAAAGTCTGATTTCGTTCCTAGATTTGATTTCGCTCCTAATATCATTTAAGTGATTTCGTGCGGAATCACTAAGTGTTGTTTTCGCTCCAAATCATCTGATGTCATTACGGGCGGAATCAGACTACTATATATAGGTCACTTATGAGCGAAATCAGTATTGAGTCCTTGTATACCATACCGAAGTGCTGCCGGTGTGAATATCGATTGTAAACAACGTTTATTCAATACAATCAGTGAATTTAGTGAAGATCAAGCTGTTACTAAGTCTATTTCTTGTTTTCCGCACGTGAAATAGATCAGAACCTCTCTGAATGACTCATTCAGATCAGTCGATCGATCCTACAATTGGTATCAGAGCCAGTTGGAGGAGTTCTGCAGTTTACAGCCGTATTTGATCGAAATTTCTTGCTTCTACACCTTCTTTCTTCATCAGAACGAGATTTAACGGTCTAAACTGGTTCAAAATTTCACAGATCATAGATATTTGGACTTAGATAAACCCTAGAAAGTTTCATAGCTAAAATCGCACTAAAAATGGACCAAACTGGACTCCGAGCTGATTTCGCTCGTAATGGATATTTCTAATTTCGCTCGAGAAATCTGATTCCGCTCCAAATTTCGTGTTGATTCCGCTCCTGACAACCAAAACATCTGATTTCGCTCCTGTTGAACTTTCTAATTTCTCTCCAGAGATACAAATTTCTGATTTCGCTCCTGATTGTTCCTGATTTCGCTACATAAAATTTTTTGATTCCGCTCCAAGTTTCAAAGTCTGATTTCACAAGCTGACAAGTTTAATCAGACCCATGTGCTTTATTTAAAGCAAAGTTGATATTGAATTGAGAATTGATATTGTCGGTCATGTGAATTAATTAAAAAAATTCATTCAAATGGTGCACACCAAATAATATTGTTCGGCCCAATCAATTGAAAGAGTTGTTAGACTCATTTAATTCATATGTGTTCAAAATAGTTGCGGCCCAATCAAAAGAGTTTTGAAAAATGAGTTGTCGGTTTAGTGGATTTGAAGGCCCAATCAGTTTGTATTGAACAGTTAAAAGAGATGTATTAAAAGAGTTGTCGGTTTAGTGTATTAAGAGGTATCAGCTCATTAGACTTTGCATGTGAAGTTTTTCGGCCCAAGATTCAATATATGCCGCCCATGTGCTGATTGTGTTGTTCAAGAGTTTTGAGGTCTAATAATATTACATTGAACAAAGTTGTGCATGTGATTCAGGTGATTTGACTAGGTGAATCAGTTCGTGTGAAAGCTTGTTTGAGAAATTCTTCGATTCCAAATCATGGATAACGATTTCTACAACGCCTTTGCGACTCCGACTACTCCGGCTTCAATTGCTCAGAATATGAATTTGGAAAACGAGACTGGAACGTTACAAAAGCCCCCGAAACTGATGAGTATTGAAGAGTACTACGGGTGGAAAGAAAGATTCGAAAACTGGGTTCAGGCAAATCATCTTAGGTCATGGGAGTGTATTCTAAAGAAATATGTTTTGCCTCGTACTGATTTGCAAGTTGTGAAAACAATTTCTGAGTTTAGTGATCAAGAATGAGATATGTATTGTGCTGAAAAGATGATGATTAGTCTATTACAGCAGGCAATCAAAGAAGACATTTTCATTCTGCTTCAGCATGATAAAACTTCAAAGTCAATCTGGGATGCTCTACGTGTTAAGTTTGAGGGTAGTGAGAACATGATTAAAAGCAAAAAGGCGTTGCTCAAGAAAGAGTTTGATCTGTTCAGTAGTTTACCGGGAGAAGACACAAAGAAGCTGATTGAACGTTACTGCCATTTAGTGCGATCTATGTCGATGATTGGTATAACCAAAGATCCTGATGAGTGGGTAGACAAGTTAGCGGACGCTTTACCACAGAAATAGTGGGGAACTTACTTGATGATTCTAAAGAATACGGGTGTTTATGATGGATTGACGATTTCACAGTTTATTGAGAAAATCCAAAGTCAAGATCTAGAACAGCAGAAGATCGCAAGGATGAACAGTCCAAGTGGTCAACAGGATGTGAAAATGTACTACAAAGGTAGTGTTCAGGAAGCAGAAAGAAGCCCAAAAATTCAAACTGCGTTCAGTGCGGGGGATTCAACAGAAAAGGTTGATCAAAGTTCCAAAAGCAGTAGTGGATTTTCTTCATTTCCGAGTGTCAATCCGAAAGAGACTACATCAAGTTTCCATTCTCAGAGCATAAAGACAGGAAATGGTTATGTGATCCAGTGCAATATCGCTTTGAATCTTCCTGAAGGTCAAAGTTTTTCTGAGGAAACCGCTAAAGATCACATGGCTCTGCTTGGTTCTGTATTGCTTTCTTATGAGGGTTTAGTGGCTGGACGGATCGGAAATCCTATGCTTACAAAGGAGGATTACGATCAGATAGACGCCGAAGAAATGGAGTTAATGGACATCAAATGGTGTTTAGCTAGCGTTCTTAGACGTGCTGAAAAGTTCAAGCTGATTACCGGGAGAAATGACTTTCTTGATGCACACGTTTCTACTTTAGGTTTTGATAAATCTAAAGTTACTTGTTTTCGATGCAGGGAGAAAGGACATTTCAAACGGGAATGCAAGAACAGGGAAGCTAGTGGAGCTCAGAATCCGTTTGGAAAAGACGATTACTACCAGAAAGCCATTTACCAGCAAGTTGGTCAACAACAAGAACCACAGGTGGCTCATGGTAGAAGAATCGAGGATTCAAAAAGAGCATGCGTGGTGGATTTTAACTGGAACAATTATATATCTCCAAATAGCAAAGCATGCATAGTCGATCAAGATGATGAGAGGCTACCTGAAGGCTTCAGCTGGGATATGTTTGTAGACGAAAAAGGAGATTTTAAAGCTTTCATTGCAAAAATAGTGAAAGAACGTGATATGTTTACTGTGTGGATGAAATCTATTGGTGAAACTGTAAAGTCTGTTGCATCAGATGAAAGCTCACAAAGCTCAGATGACAGTTCAGAAAAAGAGATTGTTTTTGATCAAACACCATCTGATTCTGGTTTATCGGATGATAATTCTGAAAAATCTGTATAGTTTGATCAGTCACCAACTGATGACAGCAGCAGTGATGATGAGGAAGAAAAACATATTAACATTGCTAAATCTCATCTATCTCCTGAAAGTTTTCATTTCTATTTTGCAGATCGCATGGAGAAGCTGAAAGAAAAACAAGCTGCAAAAGAACAAAAGGAAATGAAGACTGAAAGTGTTGCTGAGAAGATTGCTGAACCAGAAAAGGTGACTAAAGATAAGAAAGTGGTTGAAGTTGAGAAAATTATTGAAGTTGAAAAGATTGTTGAAGTTATCAAGCCGTGCTTGAAGTGTTTGGAGACTTGCAAAGAATTTGCAGCAAAAGATGAGAAAATGGCAGAGTTTGAGAAGTTGAAGGAACAATTACTATTCAATCTTAACTACGTGAAAGAATCATACGATGTATTGAACAGAACAGTAACTGGTCTTCAAAAGACAAACTCTGAAAGAGAAAATGCTTTGACGATGATGAATGCAACATTGATGACGAAGTAGAAAGCTATTAACTTTTACATCGAAGAAAGTGCAAAGTGGAAGCAAGAGTTAGAGAAGGAGAAGATTGAGAATGAGAGAATCAGAAGATTATTGCAGAGTTATTCTAGTTCTGATTATCTTATTGATCGAATTTATCCGACTGTTGCAGGTTTTGAAGCATTCAAAGATGACAAGCCAAGGATGAAGGATACTGGTAAGAAACCGAGTGTTACTTATAACAAGTGTCCGCCTCCGATCTGGGAAGGTTATTCTCCCAGAAAACCAAATGAGGAGCAAGTCGAAAAAGAAGTCAATAAAAAGTTAAAAACCGATACAACTGATGTATTACCAGAAAACATTGACGTGGTTTTTACATTGTCTGACACTGATCATGAGTCCGAGTTAATAAAAAAGGTGGTCGATCAGGTGTTGGATACAGATGAGGAGTCTGAGTCAAAGTCTGGGTCTGGAGGTTCAAGTTCCTCGGTCAACAGTCTAAAGTCGTCGGTCAAACGGGCATACAGTAAAGAGTTTTTGTTATCAAAATCTAATTTGGATGATGAAACATTTGAAGTAGCATACACTTTAAATGATTCTGACAAATTATATTCTGACAAAGAGTTTCCAATAAGAAGTGTTAGATTTGAAATGATCAAAAAGGTTTTCAAAATGACAGAAATTAAGATTTCTGAAATAAAAGATTTAAATCTTACTGGAAAACCTAAAAACTACACTTCAAGAGTACAACAACGATTAAACAAGAAAAATGTTACAATTCTGGTTCTGGTTTTCAAAAGAAACCAAACCATAATAGCAGCTACAAAAAGAAAGGATTATAGAAAATTATAAAAATGAGAAAAATTCTAAAACAAAAACAGAATTTGTTTCAGGAGGAAGTGCAGAAGAATAACAGAAGAAACCTTTTTGGAGACAATCAAACCATGAGTTTCTTGCTGAGAAGAAAAGGAATGGAACTAGAGTGTTTCATCCAAAAGAGACTCGAACCTGTTTCAAATGCAATGAAGCTGGTCACATTGCATGGAATTGTCCGAAGAATATCAAGACAAAACAGGGAGTTTCTGAAAAAGTCAAAGAGAAGGTTGTCGATGTTGAACCACCAACTGAAAACTTCAAAATTTTTGAAAATTCGATTTATGAAGTTGGTGAGTGTTCGAAGAAAATTTTTTACAAAAGGAAAGCCAAGGATAACCAAATGTGGGTTGTTAAGAAAGGTGATGTAAAAATTGGCGATGAATCTGGTTCCACAAAGCCAGAAGAGCCACAAGGTGAGGTAAAAGAGGTAAGATTTGTATCTTCAGTGAATGATGATGAATTTCCATCACTGAAGTTTGAGAAGGTCAAACAGAAAGTTGGTAAAGTTGAAATCTCAGATCAATTTTATTTTGATAAAACAGAGTTTGATGCCGAGAAAACATTCAATGGGAATGTTAAGAAAATTTTTGGGAAAATGCTTGATGGGAAAGTAAAAGGGATTAAAGATTTTTACGCAACAAAGAAAGCAACTTTTAACCCTACTGAACAAGAGCTAAAAGAGCTAAAAACACCCAAGGTTGGTCAGACTTGGGTGGAAATTCTTTTTCCTTGAACATCTAACTATGCCGGAGATCCCAAGTTTGTAATCGCGGATCAGGAATCGGCATCTTTCCTAGTAATTGATAATGTGATTGATTCTTATAAAAGTTAAATTTTACAGGATAAGTGTGAATTGCCGGAGCTTCCAGGTTGGTAAGTGTGAAGCAGGAATCGGCATTTTTTATTGGTAAAATGGTTTTGTGTAGATGAGGTATTCCTACAAGTGGTTGATTGAAAGTTTCACTTCCAAATGGTAAATCAGGGACATTAAGTTGTATATGATTTTCTAAAAATAATTGAGGAAAATGTGATGAACCAAACCCCTAACTTTACAAGTGATAAATTTAACAAAACTTATTTTCCGAAAAAATCATTTTGATTAAAACAAACTTAAGTGTTTTGAAATCATAATGAGAAAATAGTTTTGTGTAAGGGGGAGTTCTGATTGTTTATGCCAAGTGGATGGCGAATTGAGGCGATTTGATATCGGTTGTCAATTTTTCTTGTACAGTTTGTTTTCAAATTTCTTGAAATGTGTTTGCATTTTAGGGGGAGTAAGTTTTTTTAGAAAATCCAAAAACATTAGAAAATTTGAAAAATTCAAAAACATGATAAAATCAAAAATGAGTTTTGTTGTGAAATAGAGGAAATGATAGTACATCAGTAGACTATCACAACATGCTAAAGAAATGTAAAGTTAAATTGTGATAAATAATCTCACTGCGGATATGCCAGTAGGTTTTTACACATTTAGTAGATTGTGACGAGATATAAACCTAAATTCAAACTTGCTTATATCGTGGGGAACAACTTCTTGGATATATGGGTAACCCCCGAAATCTTGTTTGAAAGGTCCCTCTTTCTGAGATACTAGGTCTTTATACTCAGTGATATCTTGGGTATTATTCCGGGACTTCTGCTGAATGGAAGTTCTGACCTAGTCCTCGAATAATACTTTCTACATGCTTGAAATATAGCGCCGCCCTCAGCAAATTGATGAAACAATAAAATTGATAGTCATTGCTATTGTAATCAAAAGATCCTCTAAAGGGGACACACCACAAGTCGAACCGTCATCTCTCTGCTGAACGGAAGTTCTGACCTGAGCTCTCACGGTTTCGTACTATAATTTATTCCCTTACAGATATCATCTGTGGTATACTTACCTGTAAGACTGAATATTGGGATCTGGATACGGGAGTATATTCAAGTAGTGGGACACACGAATAAGTTTAAGTTCCTAAGACATTAATATCGTATCTCGGAACAGTTGAACTTTGTGTGAGAATTTAAGTGGACCAATATGCTGACAATCTAGGTGAATTGTTTAGAACTTAAAATGGAATGAAGCTTAACGGTGTTGGTGACTTGTCATAAACTGATATGATCCTCTTACACAAACTCACAAAAATAGTGTCTGTAAATATTTCTTTACTGCATTACATTTCTTTATATTCAAAAATTCCAAAAAGATTTTCAGTGTGTTTTAGCATAAATTTTGAAAAATTCAAAAAGATTTTCGACAACTGATGTTGGAGAAGCTAATTTTCAAAATTCCAAGTGCTGAACATGACGAACAGGTTTGGGAAAGAAAGTTTGTTTGAAGATGTTTGAAATGAAAATTGATATTCATTTAAGTGGTTCATCAGATATTACTAATGATTAAATCATTTTGAGATTGTGTGTTCGAGTGGTTAGAAGATAGTAAATTTGTTGAAATGTTAAATTTGTGAAATTTACTTCTGGGTTAAGAATGCGCAGGTGTAGCCAGGTTTCGATTTTGAATCTGATGATAGAGAGACAGGTTCCGATACCTGAGGTCTATATGATTTCAACATGCCAGACTGCGATCCCAGGATATCGAAAGGGGGAGTCTGAAGACATCTGAGTATAGATTGTTCGTGGGGAGTCTGTTGAAGCTGAAGAGGAGAAGGAGATAAAGGTTAAGGATGCTTACATTGTGAAACATTTCAGAAAGCGTTCAGACTGATAAAGTCTAAAGACGTTGAAGACTCGACACTGAAGACTCGTCAACATCTGAGGGGGAGTCTGTTGGTGCACACATCTGTCGTCTTCGTCTTATATTGAGTCTTCGGTTCGTTGCGGTTTGGAACAAGAATGATGTCATTATTCTTGATGATGACATCATCCAAGTGACATAATGCTTGCATCATGACTACAAC
This sequence comes from Helianthus tuberosus, assembly GCA_030545235.1. Taxonomy (NCBI): domain Eukaryota; kingdom Viridiplantae; phylum Streptophyta; class Magnoliopsida; order Asterales; family Asteraceae; genus Helianthus; species Helianthus tuberosus. The sequence goes on from CM060451.1 coordinate 172,997,018, forward strand.
ATATACACGTGAAATAAGACAAAGTAGTTTGCATGTTTGAAATAGAATGTTGAAAAGTCTGATTTCGTTCCTAGATTTGATTTCGCTCCGAATATCATTTAAGTGATTTCGGGCGGAATCACTAAGTGTGGTTTTCGCTCCAAATCACCTGATGTCATTACGGGCGGAATCAGACTACTATATATAGGTCACTTATGAGCAAAATCAGTATTGAGTCCTTGTATACCATACCGAAGTGCTGCCGGTGTGAAGATCGATTGTAAACAACGTTTATTCAATACAATCAGTGAATTTAGTGAAGATCAAGCTGTTACTAAGTCTATTTCTTGTTTTCCGCACCTGAAATAGATCAGAACCTCTCTGAACGACTCATTCGGATCAGTTGATCGATCCAACAAAACCAACCACTCAAGAATGGAATCGTCGAGCAAAAACACTTGAAAACCTCCTTGAAGCAGCTTTTCTTGCCACCAGACCTCTCTCCATCAATTAGGAATCTGATGTCGTCACTAAAAACATTCCTTCAATTGTAGCCCTTTGTTGAGTGATTTTTTTTGGTGTCTAATCCGCATATATATATATCACCATTTCCCTTGATTTTGTTGACTGTATATCTCTTAAATGTTAACATATACATGTGTAATTTAGTTTACGTAGATTTTTCAATGCCGAGAACCTCGATAAGAGAGTAAAAAAGGCGTAAGGTTCACAATGGTGTAAAATTAAAAAGGGATATACCGGGCTAGGATTCGAGATACCGGAACAAGGGCCAAACCAACCTCCCAAGAATGGAATCGTCGAGCGAAAACACTTGACAACCTACTAGAAGCAGCTTTTCTTGCCACCAGACCTTTCTCCATCAATTAGGAATCCGATGCCGTCACTAAACACAATCCTTAAATTGTAGCCATTTGTTGAGTGTTTTTTTTTGGTGTCTAATCCGCATATATATCACCAATGCCCTTGATTTTCTTGACTGTATATCTCTTAAATCTCAACATATACACGTTTGATTTTGTTTACGAAGATTTTTCAATGCCCAGAACCTCGATCAGAGTGTAAAAAAGGCGTAAGGTTCACAATGGTGTAAAATTAGAATTGGATATACCGGGGTAGGATTCGAGTTACAGGCACAAGGGCCAAACCAACCACCCAAGAATGGAATCGTCGAGCAAAAACACTTGACAACCTCCTAGAAGCAGCTTTTCTTGCCACCAGAGCTTTCTCCATCAATTAGGAATCTGATGCCGTCACTAAACACATTCCTTAAATTGTAGCCATTTGTTGGGTGTTTTTTTTGTGTCTAATCCCCATATATATCACCCTTGCCATTGATTTTCTTGACTGTATATCTCTTAAATGTGAACATATACACGTGTGATTTAGTATACGAAGATTTTTCAATGCCGAGAACCTCGATCAGAGAGTAAAAAAGGCGTAAAGTTCCCAATGGTGTAAAATTAAAATGGGATATACCGGGCTAGGATTCGAGTTACAAGAACAAGGGCCAAACCAACCACCCAAGAATGGAATCCTCAAGAAAAAAACACTTGACAACCTACTAGAAGCAACTATTCTTGCCACCAGACATTTCTCCATCAATTAGAAATCTGATGCCGTTACTAAACACATTTCTTAAATTGTAGCCTTTTGTTGAGTGGTTTTTTTTGTGTCTAATCCGCATATATATCACCATTTCCCTTGATTTTCTTGACTGTTTATCTATTAAATGTCAACTTATACACATGTGATTTAGTTTACGAAGAGTTTTCAATGCCGAGAACCTCGATCAAAGAGTAAAAAATGCGTAAGGTTCACAATAGTGTAAAATTTAAATGGGATATACCAGGCTAGGATTCGAGTTACAAGAACATGGACCAAACCAACGACCCAAGAATGGAATCGTCGAGCGAAAATACTTGACAACCTCCTTGAAGCGGCTTTTCTTGCCACCAGACCTTTCTCCATCAATTAGGAATCTGATGCCGTCACTAAACACATTCCTTAAATTGTCGCCATTTGTTGTGTTTTTTTTTGGTGTCAAATCCGCATATATATTACCATTGCCCTTGATTTTCTTGACTGTATATCTCTTAAATGTCAACAGATACACGTGTGATTTAGTTTACGAAGATTTTTCAATGCCGAGAACCTCGATCAGAAGGTAAAAAAGGTGTAAGGTTCACAATGGTGTAAAATTAAAACGGGATACACCGGGCTAGGATTCGAGTAACAGGAAAAAGGGCCAAACCAACCACCCAAGAATGGAATTGTCGAGCGAAAACACTTGACAACCTCCTAGAAGCAGCTTTTCTTGCCACCAGACCTTTCTCCATCAATTAGGAATCTGATGCCGTCACTAAACACATTCCTTAAATTGTAGCCATTTATTGAGTGTTTTTTTTTTTAGTCCAATCCGCATATATATCACCATTTCCCTTGATTTTCTTGACTGTATATCTCTTAAATGTCAACATATACACGTGTTATTTAGTATACGAAGATTTTTCAATGCCGAGAACCTCGATCAGATAGTAAAAAAGGCGTAAAGTTCACAATGGTGTAAAATTAAAATGGGATATACCGGGCTAAGATTCGAGTTACAAGAACAAGGGACAAACCAACCACCCAAGAATGGAATCCTCAAGCGAAAACACATTAAAACCTCCTAGAAGAAACTATTCTTGCCACCAGACCTTTCTCCATCAATTAGGAATCTGATGCCGATACTAAACACATTCCTTAAAGTGTAGCCATTTGTTGAGTGTTTTTTTTGTGTCTAATCCGCATATATATCACCATTGCCCTTGATTTTCTTGACTGTATATTTCTTAAATGTCAACATATACACGTGTGATTTAGCATACGAAGATTTTTCAATGCCGAGAACCTCGATCAGAGATTAAAAAAGGCGTAAAGTTCACAATGGTGTAAAATTAAAATGGGATATACCGGGCTAGGATTCGAGTTACAAGAACAAGGGCCAAACCAACCACCCAAGAATGGAATCCTCGAGCGAAAACATTTGACAACCTCCTAGAAGCAACTATTCTTGCCACCAGACCTTTCTCCATTAATTAGAAATCTGATGTCGTTACTAAACAAATTTCTTAAATTGTAGCCTTTTGTTGAGTGGTTTTTTTTTTGTGTCTAATCCGCATATATATCACCATTTCCCTTGATATTCTTGACTGTTTATCTATTAAATGTCAACTTATACACATGTGATTTAGTTTACGAAGATTTTTCAATGCCGAGAACCTTGATCAAAGAGTAAAAAAGGCGTAAGGTTCACAATGGTGTATAATTAAAATGGGATATACCAGGCTAGGATTCGAGTTACAGGAACAAGGACCAAACCAACCACCCAAGAATGGAATCGTTGAGTGAAAATACTTGATAACCTCCTTGAAGCGGCTTTTCTTGCCACCAGACCTTTCTCCATCAATTAGTAATCTGATGCCGTCACTAAACACATTCCTTAAATTGTCGCCATTTGTTGTGTTTTTTTTTGGTGTCAAATCCGCATATATATTACCATTACCCTTGATTTTCTTGACTGTATATCTCTTAAATGTCAACAGATACACGTGTGATTTAGTTTACAAAGATTTTTCAATGCCGAGAACTTCGATCAGAGAGTAAAAAAGGCGTAAGGTTCACAATGCTGTAAAATTAAAATGGGATATACCGGGCTTGGATTTGAGTTACAGGAACAAGGGCCAAACCAACCACCCAAGAATGGAATCCTCGAGCGAAAACACTTGACAACCTCCTAGAAGAAGCTATTCTTGCCACCAGACCTTTCTCCATCAATTAGGAATCTGATGCCGTCACTAAACACATTCCTTAAATTGTAGCCATTTATTGAGTGTTTTTTTTTGGTGTCAAATCCGCATATATATCACCATTTCCCTTGATTTTCTTGACTGTATATCCATTAAATGTCAATATATACACGTGTGATTTTGTTTACGAAGATTTTTCAATGCCGAGAACCTCGATCAGAGAGTAAAAAAGGCTTAAGTTTCACAATGGTGTAAAATTAAAATGGGATATACCGGCCTAGGATTCGAGTTACAGGAACAAGGGCCAAACCAACCCCCCAAGAATGGAATCGTCGAGCGAAAACACTTGACAACCTCCTAGAAGCGGCTTTTCTTGCTACCAGACTTTTCTCCATCAATTAGGAATTTGATGCCATCACTAAACACATTCCTTAAATTGTTTCCATTTGTTGAGTGTTTTTTTTTTTGGTGTCAAATCCGCATATATATCACCATTGCCCTTGATTTTCTTGACTGTATATCTATTAAATGTCAATATATACATGTGTGATTTTGTTTACGAAGATTTTTCAATGCCGAGAACCTCGATCAGAGTGTAAAAAAGGCGTAAGGTTCACAATGGTGTAAAATTAGAATTGGATATACCGGGCTAGGATTCGAGTTACAGGCACAAGGGCCAAACCAACCACTCAATAATGGAATCGTCGAGCAAAAACACTTAACAACCTCCTAGAAGCAGCTTTTCATGCCACCAGAGCTTTCTCCATCAATTAGGAATCTGATGCCGTCACTAAACACATTCCTTAAATTGTAGCCATTTGTTGAGTGTTTTTTTTTGTGTCTAATCCGCATATATATCACCATTGCCCTTGATTTTCTTGACTGTATATCTCTTAAATGTCAACATATACACGTGTTATTTAGTATACGAAGATTTTTCAATGCCGAGAACCTCGATCAGATAGTAAAAAAGCCGTAAAGTTCACAATGGTGTAAAATTAAAATGGGATATACCGGGCTAGGATTCGAGTTACAAGAACAAGGGACAAACCAACCACCCAAGAATGGAATCCTCAAGCGAAAACACATTAAAACCTCCTAGAAGAAACTATTCTTGCCACCAGACCTTTCTCCATCAATTAGGAATCTGATGTCTTTACTAAACACATTCCTTAAAGTGTAGCCATTTGTTGAGTGTTTTTTTTTGTGTCTAATCCGCATATATATCACCATTGCCCTTGATTTTCTTAACTGTATATTTCTTAAATGTCAACATATACACGTGTGATTTAGCATACGAAGATTTTTCAATGCCGAGAACCTCGATCAGAGATTAAAAAAGGCGTAAAGTTCACAATGGTGTAAAATTAGAATTGGATATACCGGGCTAGGATTCGAGTTACAGGCACAAGGGCCAAACCAACCACCCAAGAATGGAATCGTCGAGCAAAAACACTTTACAACCTCCTAGAAGCAACTATTCTTGCCATCAGACCTTTCTCCATCAATTAGAAATCTGATGCCGTTACTAAATAAATTTCTTAAATTGTAGCCTTTTGTTGAGTGGTTTTTTTGGGTGTCTAATCTGCATATATATCACCATTTCCCTTGATTTTCTTGACTGTTTATCTATTAAATGTCAACTTGTACACATGTGATTTAGTTTACGAAGATTTTTCAATGCCGAGAACCTTGATCAGAGAGTAAAAAAGGCGTAAGGTTCACAATGCTGTAAATTAAAATGGGATATACCGGGCTAGGATTTGAGTTACATGAACAAGGGCCAAACCAACCACCCAAGAATGGAATCCTGGAGCGAAAACACTTGACAACCTCCTAGAAGCAGCTATTCTTGCCACCAGACCTTTCTCCATCAATTAGGAATCTGATGCCGTCAATAAACACAATCCTTAAATTGTAGCCATTTATTGAGTTTTTTTTTTTTGGTGTCAAATCCGCATATATATCACCATTGCCCTTGATTTTGTTGACTGTATATCTATTAAATGTCAATATATACACGTGTGATTTTGTTTACGAAGATTTTTCAATGCCGAGAACCTCGATCAGAGAGTAAAAAAGGCTTAAGGTTCACAATGGTGTAAAATTAAAATGGGATATACCGGTCTAAGATTCGAGTTACAGGAACAAGGGCCAAACCAACCACCCAAGAATGGAATCGTCGAGCGAAAACACTTGACAACCTCCTAGAAGCGGCTTTTCTTGCCACCAGACTTTTCTCCATCAATTAGGAATCTGATGCCGTCACTAAACACATTCCTTAAATTGTCGCCATTTGTTGAGTGTTTTTTTTTTGGTGTCAAATCCGCATATATATCACCATTGCCCTTGATTTTCTTGACTGTATATCTATTAAATGTCAACTTATACACATGTGATTTAGTTTACGAAGATTTTTCAATGCCGAGAACCTCGATCAAATAGTAAAAAAGGCGTAAGGTTCACAATGGTGTAAAATTGAAATGGGATATAACAGGCTAGGATTCGAGTTACAGGAACAATGGCCAAACCAACCACCAAAGAATGGAATCATCGAGTGAAAACAGTTGACAACCTCCTAGAAGCAGCTTTTCTTGCCACCAGAACTTTCTCCATCAATTATGAATCTGATGCCGTCACTAAACAGATTCCTTAATTTGTAGCCATTTGTTGAGTGTTTTTTTTTTGTGTCTAATCCGCATATATAACATCATTGCCCTTGATTTTCTTGACTGTATATCTCTTAAATGTCAACAGATACACGTGTGATTTAGTTTACGAAGATTTTTCAATGTCGAGAACTTCGATCAGAGAGTAAAAAAAACCGTAAGGTTCACAATGGTGTAAAATTAAAATGGGATATACCGGGCTAGGATTCGAGTTACAGGAAAAAGGGCCAAACCAACCACCCAAGAATGGAATCGTCGAGAGAAAACACTTGACAACCTCCTAGAAGCAGCTTTTCTTGCCACCAGACCTTTCTCCATCAATAAGGAATCTGATGCCGTTACTAAACACATTTCTTAAATTGTAGCCTTTTTGGTGAGTGGTTTTTTTTGTGTCTAATCCGCATATATATCACCATTTCCCTTGATTTTCTTGACTGTTTATCTATTAATTGTCAACTTATACACATGTGATTTAGTTTACGAAGATTTTTCAATGCCGAGAACCTCGATCAAAGAGTAAAAAAGGCGTAAGGTTCACAATGGTGTAAAATTAAAATGGGATATAACAGGCTTGGATTCGAGTTACAGGAACAAGGGACAAACCAACCACCCAAGAATGGAATCGTCGAGAAAAAACAGTTGACAACCTCCTAGAAGCAGCTTTTCTTGCCACCAGAGCTTTCTCCATCAATTAGGAATCTGATGCCGTCACTAAACACATTCCTTAAATTGTAGCCATTTGTTGAGTGTTTTTTTTGTGTCTAATCCGCATATATATCACCATTGCCCTTGATTTTCTTGACTGTATATCTCTTAAATGTCAACATATACACGTGTGATTTAGTATACGAATATTTTTCAATGCCGCGAACCTCGATCAGATAGTAAAAAAGGCGTAAAGTTCACAATGGTGTAAAATTAAAATGGGATATACCGGGCTAGGATTCGAGTTACAGGAACAAGGACCAAACCAACCACCCAAGAATGGAATCCTCAAGCGAAAACACATTACAACCTCCTAGAAGAAACTATTCTTGCCACCAGACCTTTCTCCATCAATTAGAAATCTGATGCCGTTACTAAACAAATTTCTTAAATTGTAGCCTTTTGTTGAGTGGTTTTTTTTTTGGTGTCTAATCCGCATATATATCACCATTTCCCTTGATTTTCTTGACTGTTTATCTATTAAATGTCAACTTATACACATTTGATTTAGTTTACGAAGATTTTTCAATGCCGAGAAACTCGATCAAAGAGTAAAAAAGGCGTAAGGTTCACAATGGTGTAAAATTAAAATGGGATATACCAGGCTAGGATTCGAGTTACAGGAACAAGGACCAAACAAACCACCCAAGAATGGAATCGTCGAGCGAAAATACTTGGTAACCTCCTTGAAGCGGCTTTTCTTGCCACCAGACCTTTCTCCATCAATTAGGAATCTGATTCCGTCACTAAACACATTCCTTAAATTGTCGCCATTTGTTGTGTTTTTTTTTGGTGTCAAATCCGCATATATATTACCATTACCCTTGATTTTCTTCACTGTATATCTCTTAAATGTCAACAGATACACGTGTGATTTAGTTTACTAAGATTTTTCAATGCTGAGAACTTCGACCAGAGAGTAAAAAAGGCGTAAGGTTCACAATGCTGTAAAATTAAAATGGGATATACCAGGCTAGGATTTGAGTTACAGGAACAAGGGCCAAACCAACCACCCAAGAATGGAATCCTCGAGCGAAAATACTTGACAACCTCCTAGAAGTAGCTATTCTTGCCACCGGACCTTTCTCCATCAATTAGGAATCTGATGCCGTCACTAAACACATTCCTTAAATTGTATCCATTTATTGAGTGTTTTTTTTGGTGTCAAATCCGCATATATATCACCATTGCCCTTGATTTTCTTGACTGTATATCTATTAAATGTCAATATATACACGTGTGATTTTGTTTACGAAGATTTTTCAATGCCGAGAACCTCGATCAGAGAGTAAAAAAGGCTTAAGGTTCACAATGGTGTAAAATTAAAATGGGATATACCGGCCTAGGATTCGAGTTACAGGAAAAAGGGCCAAACCAACCACCCAAGAATGGAATCGTCGAGCGAAAACACTTGACAACCTCCTAGAAGCGACTTTTCTTGCCACCAGACTTTTCTCCATCAATTAGGAATCTAATGCAGTCACTAAACACATTCCTTAAATTGTCGCCATTTGTTGAGTGTTTTTTTGTGTCTAATCCGCATATATATCACCATTGCCCTTGATTTTCTTGACTGTATATCTCTTAAATGTCAACATATACATGTGTGATTTATTTTACGAAGATTTTTCAATGCCGAGAACCTCGATCAGATAGTAAAAAGGCGTAAACTTCAAGATGGTGTAAAATTAAAATGGGATATACCGGGCTAGGATTCGAGTTACAAGAACAAGGGCCAAACCAACCACCCAAGAATGGAATCCTCAAGCGAAAACACATTACAACCTCCTAGAAGAAACTATTCTTGCCACCAGACCTTTCTCCATCAATTAGGAATCTGATGCCGTTACTAAACACATTCCTTAAATTTTAGCCATTTGTTGAGTGTTTTTTTTTGTGTTTAATCCGCATATATATCACCATTGCCCTTGATTTTCTTCACTGTATATCTCTTAAATGTCAACATTTACATGTGTGATTTAGCATACGAAGATTTTTCAATGCCGAGAACCTCGATCAGAGATTAAAAAAGGCGTAAAGTTCACAATGGTGTAAAATTAAAATGGGATATACCGGGCTAGGATTCGAGTTACAAGAACAAGGGCCAAACCAACCACCCAAGAATGGAATCCTCGAGCGAAAACATTTGACAACTTCCTAGAAGCAACTATTCTTGCCACCAGGCCTTTCTCCATCAATTAGAAATCTGATGCCGTTACTAAACAAATTTCTTAAATTGTAGCCTTTTGTTGAGTGTTTTTTTTTGTGTTTAATCCGCATATATATCACCATTTCCCTTGATTTTCTTGACTGTTTATATATTAAATCTCAACTTATACACATGTGATTTAATTTACGAAGATTTTTCAATGCCGAGAACCTCGATCAAAGAGTAAAAAAGGCGTAAGGTTCACAATGGTGTAAAATTAAAATGGGATATACCAGGCTAGGATTCGAGTTACAAGAACAAGGACCAAACCAACCACCTAAGAATGGAATCGTCGAGCAAAAATACTTGATAACCTCCTTGAAGAGGCTTTTCTTGCCACCAGGCCTTTCTCCATCAATAAGAAATCTGATGCCGTTACTAAACAAATTTCTTAAATTGTAGCCTTTTGTTGAGTGTTTTTTTTTTTGTGTTTAATCCGCATATATATCACCATTGCCCTTGATTTTCTTGACTGTATATCTCTTAAATGTCAACATTTACATGTGTGATTTAGCATACGAAGATTTTTCAATGCCGAGAACCTCGAACAGAGAGTAAAAAAGGCCTAAGGTTCACAATGCTGTAAAATTAAAATGGGATATACCGGGATAGGATTCGAGTTACAGGAACAAGGGCCAAACCAACCACCCAAGAATGGAATCCTCGAGCGAAAACACTTGACAACATCCTAGAAGCAGCTATTCTTGCCACTAGACCTTTCTCCATCAATTAGGAATCTGATGCCGTTACTAAACACATTTCTTAAATTGTAGCCTTTTGTTGAGTGCTTTTTTTTTGTCTAATCCGCATATATATCACCATTTCCCTTGATTTTCTTGACTGTTTATTTATTAAATGTCAACTTATACACTTGTGATTTAGTTTACGAAGATTTTTCAATCCCGAGAACCTCGATCAAAGAGTAAAAAAGGCGTAAGGTTCACAATGGTGTAAAATTAAAATGGGATATACCAGGCTAGGATTCGAGATACAGGAACAAGGACCAAACCAACCACCCAAGAATGAAATCGTCGAGGAAAATACTTGACAACCTCCTTGAAGCGGCTTTTCTTGCCACCAGACCTTTCTCCATCAATTAGGAATCTGATGCCGTCACTAAACACATTCCTTAAATTGTCGCCATTTGTTGTGTTTTTTTTTGTGTCAAATCCGCATATATATTACCATTGCCCTTGATTTTCTTGACTTTATATCTCTTAAATGTCAACATATACACGTGTGATTTAGTTTACGAAGATTTTTCAATGCCGAGAACCTCGAACAGAGAGTAAAAAAGGCCTAAGGTTCACAATGCTGTAAAATTAAAATGGGATATACCGGGATAGGATTCGAGTTACAGGAACAAGGACCAAACCAACCACCCAAGAATGGAATCCTCGAGCGAAAACACTTGACAACATCCTAGAAGCAGCTATTCTTGCCACCAGACGTTTCTCCATCAATTAGGAATCTGATGCCGTTACTAAACACATTTCTTAAATTGTAGCCTTTTGTTGAGTGCTTTTTTTTTGTGTCTAATCCGCAAATATATCACCATTTCCCTTGATTTTCTTGACTGTTTATCTATTAAATGTCAAATTATACACATGTGATTTATTTTACGAAGATTTTTCAATGACGAGAACCTCGATCAAAGAGTAAAAAAGGCGTAAGGTTCACAATGGGGTAAAATAAAAATGGGATATACCAGGCTAGGATTCGAGTTACAGGAACAAGGACCAAACCATCCAACCAAGAATGGAATCGTCGAGCCAAAACGCTTGACAACCTCCTTGAAGCGGCTTTTCTTGCCACCAGACCTTTCTCCGTCAATTAGGAATCTGATGCCGTCACTAAACACATTCCTTAAATTGTCGCCATTTGTTGTGTTTTTTTTGTGTCAAATCCGCACATATATTACCATTGCCCTTGATTTTCTTGACTGTATATCTCTTAAATGTTAACATATACACATGTGATTTAGTTTACGAAGATTTTTCAATGCCGAGAAACTCGATCAGAGAGTAAAAAAGGCGTAAGGTTCACAATGCTGTAAAATTAAAATGGGATATACCAGGCTAGGATTCGAGTTACAGGAACAAGGGCCAAACCAACCACCCAAGAATGGAATCCACGAGCGAAAACACTTGACAACCTCCTAGAAGCAGCTATTCTTGCCACCAAACCTTTCTCCATCAATTAGGAATCTGATGCCTTCACTAAACACATTCCTTACATTGTAGCCATTTGTTGAGTGTTTTTTTGGTGTCAAATCCGCATATATATCACCATTACCCTTGATTTTCTTGACTGTATATCTCTTAAATGTCAACATATACACGTGTGATTTAGTTTACGAAGATTTTTTAATGCCGAGAACCTCGATCAGAGAGTAAAAAAGGCTTAAGGTTCACAATGGTGTAAAATTAAAATGGGATATACCGGCCTAGGATTCGAGTTACAGGAACAACCAACCACCCAAGAATGGAATCGTCGAGCGAAAACACTTGACAACCTCCTAGAAGCGGCTTTTCTTGCCACCAGACCTTTCTACATCAATTAGGAATCTGATGCCGTCACTAAACACATTCCTTAAATTGTCACCATTTGTTGAGTGTTTTTTTTGTGTATAATCCGCATATATATCACCATTGCCCTTGATTTTCTTGACTGTATATCTCTTAAATGTCAACATATACACATGTGATTTAGTTTACGAAGATTTTTCAATGCTGAGAACTTCAATCAGAGAGTAAAAAAGGCGTAGGGTTCACAATGGTGTAAAATTAAAATGGGATACATCGGGCTAGGATTCCAGTTACAGGAAAAAGGGCCAAAAAAACCACCCAAGAATGGAATCGTCGAGCGAAAACACTTGAAAACCTCCTAGAAGCAACTATTCTTGCCACCAGACCTTTCTCCATCAATTAGGAATCTGATGCCGTTACTAAACACATTTCTTAAATTGTAGCCTTTTGTTGAGTGTTTTTTTTTGGTGTCTAATCCGCATACATATCACCATTGCCCTAGATTTTCTTGAATGTATATCTCTTAAATGTCAACATATACACGTGTGATTTAGTTTACGAAGATTTTTCAATCACGAGAACCTCGATCAGAGAGTAAAAAAGGTGTAAGGTTCACAATGGTGAAAAATTAGAATTGGGTATACTGGGCTAGGATTCGAGTTACAGGCACAAGGGCCAAACCAATCACCCAAGAATGGAATCGTCGAGCGAAAACACTTGACAACCTCCTAGAAGCGGCTTTTCTTACCACCAGACCTTTCACCATCAATTAGGAATCTGATGCCGTCACTAAACACATTCCTTAAATTGTATCCATTTGTTGAGTGTTTTTTTTGGTGTCTAATCCGCATATATATCACAATTGCCCTTGATTTTCTTGACTGTATATCTCTTAAATGTCAACATATACACATGTGATTTAGTTTACGAAGATTTTTCAGTGCCGAGAACTTCGATCAGAGAGTAAAAAAGGCGTAAGGTTCACAATGGTGTAAAATTAAAATGGGATACACCGGGCTAGGATTCGAGTTACAGGCACAAGGGCTAAACCAACCACCCAAGAATGGAATCGTCGAGCGAAAACACTTGACAACCTCCTAGAAGCAGCTTTTCTTGCCACCAGACCTTTCTCCATTAACTAGGAATCTGATGCCATCACTAAACACATTCCTTAAATTGTAGACATTTGTTGAGTGTTTTTTTTTTTGTGTCTAATCCGCATATATATCACCATTGCCCTTGATTTTGTTGTCTGTATATCTCTTAAATGTCAACATATACACGTGTGATTTAGTTTACGTAGATTTTTCAATGCCGAGAACCTCGATCAGAGAGTAAAAAAGCCGTAAGGTTCACAATGGTGTAAAATTAAAATGGGATATACCGGGCTAGGATTCGAGATACAGGAACAAGGGCCAAACCAACCACCCAAGAATGGAATCATCGAGCGAAAACACTTGACAACATCCTAGAAGCAGCTATTCTTGCTACCAGTCCTTTTGTCCATCAATTAGGAATCTGATGCCGTCACTAAACACATTCCTTATATTGTAGCCATTTGTTGAGTGTTTTTTTTTGGTGTCAAATCCGCATATATATCACCATTGCCCTTGATTTTCTTGACTGTATATCTCTTAAATGTCAACATATACACGTGTGATTTAGTTTACGAAGATTTTTTAATGCCGAGAACCTCGATCAGAGAGTAAAAAAGGCTTAAGGTTCACAATGGTGTAAAATTAAAATGGGATACCAACCACCCAAGAATGGAATCGTCGAGCGAAAACACTTGACAACCTCCTAGAAGCGGCTTTTCTTGCCACCAGACCTTTCTCCATCAATTAGGAATCTGATGCCGTCACTAAACACATTCCTTAAATTGTCGCCATTTGTTGAGTGTTTTTTTTGGTGTATAATCCGCATATATATCACCATTGCCCTTGATTTTCTTGACTGTATATCTCTTAAATGTCAACATATACACGTGTGATTTAGTTTACCAAGATTTTTCAATGCCGAGAACTTCGATCAGAGAGTAAAAAAAGCGGAAGGTTCACAATGGTGTAAAATTAAAATGGGATACACCGGGCTAGGATTTGAGTTACAGGAAAAATGGCCAAACCAACCACCCAAGAATGGAATCGTCGAGCGAAAACACTTGACAACCTCCTAGAAGCAACTATTCTTGCCACCAGACCTTTCTCCATCAATTAGGAATCTGATGACATTACTAAACACATTTCTTAAATGGGTTATTAGATTTTATCACCGCAAACTATCGGCTATTGGCCATTGACACCCCTAACTATCACTTTGACGTCCGTCACACCTAACTTAACATTTAGTGTGTTCTGTCACCACGTCGTTAACTGATCACTCCCTTTTGATCATGTTACTATACTTTTGGGGGTGTCATAGGGATCTTAGGACACTCCCAAAAGTATAGTAATAGGATCAAAAATTAGTGATCGGTTAACGACCTGGTGACAAAACACACTAAGTGTCAAGTTAGGGGTGGCAGACGTCAAAGTGATAGTTGGGGGTGGCAACAACCAATAGCCAATAGTTAGAGGTGATAAAATCCAATAACCCTTCTTAAATTGTAGCCTTTTGTTGAGTGGTTTTTTATGGTGTCTAATCCGCATATATATCACCATTTCCCTTGATTTTCTTGACTGTTTATCTATTAAATGTCAACTTATACACATGTGATTTAGTTTACGAAGATTTTTCAATGCCGAGAACCTCAATCAAAGAGTAAAAAAGGTGTAAGGTTCACAATGCTGTAAAATTAAAATGGGATATACCGGGCTAGGATTCGTGTTACAGGAACAAGGGCCAAACCAACCAACCAAGAATGGAATCGTCGAGCGAAAACACTTGACAACCTCCTAGAAGCAGCTTTTCTTGCCACCAGACCTTTCTCCATCAATTAGGAATCTGATGCCGTCACTAAACACATTCCTTAAATTGTCGCCATTTGTTGAGTGTTTTTTTTTGTGTCTAATCCGCATATATATCACCATTGCCCTTGATTTTCTTGACTGTATATCTCTTAAATGTCAAAATATAAACGTGTGATTTAGTTTACGAAGATTTTTCAATGCCGAGAACCTCGATCAGAGAGTAAAAAAGGCGTAAGGTTCAAAATGGTGTAAAATTAAAATGGGATAAACCGGGCTAGGATTCGAGTTACAGGAAAAAGGGCCAAACCAACCACCCAAGAATGGAATCGTCAAGCGAAAACACTTGACAACCTCCTAGAAGCAGCTTTTCTTGCCACCAGACCTTTCTCCATCAATTAGGAATCGGATGCCGTCACTAAACACATTCCTTAAATTGTAGCCATTTGTTGAGTGTTTTTTTTGGTGTCTAATCCGCATATATATCACCATTGCTCTTGATTTTCTTGACTGCATATCTCATAAATGTTAACATATACACGTGTGATTTAGTTTACGAAGATTTTTCAATGCCGAGAACCTCGATCAGAGCGTAAAAAAGGCGTAAGGTTCACAATGGTGTAAAATTAAAATGGGACATACCGGGATAGGATTCGAGTTACAGGAACAAGGGCCAAACCAACCACCCAAGAATGGAATCGTCGAGCGAAAACACTTGACAACCTCCTAGAAGCAGCTTTTCTTGCCCCTAGACCTTTCTCCATCAATTAGGAATCTGATGCCCTCACTAAACACATTCCTTAAATTGTAGCCATTTGTTGAGTGTTTTTTTTTTGTGTCAAATCCGCATATATATCACCATTGCCCTTTATTTTCTTGACTGTATATCTCTTTAATGTCAACATATACACGTATGATTTAGTTTACGAAGATTTTTCAATGCGGAGAACCTCGATCAGAGGGTAAAAAAGGCGTAACGTTCACAATGGTGTAAAATTAAAATGCGATATGCCGGGCTAGGATTCGAGTTACAGGAACAAGGGCCAAACCAAGCACCCAAGGATGGAATCGCCGAGCGAAAACACTTGACAACCTCCTAGAAGCAGCTTTTCTTGCCACCAGACCTTTCTCCATCAATTAGGAATCTGATGCCGTCACTAAACACTTTCCTTAAATTGTAGCCATTTGTTGAGTGTTTTTTTTGTGTCAAATCCGCATATATATCAACATTGCCCTTTATTTTCTTGACTGTATATCTCTTTAATATCAACATATACACGTATGATTTAGTTTACGAAGATTTTTCAATGCCGAGAACCTCGATCAGAGGGTAAAAAAGGCGTAAGGTTCACAATGGTTTAAATTAAAATGGGATATACCGGCTAGGATTCGAGTTACAGGAATAAGGGCCAAACCAACCACCCAAGAATGGAATCGTCGATCGAAAACACTTGACAACCTCATAGAAGCAGATTTTCTTGCCACCAGACCTTTCTCCATCAATTAGAAATCTGATGCCGTCACTAAACACATTCCTTAAATTGTAGCTATTTGTTGAGTGTTTTTTTTGGTGTCTAATCTGCATATATATCACCATTGCCCTTGATTTTCTTGACTTTATATGTCTTAAATGTCAACATATACACGTGTGATTTAGTTTTCGAAGATTTTTCATTGCTGAGAACCTCGATCAGAGAGGAAAAAAAGCATAAGGTTCACAATGGTGTAAAATTAAAATGGGATATACCGGGCTAGGATTCGAGTTATAGGAACAAGGGCCAAACCAACCACCCAAGAATGGAATCATCGAGCGAAAACACTTGACAACCTCCTAGAAGCAGATTTTCTTGCCACCAGACCTTTCTTCATCAATTAGGAATCTGATGCCGTCACTAAACACATTCCTTAAATTGTAGCTAGTTGTTGAGTGTTTTATTTGGTGTCTAATCCGCATATATATCACCATTGCCCTTGATTTTCTTGACTGTATATCTCTTAATGTCAACATATACACGTGTGATTTAGTTTAGGAAGATTTTTCAATGCCGAGAACCTCGATCAGAGAGTAAAAAAGCCGTAAGGTTTACAATGGTGTAAAATTAAAATGGGATATACCGGGCTAGGATTCGAGTTACAGAAACAAGGGCCAAACCAACCACCCAAGAATGGAATCGTCGAGCGAAAACACTTGACAACCTCCTAGAAGCAGTTTCTCTTGCCACCAGACCTTTCTCCATCAATTAGGAATCTGATTCCGTCACTAAACACATTCCTTAAATTGTAGCCATTTGTTGAGTGTTTTTTTGGTGTCTAATCCGCATATATATCACCATTGCTGTAGGATCGGATTCCGACCTAAACGAGTCGTTTGGAAGAGTTCTACTCCGTTTCAGAGGCGGAAACAGAGAAACGTATCAGTAAACAGCTTGTTTCACACTTAATTCCTCTTGTATATTGATATAACAACGATTACAGTCAAGAGGTATACCGGCAGCACTTCGGTAAACAAATGTTGGAACTGTTACAACTGAAACCTATGACAATCTATTTATAGTGCTAATGATTTCGCTTGAAGACTCTTGAAGCGACACCCTTCAAGCGAAATCATTAAAGAAATATCATTCAGATTTCAAGCGAACCTCAAGTTAACTTCAAATCTGTTTTGTCTTTTAGTGGAATCTTTATATCTGATTTCATGTAAGACCTGTATCTTTCACATGAATATGTAGTGTGATGTCACTAGTGATGTCACATGATGACGTCACTAGTGACATCATGCCTGATAAGATCCACACCGAACCCGAGACTCGATACAAGACGAAGACGACAGATGTGTGCACCAACAGACTCCCCCTCAGATGTTGACGATTCTTAAGTGTCGAGTCTTCTCAATCTTCAGTCTTTATCAGTCTTTGAACTTTCTTCCGGATCTCTACCTGGCTCTTTTCTATCTCCAATTCTCTCTCTCTAACAGACTTCCCCTCAAAACATGCTGGGATCGTAGTCTGGCTTTTACAGAATTTCAGAATCCTCAGGTATCGGAACCTGGCACTCTATCTGCTATCCTGCACATCCTCTACCCAAAAATAAGATTCACAAGAATAAAATATTTAACAATTTGTCAAATATCATGTATCAACACTGATCCTTCTTCAATCAATATATAATCAAACATTAACAATGATCATTTAACAAAATTTTTATCTCTGAAAAACTTTTCAATCAAATTTTCCAAACCTGTTCGTCATGTTCAGCACTTGGAATTTTGAAAATCAGCTCTTCAACATCAGTTGTCTAAAATCTTTTTGGATTTTTCAAAATTTATGCTAAAACACACCGAAAATCTTTTTGTATTTTGAAATAACAGAAATAAAATGCAGTAAAGATGTATTTACAAACTATATTTTTGTGAGTTCGTGTAAGAGGATCATATCAGTTTTTGAGACCAATCACCAACACCGTTAAGCTTTAAACATTTTAAGTTCTAAACAATTCACTTAGATTGTCAGTATACTGATCCACTTAAATTTTCACACAAAGTTCAACTGCTTCGAGATACGAATTAGTGTTTTAGGACTTAAACATCTACATGTGTCCCACCTCAGTATATACTCCCGTATCCAGACCCCAATATTCAGTCTTACAGGTGAGTATACCACAGATGATATCTGTAAGGGGAATAAATTATGCAACTGTGATAGCTCAGGTCAGAACTTCCGTTCAGCAGAGAGCCTAGTTGACTTTTAGGTGTGTCCCCTTTAGAGGATCTTTTGTATTACAACAGCCATGATTAGCATTTTTCAATGTTTTATCATTTTTAGCTGAGGGTGGTGCTGTATTTCAAGCAAGCAGAAAGTATTCTCCGGGGACTAGGCCATTGCTTCCGCAAAATCAGAAGTCCCGGGATAATACCCCAGATATCACTGAGCATAAAGACCTAGTATCTCAGAATACGGGACCCTTCAAACAAGATTTCAGGGGTTACCTATATATCCTGGAGGTGTTCCCCACGTAGACGCAAGTAAATTTTATGTTTATATCTCGTTACAATTTACTAAATGTGCAAAAACCTACTGACATATCCACAGTGAGATCGTTTATCACAATTTTACTTTCCAATTCTTTAGCATGCTGTGACAGTCTACTGATGTACTATCATTTCCTCTATTCATAACGAAACTCATTTTTGAATTTTATCATGTTTTTGTCTTTTTCAAATTTTCAAATGTTTTTGAATTTTCTGAAATTTTCTACTCACCCTAAAATACAAACACATGAAAGGAAATTTGAAAATAAACTGTACAATAAAGTGACAACTGATATTAAATCACCTCAAATCGCCATCCACTAGGCATAAACAATCAGAACTCCCCCTTACACAAAACTATTTTCTCATAATGATTTCAAAACACTTAAGTTTGTTTTAACCAAAATGATTTTTCCGGAAAATAAGTTTTGTTGATTTTACCACTTGTAAAGTTAGGGGTTCATCATATCGTTCCTCAATCATTTGTATAAAATCAAGTACAATTTAATGTCCTTGATTTACCACTTGACGTTGAAAACCTCTTTCAACCACTTGTAAATAAACACAATCAAAATCTTTTATAAAGAATGATGCCGATTCCTGCTCCACTCTTACCAACCTGGGAGCTCCGGCAAGTCATACTTAACCTGTAAAATGCTAACAATTTTAAGAACTTTTCATATAAACTCATAAAACATGAATGATGCCGATTCCTGATCCACGATTACAAACTTGGGATCTCCGGCAAGTCAGGTTTTTCAGTGAAAGAAAATATCCACCCAAGCCTGACCAGCCTTGGGTGTAACCTTCTCAACTTCACTAGGGGTTGGGCTATAAGTTGCCTTCTTTGTAGCATAAAACTCCTTTACCCCTTTAACCTTCCCATCAATCATTTTACCAATCATCTTTTTAATGTTTCCATTAAACGCTTTCTCAACATCAAATTCTTTCTGTTCAGAATAGAATTGATTTGAGATCTCAACTTTCCCAACTTTTGATTTAAAATATTCAGTCCTCAATGATGGAAAGTTCTCATCATCCATTGGAGGAACTGAGTTTTCACTTTTTACCTAAACCTGTGGCTCCTCTGACTTTGCAGAATCAGATTCATCGCCAGATTTTACCTCTGATTTCTTAACAACCCAGGCTTGGTTGTCAAGATTTCCCCTTTTCTTGTAAAATCTTTTTGAACATTCACCAACTTCATATGTTGAATTTTTGAATACTTTGAATCTTTCAGTTGGTGGTTCAATTTTGTCAACAATAACTTCTTTCAGTTTTTGTGAGACTCCCTGTTTTGTTTTTGTTGCTTGGGGACAGTTCCATGCAATATGACCAACTTCATTGCATCTGTAACAGGTTCTTGTCTCCTTTCTTTGATAATCTTCATTCTTCACTTTCTTTGCAAGAAATTCTGTGTTTGATTGCTTCCATAATGAGCTTTTTGATTCTTCTTCATGGCTAGTTCCTGCAACATATTTTGTATTTGTTTTAGAAATTTTCTCATTTTTATAATTTTCAGGTGGAATAAAACCAAGTCCTTTCTTTTTGTAGCTACGATTGTGGTTTGGTTTCTTTTGAAAACCAGAACCAGAATTGTAACCTTTTTTCTTGTTTAACCGTTGTTGAACTCTTGAAGTGTATTTTTTAGGTTTTCCAGTAGGATTTAAATCTTTAATTTCAGAAATATTGATTTCTGTCATTTTTAAAACCTTTTTAATCATGTCAAATCGAACACTTCTAATTGGGAATTCTTTATCAAAATATAATTTGTCAGAATCATTCAAAGTATATGCAACTTCAAATGTTTCGTCATTCAAATTAGATTTTGACAACAAAAATTCTTTACTATAAACCCGTTTTCCCGACAACTTTGAACTCTTTTCTGACGAACTCGAACTCCCGATTGACTGACACGAACTTTCGGACTCGGACTTTGACTCTGACTCCTCATCCTTATCCAACACCTGATCGACCACTCGTTTTATCAGTTCGGACTCATGATCTGTGTCGGACGCTGTGAACGTGACATCAATATTGTCTGGTAACACATCGATTAACTCGGACTCTAACTTTTGATTGACTGCCTTTTGGACTTGTTCCTCATTCGGTTTTCTAGGCGAATACCCTTCCCAAATTGGAGGCGGACACTTGTTATAACAGACGTTCTGTTTCTTACCAGTATCCGTTTTCTTCTTTGATTTCTTGTTTTTATCTTCATCTTTAAACGCCTCGAAACCTGCAACAGTAGGGTAAATTCTATCAATTATGTAATCACAACTTGTATAACTTTTCAGCAATCGTCTAATTCTTTCATTTTCTACTTTTTCACCATCTAACTCTTGCTTGCATTTAGCACATTCTTCGATGTAAAAATTTATCTCTTATTGTTTCGACATCATTGTTGCATTCAACATCTTCAAAGCAGCTTCTCTTTCTGAATTAGTTTTCTGCAAACTATTCACAGTTCTGTTCAAAACATCGTATGATTCTTTCACATTCTTTAAATCAAACACCAACTTTTCTTTCATCTTCTCTGAATCACTAAACCTCTCGTCTTTTTCTTCACATTGTTTGCAAGATTCCAAACATGTGAGACATGGTTTTGTGACTTCAACAATTTTTTCAATCTCCACAATCTTTTCAACTTCAACCACTTTTTCCACTTCAACAATCTTCTCAACAACGTTGACTTCCTTCATTACTTTTGCAGCTTTCTCCTCTTTCAGTTTCTTCAATTTTTCTGCAAAATAAAATTCAAAAGCATCAGAAGATAAATGAGTTTTTCCAACATTTATCTGTTCAAGCTCTTCATCACTATCACTTGTCTCTGACGAACTGTTTTCAGATGAAACAGATCCTTCATCTTCACTTTTCTCATCATCAGATAACACTTCCATCCATTCCTTCAGCATTTTCGGCTTTCGAATAATATGAGCAATAAACGCTCCAACATTTGAATCAACTGGAATGTACTTGTCCCAGCTAAATCCTTCAGCCAATTTCTCGTCATCTTGATCCATGATGCCATAGTAAGCTTTCTTGTTTGCATCTTCGATCATTTTTCCATGTGCCGTTTGAGGTTCCTTTTGTTGATGTGGTTGATGAGTGATTTGCTGATAAATGGTCTTTCGATAATAATCATCTTTTCCAGCAGACTCCTTTGCTCCTCTCGGCTCCTGATTCCTGCACTCCCTTTTAAAATGGCCTTTCTCCCTGCAACGAAAACAAACAACTTTAGATTTATCAAATCCAAGATTAGAAAGATTTGCATCCAAGAAATCAGTTCTTCCTGTAACCAATCTAAATTTTTCTACTCTCCTCAAAACACTAGCTAAAGCCCATTTAATATCCATCAGTTCTAACTCTTATGCATCAATTTGGTCATAATCTTCCTTTGTGAGCATCGGATTGCCAATTCTTCCAGCAATTAACCCTTCATAAGACTCTAATGCAGTGACCAATAATCCCATATGATGCTTTACAACTTCTTCAGAATAATTTTGACCGTTTTGAAGATGTAGAGCTACATTGCACTGAATCAAATGACCATTTCCAGCAGATGAACTTTGAACATTTGGAGGATTCACCGTTGAGAACCCACTTGTGTTGACTGATCCTTGACTACTAGGAGTAGATTGATTTCCAGCACTAAATGCAGTTTGGATCTTTGGACTTGCTTCAGCAGTTTGAATATTTCCTTTGTAATACAGTTTGACGTCTTGTTGATTGCTTGAACTATCCATTCTTGCAATCTTCTGTTGTTCAGGATCTTGTGCCTCCAGTTTTTCAATAAACTGACCAATTGACAATCTGCTAAACTGTCCAGAATTCTTCAGAATCATGAGATATGTACCCCATTCCTTTTGAGGTAAAGCATCTGCAAGCTTTTCCACCCATTCTGCTGGAGTTTTAGTGATCTTCAACTGAGACATGGTGCGTACAAGATGGCAGTATCTTTCAATGAGAGTCTTTGTAGTCTCACCAGGCATGCTTGTAAACAACTCAAACTCCTTCTTCAGTAACGCTGCTTTACTCTGGAGCATCTCTGTACTTCCTTCAAACTTCTTCTCAAGAGCTTTCCAGATCGAAAACGCATTTCCATCATGCTGAAGCAAAACTAATATATCCTCTGTTATAGCTTGTTGCAACAGACTTATCATCATTTTCTCTCCTTTATAACTTTCTCTCTCTTGATCTGAAAACTCTGAGATAATTTTATCAACATTCATAGCAGTCTGTGGTCTGATGTATGCTGTTTCAATGCTTTCCCAAGCTCTCAGATGGTTTGCCTGAACCCAATTCTCAAAGCGATTCTTCCATCCATGATACTCCTCAATCCCCATAAGCTTCGGGGGTTTTTGCATTGTTCCGGTTTCGTTTTCTGCCTTCATGTTTTGAGCAATTGAAGCTGGAGTAGTCGAGGGTGTAGCAAATGCGTTGTAGAACTCGGAATCCATTTTTTAGCAACTTGAATCTCTTGTAGAAATCGACAAGTACCTCTCGAATAGAATGTTATACACAATTTTTAACTTTGCAAACGGTTCACTCAACCCGATGTACTGACACCTCGAAATCTATATACTTTCACAATACACTATGAATTTTCAATCGGTGGGTCGGTTTCACAATACACGAGGTAAACTTCAATTGAAACAGTTTCCGACCTAAACGAGTCGTTTGGAAGAGTTCTACTCCGTTTCAGAGGCGGAAACAGAGAAACGGATCAGTAAACAGCTTGTTTCACACTTAATTCCTCTTGTATATTGATATAACAACGATTACAGTCAAGAGGTATACCGGCAGCACTTCGGTAAACAAATGTTGGAACTGTTACAACTGAAACCTATGACAATCTATTTATAGTGCTAATGATTTCGCTTGAAGACTCTTGAAGCGACACCCTTCAAGCGAAATCATTAAAGAAATATCATTCAGATTTCAAGCGAACCTCAAGTTAACTTCAAATCGGTTTTGTCTTTTAGTGGAATCTTTATATCTGATTTCATGTAAGACTTGTATCTTTCACATGAATATGTAGTGTGATGTCACTAGTGATGTCACATGATGATGTCACTAGTGACATCATGCCTGATAAGATCCACACCGAACCCGAGACTCGATACAAGACGAAGACGACAGATGTGTGCACCAACAATTGCCCTTGATTTTCTTGTCTGTATATCTCTTAAATGTCAACATATACACGTGTGATTTAGTTTACGAAGATTTTTCAATGCCGAGAACCTCGATCAGAGAGTAAAAAAGGCTTAAGGTTCACAATGGTGTAAAATTAAAATGGGATATAGCGGGCTAGGATTCGAGATACAGGAACAAGGGCCAAACCAACCACCCAAGAATGGAATAGTCGAACGAAAACACTTGACGACCTCCTAGAAGCTGCATTTCTTGCCACCAGACCTTTCTCCATCAATTAGGAATCTGATGCCGTCACTAAACACATTCCATAAATTGTAGCCATTTGTTGAGTGTTTTTTTTTGGTGTCCAATCCGCATATATATCACTATTGCACTTGATTTTCTTGTCTGTATATCTCTTAAATGTCAACATATATACGTGTGATTTAGTTTACGAAGATTTTTCAATGTCGAGAACCTCGATCAGAGAGTAAAAAAGGCGTAAGGTTCAAAATGGTGTAAAATTAAAACGGGTTATACCGGGCTAGAATTCGAGTTACAGGAACAAGGGCCAAACCAACCACCCAAGAATGGAATCGTCGAGCGAAAACACTTGACAACCTCCTAGAAGCAGCTTTTCTTGCCACAAGACCTTTCTCCACCAATTAGGAATCTGATGCCGTCACTAAACACATTCCTTAAATTGCCACCATTTGTTGAGTGTTTTTTTTGTTGTCTAATCCGCATATATATCACCATTGCCCTTGATTTCCTTGACTGTATATCTCTTAAATGTCAACATATACACGTGTGATTTAGTTTACGAAGATTTTTCAATGCCGAGAACCTCGATCAGAGAGTAAAAAAGGCGTAAGGTTCACAATGGTGTAAATTTAAAATGGGATACACCGGGCTAGAATTCGAGTTACCGAATCAAGGGCCAAACCATCTACCCAACAATGGAATCGTCGAGAGATTACACTTGACAACTCTCCTAGAAGCAGCTTTTGTTGCCACCAGACCTTTCTCCATCAATTAGGAATCTGATGCCGTCACTAAACATATTCCTTAAATTGTAGGCATTTGTTGAGTGTTTTTTTTTTGGTGTCTTTTCCGCATATATATCACCATTGCCCTTGATTTTCTTAACTGTATATCTCTTAAATGTCAATATATACACGTGTGATTTAGTTTACGAAGATTTTTCAATGCCGAGAACCTCGATCAGAGAGTAAAAAAGGCATAAGGTTCACATGGTGTAAAATTAATATGGGATATACCGGGCTAGGATTCGGGTTACAGGAACAAGGGCCAAACCAACCACCCAAGAATGGAATCGTCGAGCGAAAACACTTGACAACCTCCTAGAAGCAGCTTTTCTTGCCACCAGACCTTTCTCCATCAATTAGGAATGTGATGCCGTCATTAAACACATTCCTTAAATTGTAGCCAATTCTTGAGTGTTTTTTTTGTGTGTCTAATCCGCATATATATCACCATTGCCCTTGATTTTCTTAACTGTATATCTCTTAAATGTCAACATATACACGTGTGATTTAGTTTACGAAGATTTTTCATTGCCGAGAACCTCGATCAGAGAGTAAAAAAGGGTTAAGGTTCAAAATGGTGTAAAATTAAAATGGGATACACCGGGCAAGAATTCGAGTTACCGGATCAAGGGCCAAACCATCTACCCAAGAATGGAATCGTCGAGAGAATACACTTGACAACTCTCCTAGAAGCAGCTTTTCTTGCCACCAGACCTTTCTCCATCAATTAGGAATCTGATGCCGTCACTATACACAATCCTTAAATTGTAGCCATTTGTTGAGTGTTTTTTTTGGTGTCTAATCCGCATATATATCACCATTGCCCTTGATTTTCTTGTCTGTATATCTCTTAAATGTCAACATATACATGTGTCATTTAGTTTACGAAGATTTTTCAATGCCGAGAACCTTGATCAGAGAGTAAAAAAGAGGTAAGGTTCAAAATGGTGTAAAATTAAAATGGGTTATACCGGGCTAGAATTCGAGTTACAGGAACAAGGGCCAAACCAACCACCCAAGAATGGAATCATCGAGCGAAAACACTTGACAACCTCCTAGAAGCAGCTTTTCTTGCCACAAGACCTTTCTCCATCAATTAGGAATCTAATGCCGTCACTAAACACATTTCTAAAATTGTAGCCATTTGTTGAATGTTTTTTTTTTGTTGTCTAATCCACATATATATCACCATTGCCCTTGATTTCCTTGACTGTATATCTCTTAAATGTCAACATATACACGTGTGATTTAGTTTACGTAGATTTTTCAATGCTGAGAACCTCGATCAGAGAGTAAAAAAGGCATAAGGTTCACATGGTATAAAATTAATATGGGATATATCGGGCTAGGATTCGGGTTACAGGAACAAGGGCCAAACCAACCACCCAAGAATGGAATTGTCGAGCGAAAACACTTGACAACCTCCTAGAAGCAGCTTTTCTTGCCACCAGACCTTTCTCCATCAATTAGGAATGTGATGCCGTCATTAAACACATTCCTTAAATTGTAGCCATTTCTTGAGTGTTTTTTTTTTGTGTCCATTCCGCATATATATCACTATTGCACTTGATTTTCTTGTCTGTATATCTCTTAAATGTCAACATATATACGTGTGATTTAGTTTACGAAGATTTTTCAATGTCGAGAACCTCGATCTGAGAGTAAAAAAGGCGTAAGGTTCAAAATGGTGTAAAATTAAAACGGGTTATACCGGGCTAGAATTCGAGTTACAGGAACAAGGGCCAAACCAACCACCCAAGAATGGAATCGTCGAGCGAAAACACTTGACAACCTCCTAGAAGCAGCTTTTCTTGCCACAAGACCTTTCTCCACCAATTAGGAATCTGATGCCGTCACTAAACACATTCCTTAAATTGTCACCATTTGTTGAGTGTTTTTTTTGTTGTCTAATCCGCATATATATCACCATTGCCCTTGATTTCCTTGACTGTATATCTCTTAAATGTCAACATATACACCTGTGATTTAGTTTACGAAGATTTTTCAATGCCGAGAACCTCGATCAGAGAGTAAAAAAGGCGTAAGGTTCACAATGGTGTAAATTTAAAATGGGATACACCGGGCTAGAATTCGATTTACCAAATCTAGGGCCAAACCATCTACCCAAGAATGGAATCGTCGAGAGAATACACTTGACAACTCTCCTAGAAGCAGCTTTTGTTGCCACCAGACCTTTCTCCATCAATTAGGAATCTGATGCCGTCACTAAACATATTCCTTAAATTGTAGGCATTTGTTGAGTGTTTTTTTTTGTGTCTTTTCCGCATATATATCACCATTGCCCTTGATTTTCTTAACTGTATATCTCTTAAATGTCAATATATACACGTGTGATTTAGTTTACGAAGATTTTTCAATGCCGAGAACCTCGATCAGAGAGTAAAAAAGGCATAAGGTTCACATGGTGTAAAATTAATATGGGATATACCGGGCTAGGATTCGGGTTACAGGAACAAGGGCCAAACCAACCACCCAAGAATGGAATCGTCGAGCGAAAACACTTGACAACCTCCTAGAAGCAGCTTTTCTTGCCACCAGACATTTCTCCATCAATTAGGAATGTGATGCCGTCATTAAACACATCCTTAAATTGTAGCCATTTCTTGAGTGTTTTTTTTTTGTCTAATCCGCATATATATCACCATTGCCCTTGATTTTCTTAACTGTATATCTCTTAAATGTCAACATATACACGTGTGATTTAGTTTACGAAGATTTTTCATTGCCGAGAACCTCGATCAGAGAGTAAAAAAGGGTTAAGGTTCAAAATGGTGTAAAATTAAAATGGGATACACCGGGCTAGAATTCGAGTTACCGGATCAAGGGCCAAACCATCTACCCAAGAATGGAATCGTCGAGAGAATACACTTGACAACTCTCCTAGAAGCAGCTTTTCTTGCCACCAGACCTTTCTCCATCAATTAGGAATCTGATGCCGTCACTAAACATATTCCTTAAATTGTAGGCATTTGTTGAGTGTTTTTTTTTGGTGTCCTTTCCGCATAGATATCACCATTGCCCTTGATTTTCTTAACTGTATATCTCTTAAATGTCAACATATACACGTGTGATTTAGTTTACGAAGATTTTTCAATGCCGAGAACCTCGATCAGAGAGTAAAAAAGGCATAAGGTTCACATGGTGTAAAATTAATATGGGATATACCGGGCTAGGATTCGGGTTACAGGAACAAGGGCCAAACCAACCACCCAAGAATGGAATCGTCGAGCGAAAACACTTGACAACCTCCTAGAAGCAGCTTTTCATGCCACCAGACCTTTCTCCATCAATTAGGAATGTGATGCCGTCATTAAACACATTCCTTAAATTGTAGCCATTTCTTGAGTGTTTTTTTTTGTGTCCAATCCGCATATATATCACTATTGCACTTGATTTTCTTGTCTGTATATCTCTTAAATGACAACATATATACGTGTGATTTAGTTTACGAAGATTTTTCAATGTCGAGAACCTCGATCAGAGAGTAAAAAAGGCGTAAGGTTCAAAATGGTGTAAAATTAAAACGGGTTATACCGGGCTAGAATTCGAGTTACAGGAACAAGGGCCAAACCAACCACCCAAGAATGGAATCGTCGAGCGAAAACACTTGACAACCTCCTAGAAGCAGCTTTTCTTGCCGCAAGACCTTTCTCCACCAATTAGGAATCTGATGCCGTCACTAAACACATTCCTTAAATTGTCACCATTTGTTGAGTGTTTTTTTTGTTGTCTAATCCGCATATATATCACCATTGCCCTTGATTTCCTTGACTGTATATCTCTTAAATGTCAACATATACACGTGTGATTTAGTTTACGAAGATTTTTCAATGACGAGAACCTCGATCAGAGAGTAAAAAAGGCGTAAGGTTCACAATGGTGTAAATTTTAAATGGGATACACCGGGCTAGAATTCGAGTTACCGAATCAAGGGCCAAACCATCTACCCAAGAATGGAATCGTCGAGAGAATACACTTGACAACTCTCCTAGAAGCAGCTTTTGTTGCCACCAGACATTTCTCAATCAATTAGGAATCTGATGCGGTCACTAAACATATTCCTTAAATTGCAGGCATTTGTTGAGTGTTTTTTTTTGTGTCTTTTCTGCATATATATCACCATTGACCTTGATTTTCTTAACTGTATATCTCTTAAATGTCAATATATACACGTGTGATTTAGTTTACGAAGATATTTCAATGCCGAGAACCTCGATCAGAGAGTAAAAAAGGCATAAGGTTCACATGGTGTAAAATTAATATGGGATATACCGGGCTAGGATTCGGGTTACAGGAACAAGGGCCAAACCAACCACCCAAGAATGGAATCGTCGAGCGAAAACAATTGACAACCTCCTAGAAGCAGCTTTTCTTGCCACCAGACCTTTCTCCATCAATTAGGAATGTGATGCCGTCACTAAACACATTCCATAAATTGTAGCCATTTGTTGAGTGTTTTTTTTGGTGTCCAATCCGCATATATATCACTATTGCACTTGATTTTCTTGTCTGTATATCTCTTAAATGTCAACATATATACGTGTGATTTAGTTTACGAAGATTTTTCAATGTCGAGAACCTCGATCTGAGAGTAAAAAAGGCGTAAGGTTCAAAATGGTGTAAAATTAAAACGGGTTATACCGGGCTAGAATTCGAGTTACAGGAACAAGGGCCAAACCAACCACCCAAGAATGGAATCGTCGAGCGAAAACACTTGACAACCTCCTAGAAGCAGCTTTTCTTGCCACAAGACCTTTCTCCACCAATTAGGAATCTGATGCCGTCACTAAACACATTCCTTAAATTGTCACCATTTGTTGAGTGTTTTTTTTGTTGTCTAATCCGCATATATATCACCATTGCCCTTGATTTCCTTGACTGTATATCTCTTAAATGTCAACATATACACGTGTGATTTAATTTACGAAGATTTTTCAATGCCGAGAACCTCGATCAGAGAGTAAAAAAGGCGTAAGGTTCACAACGGTGTAAATTTAAAATGGGATACACCGGGCTAGAATTTGATTTACCGAATCAAGGGCCAAACCATCTACCCAAGAATGGAATCGTCGAGAGAATACACTTGACAACTCTCCTAGAAGCAGCTTTTGTTGCCACCAGACCTTTCTCCATCAATTAGGAATCTGATGCCGTCACTAAACATATTCCTTAAATTGTAGGCATTTGTTGAGTGTTTTTTTTTGGTGTCTTTTCCGCATATATATCACCATTGCCCTTGATTTTCTTAACTGTATATCTCTTAAATGTCAATATATACACGTGTGATTTAGTTTACGAAGATTTTTCAATGCCGAGAACCTCGATCAGAGAGTAAAAAAGGCATAAGGTTCACATGGTATAAAATTAATATGGGATATACCGGGCTAGGATTCGGGTTACAGGAACAAGGGCCAAACCAACCACCCAAGAATGTGTTGGTGCACTTGTGTCTGTACTTTGTCTGTATTTCGTCATGATACAAAACGATGTCTTATGTTAGTCTGGGCTACGTCTTAGTTTGTTACAATGTGCGTTCAATGTAAGTTTGACCAAGTCAACCATCCTCCTGGTTTGACTTGGCCAAACAGTTAGCACATTGGTTGAAAGATGTCTGAGTCGAAGGATGGTCATCGAAGGATTACTTATATCCTTCGATGATGATGAGCTCGAAAGATGACCACGAAGGATAGACCTCGAAGGATATCATCCTTCGAGGTGAATGTGATCTTTCGATGGGCGTTCTGGTCGACAGATGATCTGTCGATCAATCTGTCTGATCCTTCGACCAGACGTGCTGTGTCGGGTATATATACCCATGTGTTGTGTTCAGTTCGACAGTTCTGAGAACACACAGATAAGGCAAGAGAAACAGAGAGAGCATTATGTTTAAAGCACACACACACTTTGAGAGTTTATAGAACATATCTGTAAACATTGAGCTTGTAACCGGACCCTTCATTCGTATTAATACATGTGGTGTTAATCGGTGAATCTTGTGTGTTGTGTTTGTGCTTGTTCTCGTATACATTCTCGGTTGCATGCTAGCTTGGATTCCGCACTCGCTAGTGTGTTTGATATAACAAGGAAAAGGTTTTAATCTCATCCTCGAGAGGGACCTACAAGTGGTATCAGAGCTTTGGCTCTTCTCCTTGTTAAAACCGAGAGTTTTTCGGACTGTTTTTCGGGTTTTTATAGTTTATATTTTCTGAAAAACTTGTTAAAATCGGGTTTCGGAGTGTTGTCGGTTTGCAGAAATATTCATATTTCTGGGTTTGTTCTTCTTATCTTCAACCGATATTCATAGTGTTCTTGATCCTTTACACTTTTGATCTTAAAATTTGAATATTGGAACTTGTTTGTGCTTTGGAAGTTGTAAACTGATTAAAATATTGGGATCATTACCCGGTTGGTGAAAGACCTGCATATTCAGACCTGCAAGATATGGTCTGAACATACTTTCTCACCAACCCGTCAACTTTTTCACCAACTTGTCACCGATTGTCAACTGTGTCAGAACCGTTCGAAAGATATCCTTCGAACTCGAAAGACCATCTTTCGATCAGTGGAGGTTCGATAGATCATCATCCTTCGAACCAAGGAATCTTTTCAAAACATTCATCTTTCGGTCTACTGTTCTTTCTCGAAAGACAAGGATCCTTCGACTGGGGAGTCTTTCGAAGTCTTTCGAAGTCATCGTTTGACATTCATCAGTGTTCATCTTTCGGTCTACAGTACATTTTCGAAGGATAAGGATCCTTCGTTGGAGAATCTTTCGAAAACATTGTTCGAAACTCAACAGTGATCTTTCGAACCCTGTTGATCTTTCGAACAGGTGTTGATCTTTCGATCCTTGTTTGTTTAAGCCTAACAGTTTGTGTTTTTCAGGTCTTTCGATTCTT
Source organism: Helianthus tuberosus (assembly GCA_030545235.1). NCBI lineage: Eukaryota > Viridiplantae > Streptophyta > Magnoliopsida > Asterales > Asteraceae > Helianthus > Helianthus tuberosus. The sequence continues at coordinate 173,028,955 of CM060451.1, forward strand.
GATCCTTCGGCAGGTTGTTACCTTTCGAAATTTTAACATAGTTTGTGAAAATTAAATTTTTAAAGAGAACTTGTGTTCAAATTTTAAAATCTATTTTCACTTAATATATTAATTTTTATAAAATGGGAACAAACGGTCAGTGGGACCCATCCGCGTGGACTCTAACTCCACAATCATCAGCTACGCAATCATCCGCTACGCAATCTGCGTCAGATTTCAGCAAAGCATGGATGCAGGCTATTGTCCCACCTCAAGCTGCAATGATAACTGCAAATCAATGGGCATTGGTCACAAATCAAAGCAACAGCATTCAATCTATGATGCAGAACGATAGTGAGACTGGTACAAGCACAAAGCCGTCAAAACTAAATCATATTAATGATTGGGGATGGTGGAAAGAAAGGCTGAGAACTTATGTTCAGGGGCAAGGTCAAGATCTATGGATGTGCTTCTTCACCGCATTTGATAGTGATTTGGAAGTTGCAGGATCTAATCCAGAAACTTACAGCACTATGTCTGATGATGATAAGAAGAAGTTTGAATTAGAAAAGAAAGCATTCATGATTCTCACACAAGCTCTTCATAAAGACATTTACCACCAGTTTGTCTACTGCACGACTACTAAAAGCTTGTGGGATATGCTCACGTTACGGTGTGAAGGAAATGCTCAATCTAGAAAGATCAAGCAAGAATTACTGAAGAAAGAGTTTGAAGGTTTCACGTGTATGGAGAATGAGACTTTGGCAGATTTATCTACAAGGTTTCATCACTTGTTGAGCGAGATGTTTGGTTTTAGAGTCACTGCCACTCCACAAGAAATGGTGAAGAGATTCGCTGATAGCTTACCAGCAAAGTGGAGCAGTTATCTTGAAATTCTCAAAGAAAATGGTGTTCTAGACACAATCAACGTTTATGAGTTGATTCAAAAATTGGAGAATAAGGATGTAGAAGAAAAGCTGAAGGCAAAAAGAACACAAACTCCTCAAAATCCAGAAATGTACTTTGGGATTGCAGGAGGTATCAGTGGAGAAAGACCAGCCTCTCAACACGCGAAGCTTCAAACAGCCTTCGTCTCTAACACCGGACCTTCAACAACAGATCAGTTTGATCCTTCAGCTTACATGATGTCTTCAAGACCGAATGTGCAGCCGACAGCTCAGCAGCAAAAACCGCAACAGCAAGGGTTTTATGGAAGCTCGTCAAACTTTCAAGCCACTTCCAATCCGAACACTGTCAGATTAGATACTTCCAACTTTTCCAAAGTCAGTGTCGAAGTAGCCAAGGAGCATATGGAGATGTTGAATACCTTGGTTAGTGCTTATAGTGGATTAGTTGCAGGTCAGATTGGGAATATCAATCTAACCAATGAAGATTATCAGCAAGTGGATAAAGAAGAGTTTGAAATGATGGATATCAAATGGGCTCTTGCTAGTGCAATTCGAAGAGCTAAGGAGTTTATGGAAAGGACGGGGAGAACCAACTTGGAAAGCAAGAAAGATACTAAGTATGGGTTCGACAAGCAAGCTGTAACATGCTTTAACTGTGGTGAACGGGGTCATTTCAAAAGGGAATGCACAAGACCAGCTCAGCATGGAAACCAAAACCCCTTCAGAAATCAAGGCAACCAGCAGAACCAGAACAGGAACAATGTTCGTACGATGATACCTGTCAACAACCAAGGCCAAGCAGGGTCATCAAATACCAACCGGGGGCTGTTGGTTCAAATAGATGAGGGTTGTGATTGGTCGCTTCAGCTTGGAGAAGGAGGAAATGGTGGAACAGCATGTTTTGCTGAAGTCGTAAAGGATTTAAAGCACGCCAGTGGTGGAGAATCTTCCACCAATGGTGTTGCATCTTCTGGAGATGAAGACAGTTCTGGTTATAGTGGAAGCTCAGATGAAGAATCCTCCACTTCAGGAAATGATCATGTGGATGTGACATCAAGTGCGTCAGTCGATGCAGATATTGATGAGCTTTTGGAAGAAGCTACAGCAGGAACTGAAAGAAGATCTAATTTGATGGATCAAGCTGCTTACTCTTCGTCTTCTCTCCATTCAGCCTTTATGGCTAATGTCGACAGTTCATCAGGTCAGGTATGTGTCGATGAACCCACTGTAGTTAGCTGTGAAAATTGTGATAGTTTAAATGTTAAATATGCTGAACAGGAAGGTCAGATTGAAATCCTATCCAAACACAATCAAGAATTGATTGTAAACCTTTCTAAAGCAGCTGAAGCTAACGTGTTTTTAACCAGAAATGAAAAGGAATTTAAAACCACAATTGCGTCATTAAGACATGATGTTACAGAATTACAAAAAGCTGTTTTGCGAAAACAACATGCTAACAATGATCTTATAGACACAATTGAAAAGCAGATGGTAGAATTGGCCACTGCTCGATGTGAATGTGAAACAATCAAGCAGAAATTGGAAAGTTATTCCAATTCCCGCTATGTATTGGATCACATTATTGATGTTCAAAAGAAAAAGGGGGATAAGAAGTGTATGGGATTCAAATCATGTCCTCCCCCAATGAATCACAATTACTCCAAATTGCCTGATGACGAGGATATGCCCCGTTTTGAACCTACTGTGCCACTCGGTCTAGATGACTTTGCAGCAGGCCTCGGGTTCACAACTGGTACATCATCCTCAGGTCAATCTGAATCTGAGAATGTGACAGATTCATCATGTGTTAAGGAACAGAGTCCTCCCACTGTTGAGGATGCTGATTCTTCGGATGATGAATCTGATGTAATTGTGAACCAACAGTCTAACTCGGTTACACCAGATATTCCAATCGAGAATCACATCCTGTGTGATCCACCAGTGAAACCGAGTAAGACTGAAATGTCAAAACCAATGGAGTCCCTTGTTTCTACAAGTGAAGAGAATAACTTGTTGTACACGCTCAAAGGAGATGATAAAATTTACTCTAACAAAGATTTTCCAATTAAAAATGTAAATCAAGATTTAATTGAGCAAATTTTTGAAGGATGTACTGACAAGTTTTTGGGAAACAAAAGTGGCAAAGTTACCGTCACTCAATGTGATCCAATTCCGTGTGAACAAATTAGAAAACAATACGGAAACCAAAAACCAACAGTTGAGCGAAAACAACAAGTCAACTCCGGAAAGGGTAAGGGACAGGGAAAGAAGGCTCAGAACAAGAATGTTCAAGCACCTAAGGTTCAACAACAATGGGTGCAAAACAAAAGAGCTCCTGTTAAGAAAAGAGAACCGAAAGTGAACTTTGTTGGATCCACGGGTTCAGACAAACTTGAAACATTTCAGGATAAATCTAACCTTGATTTTATAAAACAAGTTAGAATTTTGAAACGAAATGAACAGAATAATTACACCCAACACACCAACGGATGTGATTTAGGTCCAAGCACGTCTAGATCACAAAGTTCATGGTCTGGTTCTTCGTCTGGTCATCAACATGTTTCTCCGAGGTTTGTAGAGCGGAGAATGTGTTTTGAGTGTGGCACCATTGGGCATATTGTAAGATACTGCCCATACCTGCAAAAGTTAAAGCCAAAAACGAGTGCTCCCCAAGAAACCAATTACCAAAAACGTTCATTTTCCCCGAAACAAGACCCATGTGTCTTGAAAGAAAGGGAAAAGAAGTTAAAACAAAAGAATCAAAAGGTAATTGAGAAGGGCTTAAAATCAGAGGTCAAAGAAGAAAAACCTGTTCAAGCAAAACCTAAAACTGTAAAACCAGTAAATGCTAAAACAATTAATGCAAATACTGGTAAAGAACAAACAGCTTGGAAACAAAAACAGGTAATTCAGTCAGGGGGGGCACCGCAGGTTCTATTTCCTAATCATCAAGTGATTGAAATCACTTTTCTTGATGATCAAGGACGACCCAAGTCCACGAAGGCTTGGGTCCCTCTCTCCAACTAATTTTTGAGTGAGTGTGTAGGATATTCCAGGAGGAACTTTCGATAGTCGTAAGATTGTTGATAGTGGAGCATCCTTGCACAAGATAGGCGACAGAAGAAATTGTTGCCTTTGATGGAGAGGAAGAGAAAAAGGAAAAAGAAATGGCTGATGAAAGAAATTGAAAAGCTTCGACAAAATGAAAATCATTTCAAAATGTGAATGTTCAAGGCTTTGATCGGGTCCCCGGGATAGATTCAAATCAAAATGTACGCACCTGCAGCACGTCTGAAGTTCAATCTACAAGATAAACGTGCAGTGTACATTTCTTCGTGGTGTGATTGAAGAAAATGTGTTTGTTGAACAAACCAACCAGGTGTGCGGACGCCTTGGCATGGGTTGAACAACCGCACACTACTTCTGAAAGAGAAAGACAAAGACCTTCGCTGGTGCAATGTGGACGACCAGCCGGACCAAAGGTTTCTGATCTTATTGCTGTCAAGAGATTTCTAAGTAGCTGCAAAGAATCGACTTTGAAATCCACACCGGGTGGATATCCAGTTTGGGAGAGCACTCAAATTCCTGGCAATGCACGATGCAGTTGCAGGATACGGTTTTAAATTTCTAATCTCTCCTATACTTGTCGATATTTAAGCTGCTTTGTGAATTACTATCTCGCACAGCACTCTTTGGCCAGACAATGCTGTCTTGGTCCGCACCGCTTACCGACATGCCAACTGATTATGTTTCCAAAATTTGCTAAATCATTTCTGATTAAAACTTAATTTTGGTAAACGGCATTGAGGTAAAACATGAGTTAACCAACATCGGAAAATCATTTTTGTAAATACCTTTGTTTTTTAAATTTATTTTAGTTTGTTGATTTTAGGGGGAGTAAATCCAAAATTTGAAAATCCAAAAACATTGAAAAATTTCAAGAAAATCCAAAAACATTGAAAAATTTCAAAAACACAAAAACAATAGAAAAACAAAAATGAGTTTCCTAGCGAGAAAAAGAGAAAATGATAGTACATCAGTGGTCTGTCTAAACCTCTTTAAACCTAAAATGAAAAACGATAAGCAGCTCTATATAAGATGTATCGGTAGGCTCACAATCATTTTAAAGTGTGCAGGGTGATATAAACTTAAATCGACTGAAGACTGGGTGGGAACCATTCATTGGCATATGGTCTTAGTACCGAAATTTCGTTTGAGAGATTGCCGAGGTTCTGAGATATTCGGTCTTTATGCTGCTTATCATCTGGGTATCATGGTTGTATCTTTTACCGAAAAATAATGGGGACGCAAGTCTAGATCTTCCATGATACCATACATACGTGTACATATTGCATACGACCTCAATAAGTGATCAACAATCACATGTCCAAACAAAATAAGTGATAAAATATCACATTTATCCGGGAGTCAAGTTCGTCTCTCTGCTGTACGGAAGTACTGACCTGTTCACGGACTTGCTCCTGTGCCTTCATGCATCTGAAAATCAAGTTCCTCATCAATAAGTGATTCTATCACATAGGGCTTGTTTTCAAATTCAAAATAAGTGAGAATCTCACATCATATACGGTCAAACAGATGATAATCGGTATACTCACCGGTAAGATGAACCCTCGTGCATACCTTGATACGGGAATGTGTCGTGATGTGGATGAACACCGGTCGGTAAGTATAAATTATACCTTAACGTATCCCCTCGCCATGATTACACATGATAAGTTGAGCTTATGTGGACAACAATACCGATAATTGTTATAGGATGCTTATCTTAATGTTATCTAATTGAACAACAAGAGCGTTTTGGCATGACCGTACACTGATATGATTCTCTTACCCTCGAAACTCGCAAAAAGAATGTCTGTAAATATTTATTTAATGTTTCCTGTTTATGCATCTTTGTATATATTTATTTATTGTTTTCCGTCTTTACATTTGAAAAATGAAAATTTCAAAAAGATTTTAGGTGTGTTTTAATATAAGCTTTATAAAATCCAAAAAGATTTTTCTTCAAGTTTATTTTTGATTGACCGACGTTGGAACTCGAGTCTATCCTACCCAAAATCCTGATCGTAAGCTGGAAAACAATTGCATCTTCATAAACAGTCGAAGTTAACGAGTTTTGAAAGTTAAAGGATTAAAATGAATATTTTTCTAAACTTTCAAACTGCTGTCGGTTGGTGTTTGATTGAGATTTGATCTCATATGTGTCGTTAGTTTAAATGTTAACTATATTCCAGGCGGTTGTTCTCATTATGCGTTTAGCTTTCTTGCATGTGCAGATGCTAAAGGCGAGGAGAACATGTTCGATGAAAAGCTTTGGAATGAAGACACGAAGTGGAGGCACTCAAAGGATAAAATGATAGAGTTGCCGCTGTCCCTTCATCAACACCACAAGGATCTGAAGAATTGACAAGTCAAAAGATTCACGAGCATGACTCAATGGAGAGTTCAATCTAAGGGGGAGTTTGTCAACACACTTTCTACATGAAACGGGGAGTTTGTTGATACACTTTCTACTTTCAAGACGTGAAGACTTTGAAGATCCTCCGACATGAAAGACATAGAAGACGAACCATCACGAGTAGCGTCCAAGGGGGAGTTTGTTGATGCACTTTGTGTGGACGCGACTCGGCTCGGTTCGACTCGGCCTTGAAGACTTGAAGACACGAAGATCAAGACAAAGTTACAGCCAAGGGGGAGTTTGTTGGTGCACTTGTGTCTGTACTTTGTCTGTATTTCGTCATGATACAAAACGATGTCTTATGTTAGTCTGGGCTACGTCTTAGTTTGTTACAATGTGCGTTCAATGTAAGTTTGACCAAGTCAACCATCCTCCTGGTTTGACTTGGCCAAACAGTTAGCACATTGGTTGAAAGATGGCTGAGTCGAAGGATGGTCATCGAAGGATTACTTATATCCTTCGATGATGATGAGCTCGAAAGATGACCACGAAGGATAGACCTCGAAGGATATCATCCTTCGAGGTGAATGTGATCTTTCGATGGGCGTTCTGGTCGACAGATGATCTGTCGATCAATCTGTCTGATCCTTCGACCAGACGTGCTGTGTCGGGTATATATACCCATGTGTTGTGTTCAGTTCGACAGTTCTGAGAACACACAGATAAGGCAAGAGAAACAGAGAGAGCATTCTGTTTAAAGCACACACACACTTTGAGAGTTTATAGAACATATCTGTAAACATTGAGCTTGTAACCGGACCCTTCATTCGTATTAATACATGTGGTGTTAATCGGTGAATCTTGTGTGTTGTGTTTGTGCTTGTTCTCGTATACATTCTCGGTTGCATGCTAGCTTGGATTCCGCACTCGCTAGTGTGTTTGATATAACAAGGAAAAGGTTTTAATCTCATCCTCGAGAGGGACCTACAAGTGGTATCAGAGCTTTGGCTCTTCTCCTTGTTAAAACCGAGAGTTTTTCGGACTGTTTTTCGGGTTTTTATAGTTTATATTTTCTGAAAAACTTGTTAAAATCGGGTTTCGGAGTGTTGTCGGTTTGCAGAAATATTCATATTTCTGGGTTTGTTCTTCTTATCTTCAACCGATATTCATAGTGTTCTTGATCCTTTACACTTTTGATCTTAAAATTTGAATATTGGAACTTGTTTGTGCTTTGGAAGTTGTAAACTGATTAAAATATTGGGATCATTACCCGGTTGGTGAAAGACCTGCATATTCAGACCTGCAAGATATGGTCTGAACATACTTTCTCACCAACCCGTCAACTTTTTCACCAACTTGTCACCGATTGTCAACTGTGTCAGAACCGTTCGAAAGATATCCTTCGAACTCGAAAGACCATCTTTCGATCAGTGGAGGTTCGATAGATCATCATCCTTCGAACCAAGGAATCTTTTCAAAACATTCATCTTTCGGTCTACTGTTCTTTCTCGAAAGACAAGGATCCTTCGACTGGGGAGTCTTTCGAACTCTTTCGAAGTCATCGTTCGACATTCATCAGTAAACACAATCCTTAAGTTGTAGCCATTTGTTGAGTGTTTTTTTTTTTGTGTCAAATCCGCATATATATCACCATTGCCCTTGATTTTCTTGACTGTATATCTCTTAAATGTCAACATATATACATGTGATTTAGTTTACGAAGATTTTTCAATGCCGAGAACCTCGATCAGAGAGTAAAAAAAGGCGTAAGGTTCACGATGGTGTAAAATTAAAATGGGATATACCGGGCTAGGATTCGAGTTACAGGAACAAGGGCTAAACCAACCACCTAAGAATGGAATAATTGAGCGAAAACACTTGACAACCTCCTAGAAGCAGCTTTTCTTGCCACCAGAACTTTCTCCATCATTTAGGAATCTGATGCCGTTACTAAACACATTTCTTAAATTGTAGCCTTTTGTTGAGTTGTTTTTTTTTGGTATCTAATCCGCATATATATCACCATTTCCCTTGATTTTCTTGACTGTTTATCTATTAAATGTCAACTTATACACATGTGATTTAGTTTACGAAGATTTTTCAATGCCGAGAACCTCGATCAAAGAGAAAAAAAGGCGTAAGGTTCACAATGGTGTAAAATTAAAATGGGATATACCAGGCTAGGATTCGAGTTACAGGAACAAGGGCCAAAACAACCACCCAAGAACGGAATCCTCGAGCGAAAACACTTGACAACCTCCTTGAAGCGGCTATTCTTGCCACCAGACCTTTCTCCATCAATTAGGAATCTGATGTCATCACTAAACACAATCCTTAAATTGTAGCCATTTGTTGGTTGTTTTTTTGGTATCAAATCCGCATATATATCACCATTGCCCTTGATTTTCTTGACTGTATATCTCTTAAATGTCAACATATATACGTGTGATTTAGTTTACGAAGATTTTTCAATGCCGAGAACCTCGATCAGAGAGTAAAAAAGGCTTAAGGTTCACAATGGTGTAAAATTAAAATGGGATATACCGGCCTAGGATTCGAGTTACAGGAACAAGGGCCAAACCAACCACCCAAGAATGGAATCGTCGAGCGAAAACACTTGACAACCTCCTAGAAGCGGCTTTTCTTGCCACCAGACCTTTCTCCATCAATTAGGAATCTGATGCCGTCACTAAACACATTCCTTAAATTGTCGCCATTTGTTGACTGTTTTTTTTTGGTGTCTAATCCGCATATATATCACCATTCCCCTTGATTTTCTTGACTGTATATCTCTTAAATATTAACATATACACGTGTGATTTAGTTTACGAAGATTTTTCAGTGCCGAGAACTTCTATCAGATAGTAAAAAAGGCGTAAGGTTCACAATGGTGTAAAATTAAAATGGTATATACCGGCCTAGGATTCGAGTTACAGGAAAAAGGGCCAAACCAACCACCCAAGAATGGAATTAGGAATCTGATGCCGTCACTAAACACATTCCTTAAATAGTAGCCATTTGTTGAGTGTTTTTTTTGGTGTCAAATCCGCATATATATCACCATTGCCCTTGATTTTCTTGACTGTATATCTCTTAAATGTCAACATATACACGTGTGATTAAGTTTACGAAAATTTTTCAATGCCGAGAACCTCGATCAGAGAGTAAAAAAGGCTTAAGGTTCACAATGGTGTAAAATTAAAATGGGATATACCGGCCTAGGATTCGAGTTACAGGAACAAGGGCCAAACCAACCACCCAAGAATGGAATCGTCGAGCAAAAACACTTGACAACCTCCTTGAAGCGGCTTTTCTTGCCACCAGACATTTCTCCATCAACTAGGAATCTGATTCCGTCACTAAACACATTCCTTAAATTGTAGACATTTGTTGAGTGTCTTTTTTTTGGTGTCTAATCCGCATACATATCACCATTTCCCTAGATTTTCTTGAATGTATATCTCTTAAATGTCAACATATACACGTGTGGTTTAGTTTACGAAGATTTTTCAGTGCCGAGAACTTCGATCAGAGAGTAAAAAAGGCTTAAGGTTCACAATGGTGTAAAATTAAAATGGGATATACCGGCCTAGGATTCGAGTTACAGGAACAAGGGCCAAACCAACCACCCAAGAATGGAATCGTCGAGAGAAAACACTTGACAACCTCCTAGAAGCGGCTTTTCTTGCTACCAGACCTTTCTCCATCAATTTGGAATCTGATGCCGTCACTAAACACATTCCTTAAATTGTCGCCATTTTTTGAGTGTTTTTTTTTTGTGTCTAATCCGCATATATATCACAATTGCCCTTGATTTTCTTGACTGTATCTCTTAAATGTCAACATATACACGTGTGATTTAGTTTACGAAGATTTTTCAGTGCCGAGAACTTCGATCAGATAGTAAAAAAGCGTAAGGTTCACAATGGTGTAAAATTAAAATCGGATACACCGGGCTAGGATTCGAGTTACAGGAAAAAGGGCCAAACCAACCACCCAAGAATGGAATTAGGAATCTGATGCCGTCACTAAACACATTCCTTAAATTGTAGCCATTTGTTGAGTGTTTTTTTTGGTGTCAAATCCGCATATATATCACCATTGCCCTTGATTTTCTTGACTGTATATCTCTTAAATGTCAACATATACACGTGTGATTAAGTTTACGAAAAATTTTCAATGCCAAGAACCTCGATCAGAGAGTAAAAAAGGCTTAAGGTTCACAATGGTGTAAAATTAAAATGGGATATACCGGCCTAGGATTCGAGTTACAGGAACAAGGGCCAAACCAACCACCCAAGAATGGAATCATCGAGCAAAAACACTTGACAACCTCCTTGAAGCGGCTTTTCTTGCCACCAGACATTTCTCCATCAATTAGGAATCTGATGCCGTCACTAAACACATTCCTTAAATTGTCGCCATTTGTTGAGTGTTTTTTTTTTGTGTCTAATCCGCATATATATCACCACTGCCCTTGATTTTCTTGACTGTATATCTCTTAAATGTCAAAATATACACGTGTGATTTAGTTTACGAATATTTTTCAAAGCCGATAACTTCGACCAGAGAGTAAAAAAGGCGTAAGGTTCACAATGGTGTAAAATTAAAATGGGATACACCGTGCTAGGATTCGAGTTACAAGAAAAAGGGCCAAACCAACCACCCAAGAATGGAATCGTAGAGCGAAAACACTTGACAACCTCCTAGAAGCAACTATTCTTGCCACCAGACCTTTCTCCATCAATTAGGAATCTGATGCCGTTACTAAACACATTTCTTAAATTGTAGCCTTTTGTTGAGTTGTTTTTTTGGTGTCAAATCCGCATATATATCACCATTTCCCTTGATTTTCTTGACTGTTTATCTATTAAATGTCAACTTATACACATGTGATTTAGTTTACAAATATTTTTTAATGCCGAGAACCTCAATCAAAGAGTAAAAAAGGCGTAAGGTTCACAATGGTGTAAAATTAAAATGGGATATACCAGGCTAGGATTCGAGTTACAGGAACAAGGACCAAACCAACCACCCAAGAATGGAATCGTCGAGCGAAAATACTTGATAACCTCCTTGAAGCGGCTTTTCTTGCCACCAGACCTTTCACCATCAATTAAGAATCTGATGCCGTCACTAAACACATTCCTTAAATTGTCGACATTTGTTGTGTTTTTTTTGGTGTCAAATCCGCGTATATATTAACATTGCCCTTGATTTTCTTGATTGTATATCTCTTAAATGTCAACATATACACGTGTGATTTAGTTTACGAAGATTTTTCAATGCCGAGAACCTCGATCAGAGAGTAAAAAAGCGTAAGGTTCACAATGCTGTAAAATTAAAATGGGATATACCGGGCTAGGATTCGAGTTACAGGAACAAGGGCCAAACCAACCACCCAAGAATGGAATCCCCGAGCGAAAACACCTGACAACCTCCTAGAAGCAGCTATTCTTCCCACCAGACGTTTCTCCATCAATTAGGAATCTGATGCCGTTACTAAACACATTTCTTAAATTGTAGCCTTTTGTTGAGTGCTTTTTTTTGGTGTCTAATCCGCATATATATCACCATTTCCCTTGATTTTCTTGACTGTTTATCTATTAAATGTCAAATTATACACATGTGATTTAGTTTACGAAGATTATTCAATGACGAGAACCTCGATCAAAGAGTAAAAAAGGCGTAAGGTTCACAATGGTGTAAAATTAAAATGGGATATACCAGGCTAGGATTCGAGTTACAGGAACAAGGACCAAACCATCCACCCAAGAATGGAATCGTCGAGCGAAAATGCTTGACAACCTCCTTGAAGCGGCTTTTCTTGCCACCAGACCTTTCTCCATCAATTAGGAATCTGATGCCGTCACTAAACACATTCCTTAAATTGTCGCCATTTGTTGTGTTTTTTTAGGTGTCAAATCCGCATATATATTACCATTGCCCTTGATTTTCTTGACTGTATATCTCTTAAATGTCAACATATACACATGTGATTTAGTTTACGAAGATTTTTCAATGCCGAGAACCTCGATCAGAGAATAAAAAAGGCGTAAGGTTCACAATGCAGAAAAATTAAAATGGGATATACCAGGCTAGGATTCGAGTTACAGGAACAAGGGCCAAACCAACCACCCAAGAATGGAATCCTCGAGCGAAAACACTTTACAACCTCCTAGAAGCAGCTATTCTTGCCACCAGACCTTTCTCCATCAATTAGGAATCTGATGCTGTCACTAAACACATTCCTTACATTGTAGCCATTCGTTGAGTGTTTTTTTTTGGTGTCAAATCCGCATATATATCACCATTGACCTTGATTTTCTTGACTGTATATCTCTTAAATGTCAACATATACACGTGTGATTTAGTTTACGAAGATTTTTTAATGCCGAGAACCTCGATCAGAGAGTAAAAAAGGCTTAAGGTTCACAATGGTGTAAAATTAAAATGGGATATACCGGCCTAGGATTCGAGTTACAGGAACAACCAACCACCCAAGAATGGAATCGTCGAGCGAAAACACTTGACAACCTCCTAGAAGCGGCTTTTCTTGCCACCAGACCTTTCTCCATCAATTAGGAATCTGATGCCGTCACTAAACACATTCCTTAAATTGTCGCCATTTGTTGAGTGTTTTTTTTGGTGTATAATCCGCATATATATCACCATTGCCCTTGATTTTCTTGACTGTATATCTCTTAAATGTCAACATATACACGTGTGATTTAGTTTACGAAGATTTTTCAATGCCGAGAACTTCAATCAGAGAGTAAAAAAGGCGTAAGGTTCTCAATGGTGTAAAATTAAAATGGGATGCATCGGGCTAGGATTCGAGTTACAGGAAAAAGGGCCAAACCAACCACCCAAGAATGGAAACGTCCAGCGAAAACACTTGACAACCTCCTAGAAGCAACTATTCTTGCCACCAGACCTTTCACCATCAATTAGGAATCTGATGCCGTTACTAAATACATTTCTTAAATTGTAGCCTTTTGTTGAGTGGTTTTTTTTGGTGTCTAATCCGCATATATATCACCATTTCCCTTGATTTTCTTGACTGTTTATCTATTAAATGTCAACTTATACACATGTGATTTAGTTCACGAAGATTTTTCAATGCCGAGAACCACGATCAAAGAGAAAAATAGGCGTAAGGTTCACAATGGTGTAAAATTAAAATGGGATATACCAGGCTAGGATTCGAGTTACAGGAACAAGGGCCAAACCAACCACCCAAGAACGGAATCCTCGAGCGAAAACACTTGACAACCTCCTTGAAGCGGCTATTCTTGCCACCAGACCTTTCTCCATCAATTAGGAATCTGATGTCGTCACTAAACACAATCCTTAAATTGTAGCCATTTGTTCAGTGTTTTTTTTGGTATCAAATCCGCATATATATCACCATTGCCCTTGATTTTCTTGACTGCATATCTCTTAAATGTCAACATATATACGTGTGATTTAGTTTACGAAGATTTTTCAATACCGAGAACCTCGATCAGAGAGTAAAAAAGGCTTAAGGTTCAGAATGGTGTAAAATTAAAATGGGATATACCGGCCTAGGATTCGAGTTAAAGGAACAAGGGCCAAACCAACCACCCAAGAATGGAATCGTCGAGCGAAAATACTTGACAACCTCCTAGAAGCGGCTTTTCTTGCCACCAGACCTTTCTCCATCAATTAGGAATCTGATGCCGTCACTAAACACATTCCTTAAATTGTCGCCATTTGTTGAGTGTTTTTTATTTTGCTGTCTAATCCGCATATATATCACAATTGCCCTTGATTTTCTTGACTGTATATCTCTTAAATGTCAACATATACACGTGTGATTTAGTTTACGAAGATTTTTCAGTGCCGAGAACTTCGATCAGAGAGTAAAAAAGGCGTAAGGTTCACAATGGTGTAAAATTAAAATGGGATACACCGGGCTAGGATTCTAGTTACAGGAAAAAGGGCCAAACCAACCACGGAAGAATGGAATCGTCGAGCGAAAACACTTGACAACCTCCTAGAAGCAGCTTTTCTTGTCACCAGACCTTTCTCCATCAACTAGGAATCTGATGCCGTCACTAAACACATTCCTTAAATTGTAGACATTTGTTGAGTGTTTATTTTGGTGTCTAATCCGCATACATATCACCATTTCCCTAGATTTTCTTGAATGTATATCTCTTAAATGTCAACATATACACGTGTGATTTAGTTTACGAAGATTTTTCAATCACGAGAACCTCGATCAGAGAGTAAAACAGGTGTAAGGTTCACAATGGTGTAAAATTAGAATTGGATATACCGGGCTAGGATTCGAGTTACAGGCACAAGGGCCAAACCAACCACCCAAGAATGGAATCGTCGAGCGAAAACACTTGACAACCTCCTAGAAGCAGCTTTTCTTGCCACCAGACCTTTCTCCATTAATTAGGAATCTGATGCCGTCACTAAACACATTCCTTAAGTTGTAGCCATTTGTTGAGTTTTTTTTTTTGTGTCAAATCCGCATATATATCACCACTGCCCTTGATTTTCTTGACAGTATATCTCTTAAATGTCAACATATACACGTGTGATTTAGTTTACGTAGATTTTTCAATGCCGAGAACCTCGATCAGAGAGTAAAAAAGCCGTAAGGTTCACAATGGTGTAAAATTAAAATGGGATATACCGGGCTAGGATTCGAGATATAGGAACAAGGGCCAAACCAAGCACCCAAGAATGGAATCGTCGAGCGAAAACACTTGACAACCTCCTAGAAGCGGCTTTTCTTACCACCAGACCTTTCTCCATCAATTAGGAATCTGATGCCGTCACTAAACACAGTCCTTATATTGTAGCCATTTGTTGAGTGTTTTTTTTGGTGTCAAACCCGCATATATATCACCATTGCCCTTGATTTTCTTGACTGTATATCTCTTAAATGTCAACATATACACGTGTGATTTAGTTTACGAAGATTTTTTTGTGCCGAGAACCTCAATCAGAGATTAAAAAAGGCTTAAGGTTCACAATGGTGTAAAATTAAAGTGGGATATACCGGCCTAGGATTCGAGTTACAGGAACAACCAACCACCCAAGAATGGAATCGTCGAGCGAAAACACTTGACCACCGCCTAGAAGCGGCTTTTCTTGCCACCAGACCTTTCTCCATCAATTAGGATTCTGATGCCGTCACTAAACACATTCCTTAAATTGTCGCCATTTGTTGAGTGTTTTTTTTGGTGTATAATCCGCATATATATCACCATTGCCCTTGATTTTCTTGACTGTATATCTCTTAAATGTCAACATATACACGTGTGATTTAGTTTACCAAGATTTTTCAATGCCAAGAACTTCGATCAGAGAGTAAAAAAAGCGTAAGGTTCACAATGGTGTAAAATTAAAATGGGATACACCGGGCTAGGATTCGAGTTACAGGAAAAAGGGCCAAACCAACCACCCAAGAATGGAATCGTCGAGCGAAAACACTTGACAACCTCCTTGAAGCGGCTTTTCTTGCCACCAGACCTTTCTCCATCAATTAGGAATCTGATCCCGTCACTAAACACATTTCTTAAATTTTCGCCATTTGTTGTGTTTTTTTTTGGTGTCAAATCCGCATATATATCACCATTGCCCTTGATTTTCTTGACTGTATATTTCTTAAATGTCAATATATACACGTGTGATTTAGTTTACGAATATTTTTTAATGCCGAGAACCTCGATCAGAGAGTGAAAAAGGCTTAAGGTTCACAATGGTGTAAAATTAAAATGGGATATACCGGCCTAGGATTCGAGTTACAGGAACAAGGGCCAAACCAACCACCCAAGAATGGAATCGTCGAGCGAAAACACTTGACAACCTCCTAGAAGCGGCTTTTCTTGCCACCAGACCTTTCTCCATCAATTAGGAATCTGATGCCGTCACTAAACACATTCCCTAAATTGTCGCCATTTGTTGAGTGTTTTTTTTTTGTGTCTAATCCGCATATATATCACCATT
The DNA here is from genome assembly GCA_030545235.1 of Helianthus tuberosus. NCBI lineage: Eukaryota > Viridiplantae > Streptophyta > Magnoliopsida > Asterales > Asteraceae > Helianthus > Helianthus tuberosus. Next base: position 173,045,254 of record CM060451.1, read on the forward strand.
GCCCTTGATTTTCTTGACTGTATATCTCTTAGATGTCAAAATATAAACGTGTGATTTAGTTTACGAAGATTTTTCAATGCCGAGAACCTCGATCAGAGAGTAAAAAAGGCGTAAGATTCACAATGGTGTAAAATTAAATGGGATATACCGGGCTAGCATTCGAGTTATAGGAACAAGGGCCAAACCAACCACCCAAGAATGGAATCATCGAGCGAAAACACTTGACAACCTCCTAGAAGCAGCTTTTCTTGCCAACAGACCTTTCTCCATCAATTAGGAATCTGATGCCGTCACTAAATACATTCCTTAAATTGTAGCCATTTGTTGAGTGTTTTTTTTTGTGTCTAATCCGCATATATATCACCATTGCCCTTGATTTTCTTGACTGTATATCTCTTAAATGTCAACATATACACGTGTGATTTAGTTTACGAATATTTTTTAATGCCGAGAACCTCGATCAGAGAGTAAAAAAGGCTTAAGGTTCACAATGGTGTAAAATTAAAATCGGATATACCGGCCTAGGATTCGAGTTACAGGAACAAGGGCCAAACCAACCACCCAAGAATGGAATCGTCGAGCGAAAACACTTGACAACCTCCTAGAAGCGGCTTTTCTTGCCACCAGACCTTTCTCCATCAATTAGGAATCTGATGCCGTCACTAAACACATTCCCTAAATTGTCGCCATTTGTTGAGTGTTTTTTTTTGTGTCTAATCCGCATATATATCACCATTGCCCTTGATTTTCTTGACTGTATATCTCTTAGATGTCAAAATATAAACGTGTGATTTAGTTTACGAAGATTTTTCAATGCCGAGAAACTCGATCAGAGAGTAAAAAAGGCGTAAGATTCACAATGGTGTAAAATTAAATGGGATATACCGGGCAAGCATTCGAGTTATAGGAACAAGGGCCAAACCAACCACCCAAGAATGGAATCATCGAGCGAAAACACTTGACAACCTCCTAGAAGCAGCTTTTCTTGCCAACAGACCTTTCTCCATCAATTAGGAATCTGATGCCGTCACTAAATAAATTCCTTAAATTGTAGCCATTTGTTGAGTGTTTTTTTTTTGTGTCTAATCCGCATATATATCACCATTGCCCTTGATTTTCTTGACTGTATATCTCTTAAATGTCAACATATACACTTGTGATTTAGTTTACCAAGATTTTTCAATGCCGAGAACTTCGATCAGAGAGTAAAAAAGCGTAAGTTTCACAATGGTGTAAAATTAAAATGGGATACACCAGGCTAGGATTCGTGTTACAGGAAAAAGGGCCAAACCAACCACCCAAGAATGGAATCATCGAGCGAAAACACTTGACAACCTCCAAGAAGCGGCTTTTCTTGCCACCAGACCTTTCTCCATCAATTAGGAATCTGTTGCCGTCACTAAACACATTCCTTAAATTGTCGCCATTTGTTGAGTGTTTTTTTTTGTGTCTAATCCGCATATATATCACCATTGCCCTTGATTTTCTTGACTGTATATCTCTTAAATGTCAACATATACACGTGTGATTTAGTTTACGAATATTTTTTAATGCCGAGAACCTCGATCAGAGAGTAAAAAAGGCTTAAGGTTCACAATGGTGTAAAATTAAAATCGGATATACCGGCCTAGGATTCGAGTTACAGGAACAAGGGCCAAACCAACCACCCAAGAATGGAATCGTCGAGCGAAAACACTTGACAACCTCCTAGAAGCGGCTTTTCTTGCCACCAGACCTTTCTCCATCAATTAGGAATCTGATGCCGTCACTAAACACATTCCTTAAATTGTAGCCATTTGTTGAGTGTTTTTTTTGTGTCAAATCCGCATATATATCACCATTGCTCTTGATTTTCTTGACTGCATATCTCATAAATGTCAACATATACACGTGTGATTTAGTTTACGAAGATTTTTCAATGCCGAGAACCTCGATCAGAGAGTAAAAAAGGCATAAGGTTTACAATGCTGTAAAATTAAAATGGGATATACCGGCCTAGGATTCCAGTTACAGGAACAAGGGCCAAAGCAACCACCCAAGAATAGAATCGTCGAGCGAAAACACTTGACAACCTCCTAGAAGCGGCTTTTCTTGCCACCAGACCTTTCTCCATCAATTAGGAATCTGATGCCGTCACTAAACACATTCCTTAAATTGTCGCCATTTGTTGAGTGTTTTTTTTTGCGTCTAATCCGCATATATATCACCATTGCTCTTGATTTTCTTGACTGCATATCTCATAAATGTCAACATATACACGTGTGATTTAGTTTACGAAGATTTTTCATTGTCGAGATCCTCGATCAGAGCGTAAAAAAGGCATAAGGTTCACAATGGTGTAAAATTAAAATGGGACATACCGGGCTAGGATTCGAGTTACAGGAACAAGGGCCAAACCAACCACCCAAGAATGGAATCATCAAGCGAAAACACTTGACAACCCCCTAGAAGCAGCTTTTCTTGCCACCAGACCTTTCTCCATCAATTAGGAATCTGATGCCGTCACTAAACACATTCCTTAAATTGTAGCCATTTGTTGAGTGTTTTTTTTGGTGTCAAATCCGCATATATATCACCATTGCCCTTGATTTTCTTAAATGTATATCTCTTTAATGTCAAAATATAAACGTGTGATTTAGTTTACGAAGATTTTTCAATGCCGAGAACCTCGATCAGAGAGTAAAAAAGGCGTAAGATTCACAATGGTGTAAAATTAAATGGGATATACCGGGCAAGCATTCGAGTTATAGGAACAAGGGCCAAACCAACCACCCAAGAATGGAATCATCGAGCGAAAACACTTGACAACCTCCTAGAAGCAGCTTTTCTTGCCAACAGACCTTTCTCCATCAATTAGGAATCTGATGCCGTCACTAAATAAATTCCTTAAATTGTAGCCATTTGTTGAGTGTTTTTTTTTTGTGTCTAATCCGCATATATATCACCATTGCCCTTGATTTTCTTGACTGTATATCTCTTAAATGTCAACATATACACTTGTGATTTAGTTTACCAAGATTTTTCAATGCCGAGAACTTCGATCAGAGAGTAAAAAAGCGTAAGTTTCACAATGGTGTAAAATTAAAATGGGATACACCAGGCTAGGATTCGTGTTACAGGAAAAAGGGCCAAACCAACCACCCAAGAATGGAATCATCGAGCGAAAACACTTGACAACCTCCAAGAAGCGGCTTTTCTTGCCAACAGACCTTTCTCCATCAATTAGGAATCTGATGCCGTCACTAAATACATTCCTTAAATTGTAGCCATTTGTTGAATGTTTTTTTTTTGTGTCTAATCCGCATATATATCACCATTGCCCTTGATTTTCTTGACTGTATATCTCTTAAATGTCAACATATACACGTGTGATTTAGTTTACGAATATTTTTTAATGCCGAGAACCTCGATCAGAGAGTAAAAAAGGCTTAAGGTTCACAATGGTGTAAAATTAAAATCGGATATACCGGCCTAGGATTCGAGTTACAGGAACAAGGGCCAAACCAACCACCCAAGAATGGAATCGTCGAGCGAAAACACTTGACAACCTCCTAGAAGCGGATTTTCTTGCCACCAGACCTTTCTCCATCAATTAGGAATCTGATGCCGTCACTAAACACATTCCTTAAATTGTAGCCATTTGTTGAGTGTTTTTTTTGTGTCAAATCCGCATATATATCACCATTGCTCTTGATTTTCTTGACTGCATATCTCATAAATGTCAACATATACACGTGTGATTTAGTTTACGAAGATTTTTCAATGCCGAGAACCTCGATCAGAGAGTAAAAAAGGCATAAGGTTTACAATGCTGTAAAATTAAAATGGGATATACCGGCCTAGGATTCCAGTTACAGGAACAAGGGCCAAAGCAACCACCCAAGAATAGAATCGTCGAGCGAAAACACTTGACAACCTCCTAGAAGCGGCTTTTCTTGCCACCAGACCTTTCTCCATCAATTAGGAATCTGATGCCGTCACTAAACACATTCCTTAAATTGTCGCCATTTGTTGAGTGTTTTTTTTTTGCGTCTAATCCGCATATATATCACCATTGCTCTTGATTTTCTTGACTGCATATCTCATAAATGTCAACATATACACGTGTGATTTAGTTTACGAAGATTTTTCAATGTCGAGATCCTCGATCAGAGCGTAAAAAAGGCATAAGGTTCACAATGGTGTAAAATTAAAATGGGACATACCGGGCTAGGATTCGAGTTACAGGAACAAGGGCCAAACCAACCACCCAAGAATGGAATCATCAAGCGAAAACACTTGACAACCCCCTAGAAGCAGCTTTTCTTGCCACCAGACCTTTCTCCATCAATTAGGAATCTGATGCCGTCACTAAACACATTCCTTAAATTGTAGCCATTTGTTGAGTGTTTTTTTTGGTGTCAAATCCGCATATATATCACCATTGCCCTTGATTTTCTTAAATGTATATCTCTTTAATGTCAACATATACAGGTATGATTTAGTTTACGAAGATTTTTCAATGCCGAGAACCTCGATCAGAGAGTAAAAAAGGCGCAATGTTCACAATGGTGTAAAATTAAAATGCGATATACCGGGCTAGGATTCGAGTTACAGGAACAAGGGCCAAACCAAACACCCAAGGATGGAATCGCCGAGCGAAAACACTTGACAACCTCCTAGAAGCAACTTTTCTTGCCACCAGACCTTTCTCCATCAATTAGGAATTTGATGCCGTCACTAAACACATTCCTTAAATTGTAGCCATTTGTTGAGTGTTTTTTTTGGTGTCAAATCCGCATATATATCACCATTGCCCTTGATTTTCTTAAATGTATATCTCTTTAATGTCAAAATATAAACGTGTGATTTAGTTTACGAAGATTTTTCAATGCCGAGAACCTCGATCAGAGAGTAAAAAAGGCGTAAGATTCACAATGGTGTAAAATTAAATGGGATATACCGGGCAAGCATTCGAGTTATAGGAACAAGGGCCAAACCAACCACCCAAGAATGGAATCATCGAGCGAAAACACTTGACAACCTCCTAGAAGCAGCTTTTCTTGCCAACAGACCTTTCTCCATCAATTAGGAATCTGATGCCGTCACTAAATAAATTCCTTAAATTGTAGCCATTTGTTGAGTGTTTTTTTTTTGTGTCTAATCCGCATATATATCACCATTGCCCTTGATTTTCTTGACTGTATATCTCTTAAATGTCAACATATACACTTGTGATTTAGTTTACCAAGATTTTTCAATGCCGAGAACTTCGATCAGAGAGTAAAAAAGCGTAAGTTTCACAATGGTGTAAAATTAAAATGGGATACACCAGGCTAGGATTCGTGTTACAGGAAAAAGGGCCAAACCAACCACCCAAGAATGGAATCATCGAGCGAAAACACTTGACAACCTCCAAGAAGCGGCTTTTCTTGCCAACAGACCTTTCTCCATCAATTAGGAATCTGATGCCGTCACTAAATACATTCCTTAAATTGTAGCCATTTGTTGAATGTTTTTTTTTTGTGTCTAATCCGCATATATATCACCATTGCCCTTGATTTTCTTGACTGTATATCTCTTAAATGTCAACATATACACGTGTGATTTAGTTTACGAATATTTTTTAATGCCGAGAACCTCGATCAGAGAGTAAAAAAGGCTTAAGGTTCACAATGGTGTAAAATTAAAATCGGATATACCGGCCTAGGATTCGAGTTACAGGAACAAGGGCCAAACCAACCACCCAAGAATGGAATCGTCGAGCGAAAACACTTGACAACCTCCTAGAAGCGGATTTTCTTGCCACCAGACCTTTCTCCATCAATTAGGAATCTGATGCCGTCACTAAACACATTCCTTAAATTGTAGCCATTTGTTGAGTGTTTTTTTTGTGTCAAATCCGCATATATATCACCATTGCTCTTGATTTTCTTGACTGCATATCTCATAAATGTCAACATATACACGTGTGATTTAGTTTACGAAGATTTTTCAATGCCGAGAACCTCGATCAGAGAGTAAAAAAGGCATAAGGTTTACAATGCTGTAAAATTAAAATGGGATATACCGGCCTAGGATTCCAGTTACAGGAACAAGGGCCAAAGCAACCACCCAAGAATAGAATCGTCGAGCGAAAACACTTGACAACCTCCTAGAAGCGGCTTTTCTTGCCACCAGACCTTTCTCCATCAATTAGGAATCTGATGCCGTCACTAAACACATTCCTTAAATTGTCGCCATTTGTTGAGTGTTTTTTTTTTGCGTCTAATCCGCATATATATCACCATTGCTCTTGATTTTCTTGACTGCATATCTCATAAATGTCAACATATACACGTGTGATTTAGTTTACGAAGATTTTTCAATGTCGAGATCCTCGATCAGAGCGTAAAAAAGGCATAAGGTTCACAATGGTGTAAAATTAAAATGGGACATACCGGGCTAGGATTCGAGTTACAGGAACAAGGGCCAAACCAACCACCCAAGAATGGAATCATCAAGCGAAAACACTTGACAACCCCCTAGAAGCAGCTTTTCTTGCCACCAGACCTTTCTCCATCAATTAGGAATCTGATGCCGTCACTAAACACATTCCTTAAATTGTAGCCATTTGTTGAGTGTTTTTTTTGGTGTCAAATCCGCATATATATCACCATTGCCCTTGATTTTCTTAAATGTATATCTCTTTAATGTCAACATATACAGGTATGATTTAGTTTACGAAGATTTTTCAATGCCGAGAACCTCGATCAGAGAGTAAAAAAGGCGCAATGTTCACAATGGTGTAAAATTAAAATGCGATATACCGGGCTAGGATTCGAGTTACAGGAACAAGGGCCAAACCAAACACCCAAGGATGGAATCGCCGAGCGAAAACACTTGACAACCTCCTAGAAGCAACTTTTCTTGCCACCAGACCTTTCTCCATCAATTAGGAATCTGATGCCGTCACTAAACACATTCCTTAAATTGTAGCCATTTGTTGAGTGTTTTTTTTGGTGTCAAATCCGCATATATATCACCATTGCCCTTGATTTTCTTAAATGTATATCTCTTTAATGTCAACATATACAGGTATGATTTAGTTTACGAAGATTTTTCAATGCCGAGAACCTCGATCAGAGAGTAAAAAAGGCGCAATGTTCACAATGGTGTAAAATTAAAATGCGATATACCGGGCTAGGATTCGAGTTACAGGAACAAGGGCCAAACCAAACACCCAAGGATGGAATCGCCGAGCGAAAACACTTGACAACCTCCTGGAAGCAACTTTTCTTGCCACCAGACCTTTCTCCATCAATTAGGAATTTGATGCCGTCACTAAACACATTCCTTAAATTGTAGCCATTTGTTGAGTGTTTTTTTTGTGTCTAATCCGCATATATATCACCATTGCCCTTGATTTTCTTGACTGAATATCTCTAAAATATCAACATATACACGTGTGATTTAGTTTACGAAGATTTTTCAATGCCGAGAACCTCGATCAGAGAGTAAAAAAGGCGTAAGGTTCACAATGGTTTAAATTAAAATGGGATATACCAGGCTAGGATTCGAGTTACAGGAACAAGGGCCAAACCAACCACCCAAGAATGGAATCGTGGAGCGAAAACACTTGACAACCTCCTAGAAGCAGCTTTTCTTGCCACCAGACCTTTCTCCATCAATTAGGAATCTGATGCCGTCACTAAACACATTCCTTATATTGTAGCCATTTATTGAGTGGTTTTTTGCGTCTAATCCGCATATACATCACCATTGCCCTTGATTTTCTTGACTGTGTATCTCTTAAATGTCAACAAATACTCGTGTGATTTAGTTTACGAAGATTTTTCAATGCCGAGAACCTCGATCAGAGAGTAAAAAAGGCGTAAGTTTCACAATGGTGTAAAATTAAAATGGGACATACCGGGCTAGGATTCGAGTTACAGGAACAAGGGCCAAACCAACCACCCAAGAATGGAATCGTCGAGCGAAAACACTTGACAACCTCCTATAAGCAGCTTTTCTTGCCACCAGACTATATATCACCATTGCCCTTGATTTTCTTGACTGTATATCTCTTAAATGTCAACATATACACGTGTGATTTAGTTTACAAAGATTTTTCAATGCCGAAAACCTCGATAAGAGAGTAAAAAAGGCGTAAGGTTCACAATGGTGTAAAATTAAAATGGGATATACCGGGCTAGGATTCGAGTTACAGGAACAAGGGCCAAACCAACCACCCAAGAATGGAATCGTCGAGTGAAAAGACTTGACAACCTCTTAGAAGCAGCTTTTCTTGCCACCAGACCTTTCTCCATCCATTAGGAATCTGATGCCGTCACTAAAAACATTCCTAAAATTGTAGCCATTTGTTGAGTGTTTTTTTCGGTGTCTAATCCGCAAATATATATCACCATTGCCCTTGATTTTTTTGACTGTATATCTCTTAAATGTCAACATATACACGTGTGATTTAGTTTACGAAGATTTTTCAATGCCGAGAACCACGATCAGAGAGTAAAAAAAGGCGTAAGGTTCACAATTGTGTTAAATTAAAATGGGATATACCGGGCTAGGATTCGAGTTACAGGAACAAGGGCCAAACCAACCACCCAAAAATGGAATCGTCGAGCGAAAACACTTGACAACCTCCTTGAAGCAGATTTTTCTTGCAAACAGACCTTCCCCATGAATTAGGAATCTGATGCCGTCACTAAACACTTTCCTTAAATTCTAGCCATTTGTTGAGTGTTTTTTTTGGTGTCTTATCCGCATATATATCACCATTGCCCTTGATTTTGTTGACTGTATATCTCTTAAATGTCAACATATACACCTGTGATTTAGTTTACGAAGATTTTTGAATGCCGAGAACCTCGATCAGAGAGTAAAAATGGCATAAGGTTCACAATTGTGTAAAATTAAAATGGGATATACCGGGCTAAGACTCAAGTTACAGGAACAAGGGCCAAACCAACCACCCAAGAATGGAATCGTCGAGCGAAAACACTTGACAACCTCCTAGAAGTAGCTTTTCTTGCCACCAGACCTTTCTCCATCAATTAGGAATCTGATGCCGTCACTAAACACATTCCTTAAATTTTTGCCATTTGTTGAGTTTTTTTTTTGTTGTCTAATCCGCATATATATCACCATTGCCCTTGATTTTCTTGACTGTATATCTCTTAAATGTCAACATATACACGTGTGATTTAGTTTACGAAGATTTTTCAATGCCGAGAACCTCGATCAGAGAGTAAAAAAGGCGTAAGGTTCACAATGGTATAAAATTAAAATGGGATATACCGGGCTAGGATTCGACTTACAGGAAAAAGGGCCAAACCAACCACCCAAGAATGGGATCGTTGAGCGAAAACACTTGACAACCTCATAGAAGCAGCTTTTCTTGCCACAAGACGTTTCTCCATCAATTAGGAATCTGATGCCATCACTAAACACATTCTTTAAATTGTAGCCATTTGTTGAGTGTTTTTTTGGTGTCTAATCCGCATATATATCACCATTGCCCTTGATTTTCTTGACTGTATATCTCTTAAATGTCTACATATACACGTGTGATTTAGTTTACGAAGATTTTTCAATGCCGATGAGCTCGATCATAGAGTAAAAAAGGCGTAAGGTTCACAATGGTGTAAAATTAAAATGGGATATACCGGGCTAGGATTCCAGTTACAGGAACAAGGGCCAAACCAATCACCCAGGAATGGAATCGTCGAGCGAAAACACTTGACAAACTCCTAGAAGCAGCTTTTCTTGCCACCAGACCTTTCTCCATCAATTAGGAATCTGATGCCGTCACTAAACACATCCCAAAAATTGTAGTCATTTGTTGAGTGTTTTTTGGTGTCTAATCCGCATATATATCACCATTACCCATGATTTTCTTGACTGTAAATCTCTTAAACGTCAACATATACACGTGTGACTTAGTTTACGAAGATTTTTCAATGCCGAGAACCTTGATCTGAGAGAAAAAAGGGGTAAGGTTCACAATGGTGTAAAATTAAAATGGCATATACCGGGCTAGGATTCGAGTTACAGGAACAAGGGCCAAACCAACCACCCAAGAATGGAATCGTCGAGCGAAAACACTTGACAACCACCTAGAAGCAGCTTTTCTTGCCACCAGACCTTTCTCCATTAATTAGGAATTTGATGCCATCACTAAACATATTCCGTAAATTGTAGCAATTTGTTAAGTGTTTTTTTTGGTGTCTAATCTACATATATATCACCATTGCCCTTGATTTTCTTGATTGTATATCTCTTAAATGTCAACATATACACGTGTGATTTAGATTACGAAGATTTTCAATGCCGAGAACCTCGATCAGAGAGTAAAAAAGGCGTAAGGCTCACCATGGTGTAAAATTAAAATGGGATATACCGGGCTAGAATTCGAGTTACAGGAACAAGGGTTAAACCAACCACCCAAGAATGGAATCGTCGAGCGAAAACACTTGACAACCTCCTAGAAGCAGCTTTTCTTGCCACCAGACCTTTCTCCATCAATTAGGAATCTGATGCCGTCGCTAAACACATTACTTAAATTGTTGCCATTTGTTGATTGTTTTTTTTGTTGTCTAATCCGCATATATATCACCATTGCCCTTGATTTTCTTTACTGTGTATCTCTTAAACGTCAACATATACACGTGTGATTTAGTTTAGGAACACTTTTCAATGCCGAGAACCTCGATCAGAGAGTAAAAAATACGTAAGGTTCACAATGGTGTAAAATTAAAATGGGATATACCGGGCTAGGATTGGAGTTACAGGAACAAGGGCCATACCAACCACCCAAAAATGGAATCGTCGAGCGAAAACACTTGACAACCTCCTTGAAGCAGCTTTTTCTTGCCACCAAACCTTCTCCATCAATTAGGAATCTGATGCCGTCACTAAACACTATCCTTAAATTCTAGCCATTTGTTGATTGTTTTTTTGGTGTCTAATCCGCATATATATCACCATTGCCCTTGATTTTCTTGATTGTATATCTCTTAAATGTCAACATATACACGTGTGATTTAGTTTATGAAGATTTTTCAATGCCGATAACCTCGATCAGAGAGTAAAAAAGGCGTAAGGCTCACAATGGTGTAAAATTAAAATGGGATATATCGGGCTAGGATTCGAGTTACAGCAACAAGGACCAAACCAACCACTCAAGAATGGAATCGTCGAGTGAAAACAGTTGACAACCTCCTAGAAGCTGATTTTCCTGCCACCAGACCTTTCTCCATCAATTAGGAATCTGATGTCGTCACTAAACACATCCCTTAAATTGTAGCCATTTGTTAAGAGCTTTTTTTGGTGTCTAATCCGCATATATACAACCATTGCCCTTGATTTTCTTGACTGTATAACTCTTAAATGTCAACATATACACGTGTGATTTAGTTTACGAAGATTTTTGAATGCCGAGAACCTCGATCAGAGAGTAAAAAAGGTGTAAGGTTCACTATGGTGTAAAATTAAAATGGGATATACCGGGCTAGGATTAGAGTTACAGGACCAATGGCCAAACAAACCACCCAAGAATGGAATCGTCGAGCGAAAACACTTGCCAACCTCCTAGAAGCAGCTTTTTTTGCCCCCAGACCTTTCTCCATCAATTAGGAATCTAATGCCGTGACTAAACACATTACTTAAATTGTAGCCATTTGTTGATTATTTTTTTTTGTTGTCTAATCCGCATATATATCACCATTGCCCTTGATTTTCTTGACTGTGTATCTCTAAAACGTCAACATATACACGTGTGATTTAGTTTACAAAGATTTTTCAATGCCGAGAACCTCGATCAAAGAGTAAAAACGGCGTAAGGCTCACAATGGTGTAAAATTAAAATGGGATATACCGGGCTAGGATTCGAGTTACAGGAACAAGGGCCAAACCAACCACCCAAGAATGGAATCGTTGAGCAAAAACACTTGACAACCTCCTTGAAGCAGCTTTTCTTGCCACCAGACCTTTCTCCATCAATTAGGAATCTGATGCCGTCACTAAACACATTACTTAAATTGTAGCCATTTGTTGATTGTTTTTTTTTGTTGTCTAATCCGCATATATCACCATTGCCCTTGATTTTCTTGACTGTGTATCTCTTAAACGTCGACATATACACGTGTGATTTAGTTTACGAACATTTTTCAATGCCGAGAACCTCGATCAGAGAGTAAAAAAGCCGTAAGGTTCACAACGGCGTAAAATTAAAATGGGATATACCGGGAAAGGATTCGAGTTACAGGAACATGGGCCAAACAACCACCTAAGAATGGAATCGTCAAGCGAAAACACTTGACAACCTCCTAGAAACAGTTTTTCTTGCCACCAGACCTTTCTCCATCAATTAGGAATCTGATGCCGTCACTAAACACATACCTTAAATTGTCGCCATTTGTTGAGTGTTTTTTTTTGGTGTCTAATCCGCATATATATCACCATTGCCCTTGATTTTCTTGATTGTATATCTCTTAAATGTCAACATATACACGTGCGATTTAGTTTATGAAGATTTTTCAATGCCGAGAACCACGATCAGGGAGTAAAAAAGGCGTAAGGCTCACAACGGTGTAAAATTAAAATGGGATATATCGGGCTAGGATTCGAGTTAAAGCAACGAGGGCCAAACCAACCACCCAAGAATGGAATCGTCGAGCGAAAACAGTTAACACCCTCCTAGAAGCAGCTTTTCCTGCCACCAGACCTTTCTCCATCAATTAGGAATCTGATGTCGTCACTAAACACATCCCTTAAATTTTAGCCATTTGTTAAGGGTTTTTTTTTTTGGTGTCTAATCCGCATATATATCACCTTTGCCCTTGATTTTCTTGACTGTATAACTCTTAAATATCAACATATACACGTGTGATTTAGTTTATGAAGATTTTTGAATGCCGAGAACCTCGATCAGAGAGTAAAAAAGGCGTAAGGTTCACAATGGTGTAAAATTAAAATGGGATATACCGGACTAGGATTAGAGTTACAGGACCAAGGGCCAAACAAACCACCCAAGAATGGAATCGTCGAGCGAAAACACTTGACAACCTCCTAGAAGCAGCTTTTCTTTCCCCCAGACCTTTCTCCATCAATTAGGAATCTAATGCCGTGACTAAACACATTACTTAAATTGTAGCCATTTGTTGATTGTTTTTTTTGTTGTCTAATCCGCATATATATCACCATTGCCCTTGATTTTCTTGACTGTGTATCTCTTAAACGTCAACATATACACGTGTGATTTAGTTTACGAACATTTTTCAATGCCGAGAACCTCGATCAGAGAGTAAAAAAGCCGTAAGGTTCACAATGGTGTAAAATTAAAATGGGATATACCGGGCCAGGATTCGAGTTACAGGAACAAAGGCCAAACCAACCACCCAAGAATGGAATCGTCAAGAGAAAACACTTGACAACCTCCTAGAAGCAGTTTTTCTTGCCACCAGACCTTTCTCCATCAATTAGGAATCTGATGCCGTCAGTAAACACATACCTTAAATTGTCGCCATTTGTTGAGTGTTTTTTTTGGTGTCTAATCCGCATATATATCACCATTGCCCTTGATTTTCTTGATTGTATATCTCTTAAATGTCAACATATACACGTGTGATTTAGTTTATGAAGATTTTTCAATGCCGAGAACCTCGATCAGAGAGTAAAAAAGGCGTAAGGCTCTCAATGGTGTAAAATTAAAATGGGATATATCGGGCTAGGATTCGAGTTACAGTAACAAGGGCCAAACCAACCACCCAAGAATGGAATCGTCGAGCGAAAACAGTTGACAACCTCCTAGAAGTAGCTTTTCCTGCCACCAGACCTTTCTCCATCAATTAGGAATCTGATGTCGTCACTAAACACATCCCTTAAATTGTAGCCATTTGTTAAGGTTTTTTTTTTTGTGTCTAATCCGCATATATATCACCTTTGCCCTTGATTTTCTTGACTGTATAACTCTTAAATATCAACATATACACGTGTGATTTAGTTTATGAAGATTTTTGAATGCCGAGAACCTCGATCAGAGAGTAAAAAAGGCGTAAGGTTCACAATGGTGTAAAATTAAAATGGGATATACCGGGCTAGGATTAGAGTTACAGGAACAAGGGCCAAACAAACCACCCAAGAATGGAATCGTCGAGCGAAAACACTTGACAACCTCCTAGAAGCAGCTTTTCTTGCCCCCAGACCTTTCTCCATCAATTAGGAATCTAATGCCGTGACTAAACACATTACTTAAATTGTAGCCATTTGTTGATTGTTTTTTTTGTTGTCTAATCCGCATATATATCACCATTGCCCTTGATTTTCTTGACTGTGTATCTCTTAAACGTCAACATATACACGTGTGATTTAGTTTACGAACATTTTTCAATGCCGAGAACCTCGATCAGAGAGTAAAAAAGCCGTAAGGTTCACAATGGTGTAAAATTAAAATGGGATATACCGGGCTAGGATTCGAGTTACAGGAACAAAGGCCAAACCAACCACCCAAGAATGGAATCGTCAAGAGAAAACACTTGACAACCTCCTAGAAGCAGTTTTTCTTGCCACCAGACCTTTCTCCATCAATTAGGAATCTGATGCCGTCAGTAAACACATACCTTAAATTGTCGCCATTTGTTGAGTGTTTTTTTTGGTGTCTAATCCGCATATATATCACCATTGCCCTTGATTTTCTTGATTGTATATCTCTTAAATGTCAATATATACACGTGTGATTTAGTTTATGAAGATTTTTCAATGCCGAGAACCTCGATCAGAGAGTAAAAAAGGCGTAAGGCTCTCAATGGTGTAAAATTAAAATGGGATATATCGGGCTAGGATTCGAGTTACAGTAACAAGGGCCAAACCAACCACCCAAGAATGGAATCGTCGAGCGAAAACAGTTTACAACCTCCTAGAAGCAGCTTTTCCTGCCACCAGACCTTTCTCCATCAATTAGGAATCAGATGTCGTCACTAAACACATCCCTTAAATTGTAGCCATTTGTTAAGGGTTTTTTTTTGGTGTCTAATCCGCATATATATCACCTTTGCCCTTGATTTTCTTGACTGTATAACTCTTAAATATCAACATATACACGTGTGATTTAGTTTATGAAGATTTTTGAATGCCGAGAACCTCGATCAGGGAGTAAAAAAGGCGTAAGGTTCACAATGGTGTAAAATTAAAATGGGATATACCGGGCTAGGATTAGAGTTACAGGACCAAGGGCCAAACAAACCACCCAAGAATGGAATCGTCGAGCGAAAACACTTGACAACCTCCTAGAAGCAGCTTTTCTTGCCCCCAGACCTTTCTCCATCAATTAGGAATCTAATGCCGTGACTAAACACATTACTTAAATTGTAGCCATTTGTTGATTGTTTTTTTTGTTGTCTAATCCGCATATATATCACCAATGCCCTTGATTTTCTTGACTGTGTATATCTTAAACGTCAACATATACACGTGTGATTTAGTTTACGAACATTTTTCAATGCCGAGAACCTCGATCAGAGAGTAAAAAAGCCGTAAGGTTCACAATGGTGTAAAATTAAAATGGGATATACCGGGGCTAGGATTCGAGTTACATGAACAAAGGCCAAACCAACCACCCAAGAATGGAATCGTCAAGAGAAAACACTTGACAACCTCCTAGAAGCAGTTTTTCTTGCCACCAGACCTTTCTCCATCAATTAGGAATCTGATGCCGTCAGTAAACACATACCTTAAATTGTCGCCATTTGTTGAGTGTTTTTTTTGGTGTCTAATCCGCATATATATCACCATTGCCCTTGATTTTCTTGATTGTATATCTCTTAAATGTCAACATATACACGTGTGATTTAGTTTATGAAGATTTTTCAATGTCGAGAACCTCGATCAGAGAGTAAAAAAGGCGTAAGGCTCTCAATGGTGTAAAATTAAAATGGGATATATCGGGCTAGGATTCGAGTTACAGGAACAAGGGCCAAACCAACCACCCAAGAATGGAATCGTCAAGCGAAAACAGTTGACAACCTCCTAGAAGCAGCTTTTCCTGCCACCAGACCTTTCTCCATCAATTAGGAATCTGATTTCGTCACTAAACACATCCCTTAAATTGTAGCCATTTGTTAAGGGTTTTTTTTTTGGTGTCTAATCCGCATATATATCACCTTTGCCCTTGATTTTCTTGACTGTATAACTCTTAAATATCAACATATACACGTGTGATTTAGTTTATGAAGATTTTTGAATGCCGAGAACCTCGATCAGAGAGTAAAAAAGGCGTAAGGTTCACAATGGTGTAAAATTAAAATGGGATATACCGGGCTAGGATTAGAGTTACAGGACCAAGGGCCAAACAAACCACCCAAGAATGGAATCGTCGAGCGAAAACACTTGACAACCTCCTAGAAGCAGCTTTTCTTGCCCCCAGACCTTTCTCCATCAACTAGGAATCTAATGCCATGACTAAACACATTACTTAAATTGTAGCCATTTGTTGATTGTTTTTTTTGTTGTCTAATCCGCATATATATCACCATTGCCCTTGATTTTCTTGACTGTGTATCTCTTAAACGTCAACATATACACGTGTGATTTAGTTTACGAACATTTTTCAATGCCGAGAACCTCGATCAGAGAGTAAAAAAGCCGTAAGGTTCACAATGGTGTAAAATTAAAATGGGATATACCGGGCTAGGATTCGAGTTACAGGAACAAAGGCCAAACCAATCACCCAAGAATGGAATCGTCAAGAGAAAACACTTGACAACCTCCTAGAAGCAGTTTTTCTTGCCACCAGACCTTTCTCCATCAATTAGGAATCTGATTCCGTCAGTAAACACATACCTTAAATTGTCGCCATTTGTTGAGTGTTTTTTTTTTGTGTCTAATCCGCATATATATCACCATTGCCCTTGATTTTCTTGATTGTATATCTCTTAAATGTCAACATATACACGTGTGATTTAGTTTATGAAGATTTTTCAATGCCGAGAACCTCGATCAGAGAGTAAAAAAGGCGTAAGGCTCTCAATGGTGTAAAATTAAAATGGGATATATCGGGCTAGGATTCGAGTTACAGGAACAAGGGCCAAACCAACCACCCAAGAATGGAATCGTCGAGCGAAAACAGTTGACAACCTCCTAGAAGCAGCTTTTCCTGCCACCAGACCTTTCTCCATCAATTAGGAATCTGATGTCGTCACTAAACACATCCCTTAAATTATAGCCATTTGTTAAGGGTTTTTTTTTTGGTGTCTAATCCGCATATATATCACCTTTGCCCTTGATTTTCTTGACTGTATAACTCTTAAATATCAACATATACACGTGTGATTTAGTTTATGAAGATTTTTGAATGCCGAGAACCTCGATCAGAGAGTAAAAAAGGCGTAAGGTTCACAATGGTGTAAAATTAAAATGGGATATACCGGGCTAGGATTAGAGTTACAGGACCAAGGGCCAAACAAATCACACAAGAATGGAATCGTCGAGCGAAAACACTTGACAACCTCCTAGAAGCAGCTTTTCTTGCCCCCAGACCTTTCTCCATCAATTAGGAATCTAATGCCGTGACTAAACACATTACTTAAATTGTAGCCATTTGTTGATTGTTTTTTTTTGTTGTCTAATCCGCATATATATCACCAATGCCCTTGATTTTCTTGACTGTGTATCTCTTAAACGTCAACATATACACGTGTGATTTAGTTTACGAACATTTTTCAATGCCGATAACCTCGATCAGAGAGTAAAAAAGCCGTAAGGTTCACAATGGTGTAAAATTAAAATGGGATATACCGGGCTAGGATTCGAGTTACAGGAACAAGGGCCAAACCAACCACCCAAGAATGGAATCGTCAAGAGAAAACACTTGACAACCTCCTAGAAGCAGTTTTTCTTGCCACCAGACCTTTCTCCATCAATTAGGAATCTGATGGCGTCACTAAACACATTCCTTAAATTGTAGCCATTTGTTGAGTGTTTTTTTTGGTGTCTAATCCGCATATATATCACCATTGCCCTTGATTTTCTTGACTATATATCTCTTAAATGTCAACATATACACGTGTGATTTAGTTTACGAAGGTTTTTCAATGCCGAGAACCTCGATCAGAGAGTAAAAAAGGCGTAAGGTTCACAATGGTGTAAAATTAAAATGGGATATACCGGGCTAGGATTCGAGTTACAGGAACAAGGGCCAAACCAACCACCCAAGAATGGAATCGTCGAGCGAAAACACTTGACAACCTCCTAGAAGCAGCTTTTCTTGCCACCATACCTTTCTCCATCAATTAAGAATCTGATGCCGTCACTAAACACATTCCAAAAATTGTAGTCATTTGTTGAGTGTTTTTTTGGTGTCTAATCCGCATATATACCAACCACCCAAGAATGGAATCGTCGAGCGAAAACAATTGACAACCACCTAGAAGCAGCTTTTCTTGCCACCAGACCTTTCTCCATTAATTAGAAATTTGATGCCGTCACTAAACACATTCCGTAAATTGTAGCCATTTGTTAAGTGTTTTTTTTGGTGTCTAATCCACATATATATCACCATTGCCCTTGATTTTCTTGATTGTATATCTCTTAAATGTCAACATATACACGTGTGATTTAGTTTACGAAGATTTTTCAATGCCGAGAACATCGATCAGAGAGTAAAAAAGGCGTAAGACTCACAATGGTGTAAAATTAAAATGGGATATACCGGGCTAGGATTCGAGTTACAGGAACAAGGGCCAAACCAACCACCCAAGAATGGAATCGTCGAGCGAAAACACTTGACAACCTCGTAGAAGCAGCTTTTCTTGCCACCAGACCTTTCTCCATCAATTAGGAATCTGATGCCGTCACTAAAAACATTACTTAAATTGTAGCCATTTGTTGATTGTCTTTTTTTTGTTGTCTAATCCGCATATATATCACCATTGCCCTTGATTTTCTTGACTGTGTATCACATAAACGTCAACATATACACGTGTGATTTAGTTTACGAACATTTTTCAATGCCGAGAACCTCGATCAGAGAGTAAAAAAGCCGTAAGGTTCACAATGGTGTAAAATTAAACGTCAACATATCACCATTGCCCTTGATTTTCTTGACTGTGTATCACATAAACGTCAACATATACACGTGTGATTTAGTTTACGAACATTTTTCAATGCCGAGAACCTCGATCAGAGAGTAAAAATGCCATAAGGTTCACAATGGTGTAAAATTAAAATGGGATATACCGGGTTAGGATTCGAGTTACAGGAACAAGGGCCAAACCAACCACCCAAGAGTGGAATCGTCAAGCGAAAACACTTGACAACCTCCTAGAAGCCGTTTTTCTTGCCACCAGACCTTTCTCCATCAATTAGGAATCTGATGCCGTCACTAAACACATTCCTGAAATTCTCGCCATTTGTTGAGTGTTTTTTTATGTCTAATCCGCATATATATCACCATTTCCCTTGATTTTCTTGATTGTATATCTCTTAAATGTCAACATATACACGTGTGATTTAGTTTACGAAGATTTTTCAATGTCGAGAACCTCGATCAGAGAGTAAAGAAGGCATTGGGCTCACAATGGTGTAAAATTAAAATGGGATATACCGGCCTAGGATTCGAGTTACAGGAACAAGGGCCAAACCAACCACCCAAGAATGGAAATGTCGAGCAAAAAAAATTGACAACCTCCTAGAAGCAGCTTTTCTTGACACTAGACCTTTCTCCATCAATTAGGAATCTGATGCTGTCACTAAACACATTCCTTAAATTGTAGCCACTTGTTGAGTGTTTTTTTTGTGTCCAATCCACATATATATCACCATTGCCCTTGATTTTCTTGACTGTATATCTCTTAAATATCAACATATACACGTGAGATTTAGTTTACGAAGATTTTTCAATGCCGAGAATATTGATCAGAGAGTAAAAAAGGCGTAAGGTACACAATGGTGTAAAATTAAAATGGGATATACCGGCTAGGATTCGAGTTACAGGAACAAGGGCCAAACCAACCACCCAAGAATGGAATCGTCGAGCGAAAACACTTGACAACCTCCTAGAAGCAGCTTCTCTTGCCACCAGACATTTCTCCATCAATTAGGAATCTGATGGTGTCACTAAATACATTCCTTAAATTGTAGCCATTAGTTGAGTGTTTTTTTTGTGTCTAATCCGCATATATATCGGTACTGGCCTTGATTTTCTTGACTGTATATCTTTTAAATGTCAACATATACACGTGTGATTTAGTTTACGAAGATTTTTCAATGCTGAGAACCTCGATCAGAGAGGAAAAAAGGGGTCAGGTTCACAATGGTGTAAAATTAAAATGGGATATAACGGGCTAGGATTCGAGTTACAGGAACAAGGGCCAAACCAACCACCCAAGAATGGAATCGTCGAGCGAAAACACTTGACAACCTCATAGAAGCAGATTTTCTTGCCACCAGACCTTTCTCCATCAATTAGAAATCTGATGCCGTCACTAAACACATTCCTTAAATTGTAGCAATTTGTTGAGTGTTTTTTTTTTTGGTGTCTAATCCGCATATATATCACCATTGCCCTTGATTTTCTTGACTGTATATATCTTAAATGTCAATATATACAAGTGTGATTTAGTTTTCGAAGATTTTTCAATGCCGAGAACCTCGATCAGAGAGGAAAAAAAGCGTAAGGTTCACAATGGTGTAAAATTAAAATGGGATATACCGGGCTAGAATTCGAGTTACAGGAACAAGGGCCAAACCAACCACCCAAGAATGGAATCGTCGAGCGAAAACATTTGACAACCTCCTAGAAGCAGATTTTCTTGCCAACAGACCTTTCTCCATCAATTAGGAATCTGATGCCGTCACTAAACACATTCCTTAAATTGTAGCTAGTTGTTGAGTGTTTTTTTTTGTGTCTAATCCGCATATATATCACCATTTGTTGGTGCACTACATCTGTCGACTTCGTCTTGTATCGAGTCTTAGACTAGTTAGAATAGATCAGGGCACGTAGAACGAGAGAATGAGAGAGAGTTAGCAAGATTTCGCTTCAAGGTATTTGTATGTAAAGGATTTCGCTTGAAGCAGCTCAAGCGAAATCAACATGTTAAGATTTCGCTTGAGTTATGCTGAAGCGAAATCCCAATCCCTATATATAGGAGATCAAGGTCAAGCGAAATCATAAGTTGTTTTTGTGTGATTTCCATACCGAGGTGCTGCCGGTGTGAGAACTGATTGTAATTGCTTTCATATCAATACAAATCAGTGTTAAAGTGAAGATTCAGCTGTTTATAGGTCAAATACTTGTTTTCCGCACCTGTATTTGATGGAATTCCTCTGAACCGACTCGTTTAGGTCATAAACACGGTCCTTACAATTGGTATCAGAGCCTGGAGGAGGAGTTCTGCAAAATTCAGCTGAAACAGTTCAAAATCTCTTACTTCTACATCTTCTTTCATCAGTTCAGAAATTTTTCACGGTCAAAAACTATTCAATTTCTCACGGATTGTTTAAAAGTACAAGATAACAAACCCTTGAAAGTTTCATAGCAAAATTCGACCTAAAAGTGATCAAAATCGACCTTCGAATGGATTTCGCTTGAAGAACAAAGCTTCATTGAACGATTTCGCTTGAACTTTCAAGCGACACTTAACATTTCGCTTCAACGTTTTCGCTTCAGTGTTTCGCTTCAAGGTTTTCGCTTCAGGATTCTCACTTCAGACAGTTTCGCTTGAACGATTTCGCTTCAAAGAATTGATTAGTTTCGCTTCAACCAGTTTGACAGATTATTTCGCTTGAAGAAAGTTCAGTTGACCAGTTCGCTTGAAAGCTACATATTGACTATTTCGCTTGAAAGAATCTGTTATTGAAAATCGTGCTATTGAAACATGGATAACGATTTTCACAACGCGTTTGCAACATCGTCTAGTTCATCTTCCATTGCTCAGAACATGAATTCAGAAAATGAAACGGGGACTACTCAGAAACCCCCGAAGCTAATGTGCATTGAGGAATACTATGGATGGAAGTTTCGAAAACTGGGTGCAAGCAAATCATCTAAGATCATGGGAATGTATTCTAAAAAAGTATATGCTACCACGTACTGAAATGGAGACTGTAAAACAAATTTCCGAGTTTGGTAATGAAGAACGAGAAATGTATCGAGCTGAAAAAATGATGATCAGTTTGCTTCAACAAGCTATCAAGGAAGACATCTTTATAATACTTCAACATGACAAAACATCAAAGTCAATCTGGGATGCTTTGAAAGTCAAAGTTGAAGGTAGTGCAAACATGATTAAAAGCAAAAAGGCGTTGCTTAAAAAGGAGTTTGACTTGTTCACAAGTTTGCCCGGAGAAGATACAAAGAAACTCATTGAACGATATTGTCACTTAGTTCGAACAATGTCGATGATGAACATTAACAAAGAAGATGAGGAATGGGTGGATAAGCTAGCTGATGCTTTACCTCAGAAAGAGTGGGGAACATATTTGATGATACTGAAAAATACCGGAGTTTATGAAGGGTTGTCAATCTCTCAGTTCATTGAAAAGATTGAAAGTCAGGATTTGGAACAGCAAAAGATCGCAAGGATGAATAATCCAAGTGGTCAACAAGATGTAAAGATGTATTACAAGGGTAGTGTTCCGACTTCAGAAGCTGAGAGAAGTCCGAAAATTCAGACTGCTTATAGTGTTGGGGATTCTACAGAAAAGACTGATCAAAACTCAAACAAAAGCAACAGTGGTTTCTCATTGTATCCAAGTGTAAATCCGAAAAGCTCATCAGAAAGTTTTCAGTCTCAAAACACAAAGATGGGAAATGGTTGTGTGATTCAATGCAATATAGCTCTAAATCTTCCAGAAGGTCAAAGTTTTTCTGAAGACATTGCAAAAGATCATATGGCATTACTTGGTTCCGTGCTTATATCATATGAAGGTTTAGTGGCTGGTAGAATTGGAAATCCTATGCTTACCAAAGAGGATTATGACCAAATAGATGCCGAAGAGATGGAACTAATGGATATCAAATGGTGTCTTGCAAGTGTTCTTAGACGTGCTGAAAAGTTCAAGACAATTACCGGGAGAAATGACTTTCTTGATGCTTGTGTTTCTACTATAGGTTTTGATAAATCTAAAGTTACTTGTTTCAGGTGCAGGGAAAAAGGTCATTTTAAGCGGGAATGCAAAAACAGAGAAGTTAGTGGTGCTCAGAATCCATTTGGAAAAGATGACTACTACCGGAAAGCCATTTATCAGCAAGTTGGTCAGACACAAGACTCACAGACGGCTCATGGTAGAAAGATTGAAGATTCAAAGAAAGGATGTTTGGTAGATTTCAACTGGAGCAACTACATTTTTTCTGACAGCACAGCATGTTTAGTGGACCAAAATGATGAACAACTACCTGAAGGATTCAACTGGGATATGTTTGTTGATGAAAAGGGGGATTTCAAAGCTTTCATTGCAAAGATTGTTAGAGAACCAGATTTGTTTGCTACTTGGATGAGATCAATTGGTGAAACAGTGAAAGATCAATCGATTACATCTGAAGAAAGTTCAGAAAGTGCTGATTCTGAATCATTAAGTACAGATGAGAGTGTGCAAAATGAGGATACTTCAGAAAAAGAAGTTGTTTTTGATCAAACACCATCTGATTCTGGTATTTCAGATGCCGAGTCTGAAAAATCTGTAGAGTTTGATCAAACACCGATGGAGAGTAGCAGTGATGATGAGGAAGAGAAACATATTAATATTGCTAAAAATCATCTTTCTCCTGAAAGTTTTCATTTTTATTTTGCAGATCACATGGAGAAACTGAAGGAGAAACAAGCTGCAAAAGAAAAACAACAAGATGTGAAGGTTGAAACTGTTGTTCAAACTGAAGAAGTTAAAATTGTGGATGAAGAAAAGATGACTGAAACTGAGAAGGTAATTAGTGAAGAAAAAGTAATTGAAGTGGTAAAAACAATCGAGGTTGAGAAGATTGTTGAACTTGAAAAGCCTTGCAAGAAATGTTTGGAAATTTGCAAAAGTTGTGAAGAAAAAGATGTTACACTGTTTGATCGAGAAAGACTGATAGAAAAGTTACTATCCGACATCAGCTATGTGAAAGAATCGTATAGTGTGTTGAATAGAACAGTGACAGGTCTTCAAACAACGAATTCTGAAAGAGAAAAGGCTTTAACAATGACGAATGCTACATTGATGACAAAGCAAAAGGCAATTAATCATTACATCGAAGAAAATGCTAATCTAAAGCAAGAGTTGGAGAAAGAAAAGATCGAGAATGAAAGGATCAGAAGGTTATTACTGAGTTATTCTTGTTCTGATTATGTCATTGATCGAGTTTATCCTACTGTTGCAGGTTTTGAAGCATTTCAGGATGAAAAGACAAAGAATGAGACTGGTAAGAAATTGACTGTTAAATACAACAAGTGTCCGCCTCCTATCTGGGAAGGGTATTCTCCTAGAAAACCAAATGAGGAGCAAGTCGAAAAAGCAGTCAATATAAAGTTAAAATCCGAGACAACTGATGTTTTACCAGATAACATTGATATCACGTTTACCTCGTCTGATACTGATCATGAGTCTGAGTTAATCAAAAAGGTGGTCGATCAGGTGTTGGATATTGAGGAGGTGTTTGAGTCAAAGTTTGAGTCTGGGGGTTCAAGTTCGTCAGTCAACAGTTCAAAGTCATCGGAAAAACGGTCTTACAGTAAAGAATTTTTGTTATCAAAGGCAAATTTGGATGATGAAACATTTGAAGTTGCATACACTTTAAATGATTCGGACAAATTATACTCTGACAAAGAATTTCCTATTAGAAGTGTTCATTTTGATATGATCAAAAAGGTTTTTAAAATGACAGAGATTAATTTTTCTGAACTTAAAGATTTAAAATTTTCTGAAAAACCTAAAAAATACACTTCAAGAGTTCAACAAAGGTTAAACAAGAAAAAAGGGAAAAAGAATTACAATTCTGGTTTTGATTTTCAAAAGAAAACAAACCAAAAGTGTAGTTACAAAAAGAAAGGTCTTGGTTTTACTCAAACTGCAAATTATCAAAATGAAAAACATGTTAGAGATTTTAAATCAAAAATGACATATGTTGCAGGAAAAAGCTATGAAGAAGAGACAAATAGCTTATTCTGGAGAAAATCGAATCAAGATTTTCTTGCTGAAAGGAAAAGGACAGGAACTGGAGTTTTTCATCCAATTGGAGTTTTTCAACCAAAAGACACAAGAACTTGTTTTCAATGTCAAGTTGTTGGACACATCGCTCACAATTGTCCAAACAAAGCCAACAGAAAACAGGAAGTATCTGAAAAACTTAAAGAAAAAGTGGTTGAAAAGAATGATTCACCAACTACAAATTTCAAAAATTTTGAAAATTCAAAGAATGAAGTTGGTGAAAATTCTAAAAGATTGTACAAAAAGAGTGCAAAAGACAATCAAAAATGGATTGTTAAAAAATCAGATGTACAATCTGGCGATGAATCTGATTCCACAAAATCAGATGAGCCACAAGTTGAGAAAAAGGATTCAGTGAATGATGTTGACATTCCATCACTGAATTTTGAAGAGGTTAAACAAATGGTTGGTAAAGTGGAAATTTCAAATCAATTCTATTCTGATGAAAAGGAATTTGATATTGAGAAAGCATTTAATGGAAATGTTAGAAAAATGTTCAAGAAAATGCTTGATGGGAAAGTAAAGGGGGTTAAAGATTTTTATGCAACTAAAAAGGCAACTTACAACCCTACTGCACAAGAATTGGAATCCACCAAGTATAAGAAGACTTGGGTGGAAGTTTGTTTCCCATGATAGTCTAATGACTATGCCGGAGATCCCAAGTTTATATCGTGGATCAGGAATCGGCATTTTTCTAATGTTTGAAGTTTTTGGTTGAAAGTTTTTGATAGTGTTTGGATGTTTACAGGTTGTATGACTACGCCGGAGCTTCCAGGTTGGTAAGTGCGAAGCAGGAATCGGCATTTTGATTGGTAAAATGGTGATGTAGACGTAACATTCCTACAAGTGGTATTGTGTTCTACATGTGGTAATTTTTACAATTGGTATAGATGGTGCGTACATGCAAGTGGTAAATCAGGGACATTAATTTGTACTTGATTTGCTACAAGTGGTTAAGAATAGACAATGTGATGAACCATACCCTGAATCTACAAATGATTATATCATCAAAACTTATTTTCCGGAAAAATCATTTTGATTAAAACAAACTTAAGTGTTTTGAAATTTAAATGAGAAAATAGTTTTGTGATAGGGGGAGTTCTGATTGTTTATGCCAATGTGAATGGCGATTTGATGCGATTCGATATCAGTTGTCAAGTTTTTGTACAGTTTGTATGTTTTAATTGTGTCAAGAGTTTTAGTTTTAAAATTTTCTAAAAATGTGTTTGCATTTTAGGGGGAGTAAAATTTTTTTTCAGAAAATCCAAAAACATTTGAAAATTTGAAAATGTCAAAAACATTGTAAAATTCAAAAATGAGTTTTTGTTGCATATAGAGGAAATGATAGTACATCAGTGGATTGTCACAACATGCTAAAGAAATGTAAAGAAAAATGTGATAAACAATCTTACTGTGGATATGTCAGTAGGTTTTTGCACATTTAGTAGATTGTGATGAGATATAAATCTAAAATCAAACTTGCTTATTCTGTGGGTTAACACAAACTTGGATATATAGGTAACCCCTGAAATCTTGTTTGAAAGGTCCCTTATTCTGAGATACTAGGTCTTTATGCTCAGTGATATCTGTGGTATTATCCCGGGACTTCTGATTTTGCGGAAGCAATGGCCTAGTCCCCGGAGAATACTTTACATTTGCTTGAAATATAGCTCACCCTCAGCTAAAAAATGATGAAACATTGAAAAATGCTAATCATGGCTGTTGAAACAAAAGATCCTCTAAAGGGGACACACCAAAAGTCGAAGCCGTCATCTCTCTGCGTATACGGGAGTATCGACCTGAGCTCTCACGGCCCTCGTACTATAATTTATTCCCCTGACAGATATCATCTGTGGTATATTCACCTGTAAGACTGAATATTGGGATCTGGATACGGGAGTATATTCAAGTAGTGGGACACACGGATAAGTTTAAGTTTCTTAAAACATTAACATCATATCTTTGATCAGTTGAACTTTGTGTGAAAATTTAAGTGGACCAGTATACTGACAATCTAAGTAAATTGCTTAGAACTTAAAATGAAATGAAGCTTAATGGTGTTAGTGATATGTCTCATAAACTGATATGATCCTCTTGCACAAATTCACAAAAATATTGTTTGTAAATATTTCTTTATTGCATTCCTTTACAATAAAAAATTACAAAAAGATGTTAGTGTGTTTTAGCATAAATTTTGAAAAATCAAAAAGATTTTCGACAACTGATATTGGAAAGCTGATTGTCAAAATTTCAAGTGCTAAACATGATGACTTGGTTGTGAGGGGAAATGAATCTTAAAATGTCAAGAGGTTTGTTAAAATCCTACAATTGGTATTTTTTTAAACCTACATTTGGTTCATCATTGGTTTGTGATATGAGAGAGAGTTATCTGATTATATCAGATTGTTGATGCATTTAAATTGTTAAATTTAGAAAATTTATTTCTGGGTTAAGATTGTTACAGGTGAGCCAGATTAATTCATTCAAAGCTTATGAAAGTCAGAATCTAATCATGAATCTAAAGTTCGCTAGCTGCTGATGCTGATGAACTTAAGGAATCAAGAGAACTGATCAAGAGAATTAGATGAAATCCAGGCAATGATCTTGTAAACAACATTTGAGTCAGGCATCGATCCTAAAGCATATATTGCTGAAGAACAAATGAATGCCAGCAAATCGTGAGGGGGAGTCTGATAGAGCCAGGTGATTCTGGAGAAGAAGATAGAGAGAGAAAAGCCCAGAGACTGATCAAGAATGAAGATGTGAAGACACAGTGTTATTGTGACTCGATAGTCGACTCGTCAACATCTGAGGGGGAGTCTGTTGGTGCACTACATCTGTCGACTTCGTCTTGTATCGAGTCTTAGACTAGTTAGAATAGATCAGGGCACGTAGAACGAGAGAATGAGAGAGAGTTAGCAAGATTTCGCTTCAAGGTATTTGTATGTAAAGGATTTCGCTTGAAGCAACTCAAGCGAAATCAACATGTTAAGATTTCACTTGAGTTATGCTGAAGCGAAATCCCAATCCCTATATATAGGAGATCAAGGTCAAGCGAAATCATAAGTTGTTTTTGTGTGATTTCCATACCGAGGTGCTGCCGGTGTGAGAACTGATTGTAATTGCTTTCATATCAATACAAATCAGTGTTAAAGTGAAGATTCAGCTGTTTATAGGTCAAATACTTGTTTTCCGCACCTGTATTTGATGGAATTCCTCTGAACCGACTCGTTTAGGTCATAAACACGGTCCTTACACCATTGCCCTTGATTTTCTTGACTGTATATATCTTAATGTCAACATATACACGTGTGATTTAGTTTATGAAGATTTTTCAATGCCGAGAACCTCGATCAGAGAGTAAAAAAGCCATAAGGTTTACAATGGTGTAAAATGAAAATGGGATATACCGGGCTAGGATTCGAGTTACAGGAACAAGGGCCAAACCAACCACCCAAGAATGGAATCGTCGAGCGAAAACACTTGACAACCTCCTAGAAGCAGTTTCTCTTACCACCGGACCTTTCTCCATCAATTAGGAATCTGATTCCGTCACTAAACACATTCCTTAAATTGTAGCCGTTTGTTGAGTGTTTTTTTTTTTGGTGTCTAATCCGCATATATATCACTATTGCCCTTGATTTTCTTGACTGTATATCTCTCAAATGTCAACATATACACGTGTGATTTAGTTTACGAAGATTTTTCAATGCCGAAAACCTCGATCAGAGAGTAAGAAAGCCGTAAGGTTCACAATGGTGTAAAATTAAAATGGGATATACCGGGCTAGGATTCGAGTTACAGGAACAAGGGTTCAAACCAACCACCCAAGAAAGGAATCGTCGAGCGAAAATACTTGACAACCTCCTAGAATCAGATTTTCTTGCCACCAGACCTTTCTCCATCAATTAGGAATCTGATGCCGTCACTAAACACATTCCTTAAATTGTAGCCATAAGTTGAGTGGTTTTTTTTGGTGTCTAATCCGCATATATATCACAATTGCCCTTGATTTTCTTGACTGTATATCTCTTAAATATCAACATATACACTTGTGATTTATTTTACGAAGATTTTTCAATGCCGAGAACCTCGAATAGAGTGTAAAAAAGGTGTAAGGTTCACAATGGTGTAAGATTAAAATGGGATATACCGGGCTAGGATTCGAGTTACAGGAACAAGGGTCAAACCAACCACCCAAGAACGGAATCATCGAGCGAAAACACTTGACAACCTCCTAGAAGCAGATTTTCTTGCCACCAGACCTTTCTCCATCAATTAGGAATCAGATTCCGTCACTAAACACATTCCTTAAATTCTAGCTATTTGTTGAGTGTTTTTTTTTTTTTGTGTCTAATCCGCAAATATATCACCATTTCCCTTGATTTTCTTAACTGTATATCTCTTAAATGTCAACATATACACGTGTGATTTAGTTTTCGAAGATTTTTCAATGCTGAGAACCTCGATCAGAGAGGAAAAAAAGCGTAAGGTTCACAATGGTGTAAAATTAAAATGGGATATACCGGGCTAGGATTCGAGTTACAGGAACAAGGGCCAAACCAACCACCCAAGAATGGAATCGTCGAGCGAAAACATTTGACAACCTCCTAGAAGCAGATTTTCTTGCCAACAGACCTTTCTCCATCAATTAGGAATCTGATGCCGTCACTAAACACATTCCCTAAATTGTAGCTAGTTGTTGAGTGTTTTTTTTTTGGTGTCTAATCCGTATATATATCACCATTGCCGTAGATTTTCTTGACTGTATATATCTTAATGTCAACATATACACGTGTGATTTAGTTTACGAAGATTTTTCAATGCCGAGAACCCCGATCAGAGAGTAAAAAAGCCGTAAGGTTTACAATGGTGTAAAATTAAAATGGGATATACCGGGCTAGGATTCGAGTTACAGGAACAAGGGCCAAACCAACCACCCAAGAATGGAATCGTCGAGCGAAAACACTTGACAACCTCCTAGAAGCAGTTTCTCTTACCACCGGACCTTTCTCCATAAATTAGGAATCTGATTCCGTCACTAAACCACACATTCCTTAAATTGTAGCCGTTTGTTGAGTGTTTTTTTTTTGTGTCTAATCCGCATATATATCACTATTGCCCTTGATTTTCTTGACTGTATATCTCTCAAATGTCAACATATACACGTGTGATTTAGTTTACGAAGATTTTTCAATGCCGAAAACCTCGATCAAAGAGTAAGAAAGCCGTAAGGTTCACAATGGTGTAAAATTAAAATTGGGATATACCGGGCTAGGATTCGAGTTACAGGAACAAGGGGTCAAACCAACCACCCAAGAAAGGAATCGTCGAGCGAAAATACTTGACAACCTCCTAGAATCAGATTTTCTTGCCACCAGACCTTTCTCCATCAATTAGGAATCTGATGCCGTCACTAAACACATTCCTTAAATTGTAGCCATTAGTTGAGTGGTTTTTTTTGGTGTCTAATCCGCATATATATCACAATTGCCCTTGATTTTCTTGACTGTATATCTCTTAAATATCAACATATACACTAGTGATTTAGTTTACGAAGATTTTTCAATGCCGAGAACCTCGAATAGAGTGTAAAAAAGGTGTAAGGTTCACAATGGTGTAAGATTAAAATGGGATATACCGGGCTAGGATTTGAGTTACAGGAACAAGGGTCAAACCAACCACCCAAGAACATAATCATCGAGCGAAAACACTTGACAACCTCCTAGAAGCAGATTTTCTTGCCACCAGACCTTTCTCCATCAATTAGGAATCAGATTCCGTCACTAAACACATTCCTTAAATTCAGGCTATTTGTTTAGTGTTTTTTTTGTGTCTAATCCGCATATATATCACCATTTCCCTTGATTTTCTAAACTGTATATCTCTTAAATGTCAACATATACACGGATGATTTAGTTTACGAAGATTTTTCAATGCCGAAAACCTCGATCGGAGAGTAAAAAAGGCGTAAGGTTCACAATTGTGTAAAATTAAAATGGGATATACCGGGCTAGGATTCGAGATACAGGAACAAGGGCCAAACCAACCAACCAAGAATGGAATCGTCGAACGAAAACACTTGACGACCTCCTAGAAGCTGCTTTTCTTGCCAACAGACCTTTCTCCATCAATTAGGAATCTGATGCCGTCACTAAACACATTCCACAAATTGTAGCCATTTGTTGAGTGTTTTTTTGGTGTCTAATCCGCATATATATCACCATTGCCCTTGATTTTCTTGTCTGTATATCTCTTAAATGTCAACATATACACGTGTGATTTAGTTTACGAAGATTTTTCAATGCCGAGAACCTCGATCAGAGAGTAAAAAAGGCTTAAGGTTCACAATGGTGTAAAATTAAAATGGGATATACCGGGCTAGGATTCGAGATACAGGAATAAGGGCCAAACCAACCACCTAAGAATGGAATCGTCGAAAAAAAACACTTGACGACCTCCTAGAAGCTGCATTTCTTGCCACCAGACCTTTCTCCATCAATTAGGAATCTGATGCCGTCACTAAACACATTCCATAAATTGTAGCCATTTGTTGAGTGTTTTTTTTTGGTGTCCAATCTGCATATATATCACCATTGCCCTTGATTTTCTTGTCTGTATATCTCTTAAATGTCAACATATACACGTGTGATTTAGTTTACGAAGATTTTTCAATGCCGAGAACCTCGATCAGAGAGTAAAAAAGGCGTAAGGTTCAAAATGGTGTAAAATTAAAATGGGTTATACCGGGCTAGAATTCGAGTTACAGGAACAAGGGCCAAACCAACCACCCAAGAATGGAATCGTCGAGCGAAAACACTTGACAACCTCCTAGAAGCAGCTTTTCTTGCCACAAGACATTTCTCCACCAATTAGGAATCTTATGCCGTCACTAAACACATTTCTAAAATTGTAGCCATTTGTTGAATGTTTTTTTTGTTGTCTAATCCGCATATATATCACCATTGCCCTTGATTTCCTTGACTGTATATCTCTTAAATGTTAACATATACACGTGTGATTTAGTTTACGAAGATTTTTCAATGCCGAGAACCTCGATCAGAGAGTAAAAAAGGCGTAAGGTTCACAATGGTGTAAATTTAAAATGGGATACACCGGGGGCTAGAATTCGAGTTACCGGATCAAGGGCCAAACCATCCACCCAAGAATGGAATCGTCGAGAGAATACACTTGACAACTCTCCTAGAAGCAGCTTTTCTTGCCACCAGACCTTTCTCCATCAATTAGGAATCTGATGCCGTCACTAAACATATTCCTTAAATTGTAGGCATTTGTTGAGTGTTTTTTTTTTGGTGTCTTTTCCGCATATATATCACCATTGCCCTTGATTTCTTAACTGTATATCTCTTAAATGTCAACATATACACGTGTGATTTAGTTTACTAAAAATTTTCAATGCCGAGAAACTCGATCAGAGCGTAAAAAAGGCGTAAGGTTCACAATTGTGTAAAATTAAAATGGGATATACCGGGCTAGGATTCGAGATACAGGAACAAGGGCCAAACCAACCAACCAAGAATGGAATCGTCGAACGATAACACTTGACGACCTCCTAGAAGCTGCTTTTCTTGCCAACAGACCTTTCTCCATCAATTAGGAATCTGATGCCGTCACTAAACACATTCCATAAATTGTAGCCATTTGTTGAGTGTTTTTTTGGTGTCTAATCCGCATATATATCACCATTGCCCTTGATGTTCTTGTCTGTATATCTCTTAAATGTCAACATATACACGTGTGATTTAGTTTACGAAGATTTTTCAATGCCGAGAACCTCGATCAGAGAGTAAAAAAGGCTTAAGGTTCACAATGGTGTAAAATTAAAATGGGATATACCGGGCTAGGATTCGAGATACAGGAACAAGGGCCAAACCAACCACCCAAGAATGGAATCGTCGAACGAAAACAGTTGACGACCTCCTAGAAGCTGCATTTCTTGCCACCAGACCTTTCTCCATCAATTAGGAATCTGATGCCGTCACTAAACACATTCCATAAATTGTAGCCATTTGTTGAGTGTTTTTTTTGTGTCCAATCCGCATATATATCACCATTGCCCTTGATTTTCTTGTCTGTATATCTCTTAAATGTCAACATATACACGTGTGATTTAGTTTACGAAGATTTTTCAATGCCGAGAACCTTGATCAGAGAGTAAAAAAGGCGTAAGGTTCAAAATGGTGTAAAATTAAAATGGGTTATACCGGGCTAGAATTCGAGTTACAGGAACACGGGCCAAACCAACCACCCAAGAATGGAATCGTCGAGCGAAAACACTTGACAACCTCCTAGAAGCAGCTTTTCGTGCCACAAGACCTTTCTCCACCAATTAGGAATCTGATGCCGTCACTAAACACATTTCTAAAATTGTAGCCATTTGTTGAATGTTTTTTTTTTGTTGTCTAATCCGCATATATATCACCATTGCCCTTGATTTCCTTGACTGTATATCTCTTAAATGTCAACATATACACGTGTGATTTAGTTTACGAAGATTTTTCAATGCCGAGAACCTCGATCAGAGAGTAAAAAAGGCGTAAGGTTCACAATGGTGTAAATTTAAAATGGGATACACCGGGGGCTAGAATTCGAGTTACCGGATCAAGGGCCAAACCATCCACCCAAGAATGGAATCGTCGAGAGAATACACTTGACAACTCTCCTAGAAGCAGCTTTTCTTGCCACCAGACCTTTCTCCATCAATTAGGAATCTGATGCCGTCACTAAACATATTCCTTAAATTTTAGGCATTTGTTGAGTGTTTTTTTTTTGGTGTCTTTTCCGCATATATATCACCATTGCCCTTGATTTCTTAACTGTATATCTCTTAAATGTCAACATATACACGTGTGATTTAGTTTACGAAAAATTTTCAATGCCGAGAAACTCGATCAGAGCGTAAAAAAGGCGTAAGGTTCACAATTGTGTAAAAATAAAATGGGATATACCGGGCTAGGATTCGAGATACAGGAACAAGGGCCAAACCAACCACCCAAGAATGGAATCGTCGAACGAAAACACTTGACGACCTCCTAGAAGCTGCTTTTCTTGCCACCAGACCTTTCTCCATCAATTAGGAATCCGATGCCGTCACTAAACACATTCCATAAATTGTAGCCATTTGTTGAGTGTTTTCTTTGGTGTCTAATCCGCATATATATCACCATTGCCCTCGATTTTCTTGTCTGTATATCTCTTAAATGTAAACATATACACGTGTGATTTAGTTTACGAAGATTTTTCAATGCCAAGAACCTCGATCAGAGAGTAAAAAAGGCTTAATGTTCACAATGGTGTAAAATTAAAATGAGATAAAGCGGGCTAGGATTCGAGATACATGAACAAGGGCCAAACCAACCACCCAAGAATGGAATCGTCGAACGAAAACACTTGAAGACCTCCTAGAAGCTGCTTTTCTTGCCACCAGACCTTTCTCCATCAATTAGGAATCTGATGCCGTCACAAAACACATTCCATAAATTGTAGCCATTTGTTGAGTGTTTTTTTTTGGTGTCCAATCCGCATATATATCTCCTTTGCCCTTGATTTTCTTGTCTGTATATCTCTTAAATGTCAACATATACACGTGTGATTTAGTTTACGAAGATTTTTCAATGCCGAGAACCTTGATCGGAGAGTAAAAAAGGCGTAAGGTTCAAAATGGTGTAAAATTAAAATGGGTTATACCGGGCTAGAATTCGAGTTACGGGAACAAGGGCCAAACCAACCACCCAAGAATGGAATCGTCGAGCGAAAACACTTGACAACCTCCTAGAAGCAGCTTTTCTTGCCACAAGACATTTCTCCATCAATTAGGAATCTGATGCCGTCACTAAACACATTACTAAAATTGTAGCCATTTGTTGAATGTGTTTTTTTGTTGTCTAATCCACATATTTATCACCATTGCCCTTGATTTCCTTGACTGTATATCTCTTAAATGTCAACATATACACGTGTGATTTAGTTTACGAAGATTTTTCAATGCCGAGAACCTCGATCAGAGAGTAAAAAAGGTGTAAGGTTCACAATGGTGTAAAATTAAAATGGGATACACCGGGCTAGAATTCGAGATACCGGATCAAGGGCCAAACCATCTACCCAAGAATGGAATCGTCGAGAGAATACACTTGACAACTCTCCTAGAAGCAGCTTTTCTTGCCACTAGACCTTTCTCCATCAATTAGGAATCTGATGCCGTCACTAAACATTTTCCTTAAATTGTAGGCATTTGTTGAGTGTTTTTTTTTGGTGTCTTTTCCGCATATATATCTCCATTACCCTTGATTTTCTTAACTGTATATCTCTTAAATGTCAACATATACACGTGTGATTTAGTTTATGAAGATTTTTCAATGCCGAGAACCTCGATCAGAGAGTAAAAAAGGCATAAGGTTCACAATGGTGTAAAATTAATATGGGATATACCGGGCTAGGATTCGGGTTACAGGAACAAGGGCCAAAGCAACCACCCAAGAATGGAATCGTCGAGCGAAAACACTTGACTACCTCCTAGAAGCAACTTTTCTTGCCACCAGACCTTTCTCCATCAATTAGGAATCTGATACCGTCACTAAACATATTCCTTAAATTGTAGCCATTTGTTGAGTGTTTTTTTGGTGTCTAATCCGCATATATATCACCATTGCCTTTGATTTTCTTGACTGTATATCTCTTAAATGTCAACATATACACATGTGATTTAGTTTACGAAGATTTTTCAATTCCAAGAACCTCGATCAGGGAGTAAAAAATGCATAAGGTTCACAATGTTGTAATTTTAAAATGGGATATACCCGGCTAGGATTCGAGTTACAGGAATAAAGGCCAAACCAACCACCCAAGAAAGGAATCGTCGAGCGAAAACACTTGACAACCTCCTAGAAGCAGCTTTTCTTGCAACCAGACCTTTCTCCATCAATTAGGAATGTGATGCCGTCATTAAACACATTCCTTAAATTGTAGCCATTTCTTGAGTGTTTTTTTTTGTGTCTAATCCGCATATATATCACCATTGCCCTTGATTTTCGTAATTGTATATCTCTTAAATGTCAACATATACACGTGTGATTTAGTTTACGAAGATTTTTCATTGCCGAGAACCTCGATGAGAGATTGAAAAAGGCGTAAGGTTCACAATGGTTTAAAATTAAAATGGGATATACCGGGCTAGGATTCGAGTTACAGGAACATGGCCAAACCAACCACCCAAGAATGGAATCCTCGAGCGAAAACACTTGACAACCTCCTAGAAGTAGCTTTTCTTGCCACAAGACCTTTCTCCATCAATTAGGAATCTGATGCCGTCACTAAACACATTTCTAAAATTGTAGCCATTTGTTGAATGTTTTTTTTGTCTAATCCGCATATATATCACCATTGCCCTTTATTTCCTTGACTGTATATCTTTTAAATGTCAACATATACACGTGTGATTTAGTTTACGAAGATTTTTCAATGTCGAGAACCTCGATCAGAGAGTAAAAAAGGCGTAAGGTTCACAATGGTGAAAATTTAAAATGGGATACACCGGGCTAGAATTCGAGTTACCGGATCAAGGGCCAAACCATCCACCCAAGAATGGAATCGTCGAGAGAAAACACTTGACAACCTCCTAGAAGCAGCTTTTCTTGCAACCAGACCTTTCTCCATGAATTAGGAATCTGATGCCGTCACTAAACACATTCCTTAAATTGTAGGCATTTGTTGAGTGTTTTTTTTTTGGTGTCTTTTCCGCATATATATCACCATTGCCCTTGATTTTCTTAACTGTATATCTCTTAAATGTCAACATATACACGTGTGATTTAGTTTACGAAGATTTTACAATCCCGAGAACCTCGATCAGAGAGTAAAAAAGGCGTAAGGTTCACAATTGTGTAAAATTAAAATGGGATATACCGGGCTAGGATTCGAAATACAGGAACAAGGGCCAAACCAACCACCCAAGAATGGAATCGTCAAACGAAAACACTTGACGACCTCCTAGAAGCTGCTTTTCTTGCCACCAGACCTTTCTCCATCAATTAGGAATCTGATGCCGTCACTAAACACATTCCATAAATTGTAGCCATTTGTTGAGTGTTTTTTTTTTGGTGTCCAATCCGCATATATATCACCATTGCCCTTGATTTTCTTATCTGTATATCTCTTAAATGTCAACATATACACGTGTGATTTAGTTTACGAAGATTTTTCAATGCCGAGAACCTTGATCCGAGAGTAAAAAAGGCGTAAGGTTCACAATGGTGAAAATTTAAAATGGGATACACCGGGCTAGAATTCGAGTTACCGGATCAAGGGCCAAACCATCCACCCAAGAATGGAATCGTCGAGAGAAAACACTTGACAACCTCCTAGAAACAGCTTTTCTTGCCACCAGACCTTTCTCCATGAATTAGGAATCTGATGCCGTCACTAAACACATTCCTTAAATTGTAGGCATTTGTTGAGTGTTTTTTTTTTTGGTGTCTTTTCCGCATATATATCACCATTGCCCTTGATTTTCTTAACTGTATATCTCTTAAATGTCAACATATACACGTGTGATTTAGTTTACGAAGATTTTACAATCCCGAGAACCTCGATCAGAGAGTAAAAAAGGCGTAAGGTTCACAATTGTGTAAAATTAAAATGGGATATACCGGGCTAGGATTCGAGATACAGGAACAAGGGCCAAACCAACCACCCAAGAATGGAATCGTCAAACGAAAACACTTGACGACCTCCTAGAAGCTACTTTTCTTGCCACCAGACCTTTCTCCATCAATTAGGAATCTGATGCCGTCACTAAACACATTCCATAAATTGTAGCCATTTGGTGAGTGTTTTTTTTTGGTGTCCAATCCGCATATATATCACCATTGCCCTTGATTTTCTTGTCTGTATATCTCTTAAATGTCAACATATACACGTGTGATTTAGTTTACGAAGATTTTTCAATGCCGAGAACCTTGATCCGAGAGTAAAAAAGGCGTAAAGTTCAAAATGGTGTAAAATTAAAATGGGTTATACCGGGCTAGAATTCGAGTTACAGGAACAAGGGCCAAACCAACCACCCAAGAATGGAATCGTCGAGCGAAAACACTTGACAACCTCCTAGAAGCAGCTTTTCTTGCCACAAGACCTTTCTCCATCAATTAGGAATCTGATGCCGTCAATAAACACATTTCTAAAATTGTAGCCATTTGTTGAATGTTTTTTTTTTGTTGTCTAATCCGCATATATATCACCATTGCCCTTGATTTCCTTGACTGTATATCTCTTAAATGTTAACATATACACGTGTGATTTAGTTTACGAAGATTTTTCAATGCCGAGAACCTCGATCAGAGAGTAAAAAAGGCGTAAGGTTCACAATGGTGTAAAATTAAAATGGGATAAACCGGGCTAGAATTCGAGGTACCGGATCAAGGGCCAAACCATCTACCCAAGAATGGAATCGTCGAGAGAATACACTTGACAACCTCCTAGAAGCAGCTTTTCTTGCCACCAGACCTTTCTCCATCAATTAGGAATCTGATGCCGTCACTAAACATATTCCTTAAATTGTAGGCATTTGTAGAGTGTTTTTTTTGGTGTCTATTCCGCATATATATCACCATTGCCCTTGATTTTCTTAACTGTATACCTCTTAAATGTCAACATATACACGTGTGATTTAGTTTACGAAGATTTTTCAATGCCGAGAACCTCGATCAGAGAGTAAAAAAGGCGTAAGGTTCACAATGGTGTAAAATTAATATGGGATATACCGGGCTAGGATTCAGGTTACAGGAACAAGGGCCAAACCATCCACCCAAGAATGGAATCGTCGAGAGAAAACACTTGACAACCTCCTAGAAGCAGCTTTTCTTGCAACCAGACCTTTCTCCATGAATTAGGAATCTGATGCCGTCACTAAACACATTCCTTAAATTGTAGGCATTTGTTGAGTGTTTTTTTTTGGGTGTCTTTTCCGCATATATATCACCATTGCCCTTGATTTTCTTAACTGTATATCTCTTAAATGTCAACATATACACGTGTGATTTAGTTTACGAAGATTTTACAATCCCGAGAACCTCGATCAGAGAGTAAAAAAGGCGTAAGGTTCACAATTGTGTAAAATTAAAATGGGATATACCGGGCTAGGATTCGAAATACAGGAACAAGGGCCAAACCAACCACCCAAGAATGGAATCGTCAAACGAAAACACTTGACGACCTCCTAGAAGCTGCTTTTCTTGCCACCAGACCTTTCTCCATCAATTAGGAATCTGATGCCGTCACTAAACACATTCCATAAATTGTAGCCATTTGTTGAGTGTTTTTTTTTGGTGTCCAATCCGCATATATATCACCATTGCCCTTGATTTTCTTGTCTGTATATCTCTTAAATGTCAACATATACACGTGTGATTTAGTTTACGAAGATTTTTCAATGCCGAGAACCTTGATCCGAGAGTAAAAAAGGCGTAAGGTTCACAATGGTGAAAATTTAAAATGGGATACACCGGGCTAGAATTCGAGTTACCGGATCAAGGGCCAAACCATCCACCCAAGAATGGAATCGTCGAGAGAAAACACTTGACAACCTCCTAGAAGCAGCTTTTCTTGCCACCAGACCTTTCTCCATGAATTAGGAATCTGATGCCGTCACTAAACACATTCCTTAAATTGTAGGCATTTGTTGAGTGTTTTTTTTTTGGTGTCTTTTCCGCATATATATCACCATTGCCCTTGATTTTCTTAACTGTATATCTCTTAAATGTCAACATATACACGTGTGATTTAGTTTACGAAGATTTTACAATCCCGAGAACCTCGATCAGAGAGTAAAAAAGGCGTAAGGTTCACAATTGTGTAAAATTAAAATGGGATATACCGGGCTAGGATTCGAGATACAGGAACAAGGGCCAAACCAACCACCCAAGAATGGAATCGTCAAACGAAAACACTTGACGACCTCCTAGAAGCTACTTTTCTTGCCACCAGACCTTTCTCCATCAATTAGGAATCTGATGCCGTCACTAAACACATTCCATAAATTGTAGCCATTTGGTGAGTGTTTTTTTTTGGTGTCCAATCCGCATATATATCACCATTGCCCTTGATTTTCTTGTCTGTATATCTCTTAAATGTCAACATATACACGTGTGATTTAGTTTACGAAGATTTTTCAATGCCGAGAACCTTGATCCGAGAGTAAAAAAGGCGTAAAGTTCAAAATGGTGTAAAATTAAAATGGGTTATACCGGGCTAGAATTCGAGTTACAGGAACAAGGGCCAAACCAACCACCCAAGAATGGAATCGTCGAGCGAAAACACTTGACAACCTCCTAGAAGCAGCTTTTCTTGCCACAAGACCTTTCTCCATCAATTAGGAATCTGATGCCGTCAATAAACACATTTCTAAAATTGTAGCCATTTGTTGAATGTTTTTTTTTTGTTGTCTAATCCGCATATATATCACCATTGCCCTTGATTTCCTTGACTGTATATCTCTTAAATGTTAACATATACACGTGTGATTTAGTTTACGAAGATTTTTCAATGCCGAGAACCTCGATCAGAGAGTAAAAAAGGCGTAAGGTTCACAATGGTGTAAAATTAAAATGGGATAAACCGGGCTAGAATTCGAGGTACCGGATCAAGGGCCAAACCATCTACCCAAGAATGGAATCGTCGAGAGAATACACTTGACAACCTCCTA
The DNA here is from genome assembly GCA_030545235.1 of Helianthus tuberosus. Lineage (NCBI taxonomy): Eukaryota > Viridiplantae > Streptophyta > Magnoliopsida > Asterales > Asteraceae > Helianthus > Helianthus tuberosus. The sequence goes on from CM060451.1 coordinate 173,086,127, forward strand.
GAAGCAGCTTTTCTTGCCACCAGACCTTTCTCCATCAATTAGGAATCTGATGCCGTCACTAAACATATTCCTTAAATTGTAGGCATTTGTAGAGTGTTTTTTTTGGTGTCTATTCCGCATATATATCACCATTGCCCTTGATTTTCTTAACTGTATACCTCTTAAATGTCAACATATACACGTGTGATTTAGTTTACGAAGATTTTTCAATGCCGAGAACCTCGATCAGAGAGTAAAAAAGGCGTAAGGTTCACAATGGTGTAAAATTAATATGGGATATACCGGGCTAGGATTCAGGTTACAGGAACAAGGGCCAAACCAACCACCCAAGAATGGAATCGTCGAGCGAAAACACTTGACAACCTCCTAGAAGCAGCTTTTCTTGCCACCAGACCTTTCTCCTTCAATTAGGAATCTGATACCATCTCTAAACACACTCCTTAAATTGTAGCCATTTGTTGAGTGTTTTTTTTGGTGTCTAATCCGCATATATATCACCATTACCCTTGATTTTCTTGACTGTATATCTCTTAAATGTCAACATATACATGTGTGATTTAGTTTATGAAGATTTTTCAATGCCAAGAACCTCGATCAGGGAGTAAAAAATGCGTAAGGTTCACAATGGTGTAAAATTAAAATGGGATATACCTGGCTAGGATTCGAGTTACAGGAATAAGGGCCAAACCAACCACCCAAGAATGGAATCGTCGAGCTAAAACACTTGACAACCTCCTAGAAGCAGTTTTCTTGCCACCAGACCTTTCTCCATCAATTAGGAATATGATGCCGTCATTAAACACATTCCTTAAATTGTAGCCATTTCTTGAGTGTTTTTTTTTTGTGTCTAATCCGCATATATATCACCATTGCCCTTGATTTTCTTAACTGTATATACCTTAAATGTCAACATATACACGTGTGATTTAGTTTACGAAGATTTTTCATTGCCGAGAACCTCGATCAGAGAGTAAAAAAGGCGAAAGGTTCACAATGGTGTAAAATTAAAATGGGATATACCGGGCTAGGATTAGAGTTACAGGAACAGGGCCAAACCAACCACCCAAGAATGGAATCGTCGAGCGAAAACACTTGACAACATCTTAGAAGCACCTTTTCTAGCCATCAGACCATTCTCCATCCATTAGGAATCTAATGCCGTCACTAAACACATTCCTTAAATTGTAGCCATTTGTTGATTGTTTTTTTTGGTGTCTAATCCGCATATACATCACCATTGCCCTTGATTTTCTTGACTGTATATCTCTTAAATGTCAACATATACACGTGTGATTTAGTTTACGAAGATTTTTCAATCCCAAGAACCTCGATCAGAGAGTAAAAAAGGTGTAAGGTTCACAATGGTGTAAAATTAAAATGGGATATACCGGGCCAGGATTCGAGTTACAGGTACAAGGGTCAAACCAACCACCCAAGAATGGAATCGTCGAGCGAAAACACTTGACAACCTCCTAGAAGCAGCTTTTCTTGCCACCAGACCTTTCTCCATCAATTAGGAATCTGAGGCCGTCACTAAACACATTCCTTAAATTGTAGCCATTTGTTGAGTGTTTTTTTTTTGTGTCTAATCCACATATATATCACCATTGCCCTTGATTTTCTTAACTATATATCTCTTAAATGTCAACATACACCCGTGTGATTTAGTTTACGAAGATTTTTCAATGCCGAGAACCTCGACCAGAGAGTAAAAAAGGTGTAAAGTTCACAATGGTGTAAAATTAAAATGGGATATACCGGGCTAGGATTCGAGTTACAGGAACAAGGGCCAAACCAGCCACCCAAGAATGGAATCGTCGAGCGAAAACACTTGACAACCTCCTAGACGAAGCTTTTCTTGCCACCAAACCTTTCTCCATCAATTAGGAAACTAATGCCGTCACTAAACACATTCCTTAAATTTTAGCCATTTGTTGAGTGTTTTTTTGGTGTCTAATCCGCGTATATATCACCATTGCCCTTGATTTTCTTAACTGTATATCTCTTAAATGTCAACATATACACGTGTGATATAGTTTACGAAGATTGTTCATTGTCGAGAACCTCGATCAGAGAGTAAAAAAGGCGTAAGGTTCACAATGGTGTAAAACTAAAATGGGATATACCGGGCTGGGATTCGTGTTACAGGAACAAGGCCCAAACCAACCACCCAAGAATGGAATCGTCGAGCGAAAACACTTTACAACCTCCTAGAAGCAGCTTTTCTTGCCACCAGACCTTTCTCCTTCAATTAGGAATCTGATGCGGTCACTAAACACATTCCTTAAATTGTAGCCATTTGTTGAGTGTTTTTTTTTTTGTGTCTAATCCACATATACATCACCATTGCCCTTGATTTTCTTGACTGTATATCGGTTAAATGTCAACATATACACGTGTGATTTAGTTTACGATGATTTTTCAATGCCAAGAACCTCGATCAGAGAGTAAAAAATGCGTAAGGTTCACAATGCTGTAAAATTAAAAGGGATATACCGGGCTAGGATTCGAGTTACAGGAATAAGGGCCAAACCAACCACCCAAGAATGGAATCGTCAAGCTAAAACACTTGACGATCTCCTAGAAGCAGCTATTCTTGTCACCAGACCTTTCTCCATCAATTAGGAATATGATGCCGTCATTAAACACATTCCTTAAATTGTAGCCATTTCTTGAGTGTTTTTTTTTTGTGTCTAATCCACATATATATCACCATTGCCCTTGATTTTCTTAACTGTATATCTCTTAAATGTCAACATATACACGTGTGATTTAGTTTACGAAGATTTTTCATTGCCGAGAACCTCGATCAGAGAGTAAAAAAGGCGAAAGGTTCACAATGGTGTAAAATTAAATAGGGATATACCGGGCTAGGATTCGAGTTACAGGAACAGGGCCAAACCAACCACCCAAGAATGGAATCGTCAAGCGAAAACACTTGACAACATCCTAGAAGCACCTTTTCTAGCCATCAGACCTTTCTCCATCCATTAGGAATCTAATGCCGTCACTAAACACATTCCTTAAATTGTAGCCATTTGTTGATTGTCTTTTTTGGTGTCTAAACCGCATATACATCACCATTGCCCTTGATTTTCTTGACTGTATATCTCTTAAATGTCAACATATACACGTGTGATTTAGTTTACGAAGATTTTTCAATCCCGAGAACCTCGATCAGAGAGTAAAAAAGGTGTAAGGTTCACAATGGTGTAAAATTAAAATGGGATATACCGGGCTAGGATTCGAGTTACAGGAACAAGAGCCAAACCAACCACCCAAGAATGGAATCTTCGAGTGAAAACACTTGACAACCTCCTAGAAGCAGCTTTTCTTGCCACCAGACCTTTCTCCATCAATTAGGAATCTGATGCCGTCACTAAACACATTCCTTAAATTGCAGCTCTTTGTTGAGTGTTTTTTTGTATCTAATCCGCATATACATCACCATTGCCCTTGATTTTCTTGACTGTATATCTCTTAAATGTCAACATATACATGTGTGATTTAGTTTACGAAGATTTTTCAATGCCGATAACCTCGATCAGAGAGTAAAAAAGGCGTAAGGTTCACAATGGTGTAAAATTAAAATGGGATATACCGGGCTAGGATTCGAGTTACAGGAACAAGGGCTAAACCAACCACCCAAAAATGGAATCGTCGAGTGAAAACACTTGACAACCTCCTAGAAGCAGCTTTTCTTGCCACCAGACCTTTCTCCATCAATTAGGAATCTGATGCCGTCACTAAACACATTCCTTAAATTGCAGCCATTTGTTGAGTGTTTTTTTGTATCTAATCCGCATATACATCCCCATTGCCCTTGATTTTCTTGACTGTATATATCTTAAATATCAACATATACTCGTGTGATTTAGTTTACGATGATTTTTCAATGCCGAGAACCTCGATCAGAGAGTAAAAAATGCGTAAGGTTCACAATGGTGTAAAATTAAAAGGGATATACCGGGCTAGGATTCGAGTTACAGGAATAAGGGCCAAACCAACCACCCAAGAATGGAATCGTCGACCGAAAACACTTGACAACCTCCTAGAAGCAGCTTTTCTTGCCACCAGACCTTTCTCCATCAATTAGGAAACTGATGTCGTCACTAAACATATTCCTTAAATTGTAGCTATTTGTTGAGTGTTTTTTTTTTTGTGTCTAATCCGCATATATATCACCATTGCCCTTGATTTCCTTGACTGTATATCTCTTAAATGTCAACATATACACGTGTGATTTAGTTTACGAAGATTTGTCAATGCCGAGAACCTCGATCAGAGAGTAAAAAAGGCGTAAGGTTCACTATGGTTAAAATTTAAAATGGGATACACCGGGATAGAATTCGAGTTACCGGATCAAGGGCCAAACCATCCACCCAAGAATGGAATCGTCGAGAGAAAACACTTGACAACCTCCTAGAAGCAGCTTTTCTTGCCACCAGACCTTTATCCATGAATTAGGAATCTGATGCCGTCACTAAACACATTCCTTAAATTGTAGGCATTTGTAGGAATCTGATGCCGTCACTAAACACGAATTCTCAGTCAACGAATAGTTAATGGTTCCCATTTGTCATCAATTTTGGTTTTTTTGAGTGAAAATATACATTTTCTTTTTCAATATAAAAGTGAGGGGAAGCTTTTTGGCATTGTGTGTTTTGAGATACTATATAATCAATCAAAGGGGTAGATCAAAGACAATCAAAAGGGGAAAAATGGTTTCTTTTCTAATTTTTCTAAATTAAAAAAAGGATTAAAAACAGGATGCAAGTACAAAAACTAAAATTTAGTAATACAACCCAAAAAGGGAAATTTTGATCCTATTGTGTATCGTTTTGGCGGCATGGCCGAGTGGTAAGGCGGGGGACTGCAAATCCTTTTTCCCCAGTTCAAATCCGGGTGCCGCCTCATCAACAAACGAATCGAAATCTCTTATTCTGTTCTGCTGATATAACTCAACCAAATTTTATCCAGCAGAACAGAATAAGGGGACTATTAATACTTGATTGATTCTAAACATCCGTTCTGGATATTTTGTAAATCAATTTTTGAATCGAAAATGAAAAGAAAGATTGTCATGGTCGAAGCAAGACTTCCCGATTCCTTTCTACTACTAATGTAATGTCTACTGATTGGGTTTGGATAGCCGGCAGATAATTTAACTACTGGTTGGGGGAAGTTCTTTCTATACTATAATCTACATATATAGACTCGCGAGAATCTCTGAGTGTTTAGGCATTCAATCACTATTAGATTGAGATGGATAATTTCCTTTTTTATAGAAAATAAAAAGTGAAAAAAAATTTTTTAACCCCTCGTCAAAAGTATAATATACTATCTCTCAACTCCTTCAGAGAGACAATCGGGAAAGGGTACGTATTAGATCAAATAGGAAAATTTTGTAATAGATAGCAATTGATCTATTTTTACTTTGAAGGGCAATAAAAAATGAATGGACCCTCTTATTTATTTTATTACTAGATGTTCCATTAGTAACATTCCTTTGTAATGTTATTTTTTATTTTACTTGTGTTTAGTCTTTCCCGATTAGAAATAATATAGGAATTTTTGAAATGGATTTATTTGATTGGTTCATCAATAGTGTTCGGCCAGAATCCCTTTTTGACTCTGGACCATTAATTCTACTATTATTAGTGAGCAATAATGGAATAATTCTATCATAGAGATAAGGGACATAATTCACATGGATATAGTAAGTCTCGCTTGGGCTGCTTTAATGGTAGTCTTTACATTTTCCCTTTCACTCGTAGTATGGGGAAGAAGTGGACTTTAGAAGCACTCCTAATTTAGTTGAGGAATGAAACGGTATCAATTGTTTTATAGATCGTTCTGCAACGCATTTTTGATTTGAAAATTATTTCAATTCAAATCAAAATATCTTCATTTTCAAATTCCATTGGATTCTAGTGGAGAAATATATTCTATAACAGTAAAACAATTATTTCAGATTCATCGGAATAAATAGATGTATCAAACGAACTAGAATTGGGTCCTACGTCAATTACATATATGGATTAATAATTACATCTATTGAAGATAGAAGCTAATATTGAAGATAGAAGCTAATATAGTATACCAACATTATTAGAAACAAT